>CALNHX010001699.1:0-210601 GCA_940337035.1 Agriotes lineatus
TCTTATGGAAAAGTTTTTAAATACTAGTGTCTTCTCTAAAATTTCTAATGAGGCATTAGAGATAGTTATATGCAATAAATAATAACAGAGGTCGATAAGTGGAAACGACAGCGCAGCAGGTATTTATTAAAGTAATTGGCCAGTTAGTCAAGTATCTGTTTAAGACAGAATAAGCGCCAAGAGTAACATTTATTTTAACCAAAGAAATTTTAAAAAATGCAATTAATAGCTCCTTGTACAATAAGTTGGGAAAAGTGATGTCTTTCCGTTTTAGACGTGAGGTTTTTTTCGAGGCGTTAGCATTTGACAGAAGTTATTTTTGATTTGTGATAAAAAATAAATAATCAGAACATCAGATTTCAGAATAAGCAATCTAGATAAAAGCAATCCACCCCTGATTGTCGGGAGCTAGCACAAAGAATAATTATTGATATTCAAATCATAAAGAGGGCAATTTTAAATTGATAAAAATATAATTCATAAACAGATTAATATCACTATACGTGAAGGTATAGCAGTATATTTAATTTTAGAATAGTTTAATTATATTAGTCCAGGCATATTACACAAGTTTTAAGGAAAACCTAAAAAAAATGTGGGGTGTCAACCTCGTAGTTTTTTGAAGCAACAAGCAGAAGGAGAAACAGCATTTTTATTAGAAATAATCACAATAACGTACCTTGTCCGTTCACATTACAGAGAAATGTTAGAAGGTACAGAATGTAAGATTACATCACGCTGCAAAATTTTGAAAATACTTTTGCTGGAAAAATTGCTGAAATGTCGAAATTGGTGTGATCACATGAACCATTAACCTCCCTAACGTTGAAAGAGTAGCAAATTTGGGTACCATAAGCATACATATGATATAAACAGAAATTTGTGGCTAAATGATATGGTCAGCTATATAGGTAATAAATAAAAGAGGCCCTAAAACAGAGTCTTGTGGTACTTCCGCCTTAATCATTAGAAACTACTATTGCAAAGGTATTCTACAAATAACGAAGAAACTGCTTTATCGCCAAAGCCGAAGTAGTGTAATTTAGTTATAATTAATAGTGTCAGATGCTTTTGAAAAGTCTAAAAGAACAAGTAATTTAAGTAAACTCCGAATAGAAGCCGAAAAATATAATTTGTCACTTTTAGATGTGCAGCACAACAGATACAATAAGGTCTAAATCCTGACTGTCTGTCAGGGAGAATTTCATTATCCTCCAAATGCCGATTAACCTGTACAGCAGTAACCTTTTCAAAAATCTTTGACAAAGCAGGCAAAATACTTATAGGACGAAGATCTTGAAAACTCTTTGGAGATGATACTTTACGTAAGAGAATGACATACGAAGAACGCCAGGAATTTGGAAAAGTTGAGTTGAATAAACAATTATTTATTAAATGTGGGATATAAGGAAGTAAATAAGGTACAAATAATTTCATCACATACATGCTTGATGCATGATTTTGAATTAATCGAAGAGATTACTTGCAGTACCATAATTTCATCTGCCGATTGAACATTTAAAATTGACTTAATAGATCGGCTGTGTTGATTAATATTATAATTAATTAAGTTGTCATTAGAGGGAACTAATTTTAGAATATCGTTAACAAAATAATTATTAATTATTGTTGCTTTCTTTGACACAAATTTTTTCATTAAATCTATGAACTGAATTAGTTTGCACCAAACTTTCCTCGCGCGAATTCATTAATTTGCAAATTAAAAAAAATGCAGTCGCTGAGAATCGAACTTGGACTCCCAGGTTGGCTCCTACATTACTAATACAATTACTAATATTGTTAGTCCGCCGCTTTAACTGCTAGACCACGCCGGCAGAGCAGTTGGGTCGCTCATGGTTCTATATAAATCGCTGCATATTTCTCTATATCTTCCTCTAACAAATAGTTTTTTAGCTATACCGTCAACAGATGGAGAAACAGACATACAGACAGACAGACTCGATTGAGAAAGCATGTCATCTAGCGACTCTGAATATACTTCCTTCGTCTTTTAGATGCGGAACGTACAAATACAGACTGTAGCAAGTAAGTCAACTGTAATGGAATTAATATACAGCAAATCAAATTAATTAAGTGACAATTCTTAGTTTAAAATAAAAACCAAACCCTAGAGCACAAAAAATAATATAAATATAAGTGTACATCAATAAGTAATAATTGCTCTAATATAAATATAGACAATTTAGAAACAGCGAGTTGCCTTTACTAAAAGGGATGCTACGCTACTTGCCCAAGATGACCTAGAAACGTGTAACTAACCTAACTCTTTAGAATAAAAAATCAACTTATATAGTATACGATTTTAAATATAAACAATGTAAAAGATCATTAAGTTAGTAAGCTCAAGAGAGTTAATTTGTTGTACAAAAAAGTAATTTAAAAGTACGGATGCAGAGAACACTTGATTCGTAGTCATATATCTAATACTTACTATATTGCTAGCGGCTATGAGTGGGAAACTTGCCAAGGAAGTGAGACAGACAACCAACTCTTCAATGTATAATGGTGAGCTGTGCGCAAGCGCGGCGGCGTCGTCCGGCCAATGGGGAAGTGGGCAAGTTTAAAATTCGCTTCTAGAGGCGGAGTTCGAATTCTCACGCATGCGCACGAGACGCGTTATACTCTAAGTGAGACTATGTCGGCGCCGTAATGTTTTCTGACGTTTCCAGGCCCTACTAGCAATATATGTGTATTATATATATATGTTCGTAGTATAGAACATAACGTCTTTCTGGTTGTAATAATTCAAATACGTTATAATCAACAAGAATGTAGTATGCTCAGCCGTAAATGCCGTCGAACTTGTGATAGTAGTAGAAGGGAGATATTCTAACATAGTCAGGGAGCGTCTGCGTATAGGCCCTGAATGTTGTATCTAGGTGAACTGAAAGAGAAAGACCGTAGGGTCCGTCCTGGAAAAGCCACCATAATACAACTTACGCGAAGAAAAACCCTAGAGGGTTTAAAAGGTTTACTTCTTTGCGGTAAAGAAACTGCATTGTAAGGAGAGCTAAAGTACCTGGGTGTCATATTGAACTCCAAACTAACCTCGAACCAACATATTGGCAAAATTATGAGAAAATCGGAAACTAAGTCAGCGATAGTTAGGGGAACGTATGATAACTCGTAGGGTGTCCAAACAGGAATGGTATATTGGCTATAGACCAGAGTGGCCAAACCGGCTATTATGTATGCGGCTTTGGTGTGGTAGCCCAAAGTCAAGCAAGAATCCACTAAACTAAGACTAAGCAAGATGCAATGGATTGCCTGTCTTGGCATAACAAGGGCAATAAGAACAACGCCCACTGCTGCAATGAAGACTCCCATCTTCATATAATAATTCAGGGGAGGCAAGATTGGCAATTCATAGATTGCAAAACCCACTGTACAATTTTCGGTTAGGTGCAGAACATATTAGTTAGCTCGTAGCATAGAGGGTCCTCTACTTGAAATAAAGATGGGCTATCTGACTTAAAAATATCTCGCAGGGTCACTCTTAGTAGTGATAATTCAAGATCGAAAGGAGTGGAAAAACCCAAAAAGGAAATTCCTCCAGGAAGTTTGATCTGGTACTCGGGCGGTTGCAAAACCGAGACTAGCGTCGGATCAGGAGTTTATGGAGAAAAACCAAAGGAAAAGCTCAACTTCTCACTGACTAAGCACACCTCCGTATTTCAAACGGAAATATGAGCGATACTACAGGGTGCGCGGGAAAACAAACGGAAGAGTTGTAAACATAAACGGATCTGCATAATGGCGGACAGCCAGGCGGCTCTAAAGGATTTCTCGAGTAGTAAGACTTTCCAGTCTCGTATGGGAGTGCCTAGATGAACTCAATGACTTGAGAGAACAGAATATCGTGAAACTATTCTGAGTTCTAGGTCACTATGGTATAGGCGGTAATGATAAATTTGATGAACTAGCAAGGTAGCGATCAACTAAGGCTTATCTTGGCCCACCAGCCTTAAGAATTTCAAGAAGTGCTATCCAAAGCTTTGTAAGTAATTGGAGCGGCAAGCAAAATGAAAGATAATGGATTGAAAAACCAGGACAGAACCACAGCAATGAATTAATAAGCGGACCTTGTAAGAAGAGAACTCCAGAACTACTTCTCATGGGTAGGGCACAAATTAGGATCGCCACAAGTTCACCAACAGGACATGCGACTGTTAAGAAACCCCTGTGGAGGATTGGAAAATGCAATGCAGGCCTTACTTGTAGGTTCTACAATAATAAATCAGAAACATGTTAGAACAACTTGAAGTTTTTGGTTACTCTCTGTATTTTCACATTTTCTCGCATTTAAATTTCAAATATCGGCATTTTTCCGCATCATTTAAGCTTATTTGGGCAACGTTTAGTGCAAATTTAAGTAGCTAGCGATATCTGTTGCGTTCAGTTTACGAGATTGCAGTTTCCCCTCAGATTAAGCTTTGTTCTATTATCTTTCTATGACGTCTTATCTTAATGGCTCGTTTGACGGCTCATTATCCGGCTTTTAAGGACAGGTCTGAATATGTTGGTCCCAACGAACCGTTTAGGCGCGTAAAATTCTTGCGACACATGGCGCAACTCAGCCGTTTCCCGTATGAGTTAGGCAGAGCGTACAAGCAATGCACTCTTGCGTTCCCTTCCCTTCCCACCTCGAAGAGAGTTACAAGATGTTTTGACTGTTGCGTCCCGAGGGGCGTCGTTGAAATTGTTTACAAACTATGTGTGCCGTGCCTTAGAGCCCCATCGAAGTTGATTTTGTACTCGTTGAAGCGATTAATTATATCTGACGCTTTCACGAACAGGTAGCAAAAAGCAAGTGGTTGGTATATCTTTCCTTACGCCCAGGGGGGTAAGTTTTTCTAGATGTTTGGGACAGTATGTAAAGTTGCCAGTAGACCTTCTCCGCTGTACCGATGCAATTTGTGCAATTAACGCCTTTGGCGGATTCCTAGGAAAGAGGCTTCGAGGTGTTAATTTTCAAGGAACAGAGGTAATTAGTCGTCGACTAATACTTGCTACGTCAAGGACCTTTATTCTGTGCTCATCATCATCGTAGAGAACCACCCCCTACCGTCAGTCCAACTGCTAGCGAATTACGCTGCCTACTTTTCACCTACAAGCTTCCGGCTACCAAGAGAGACATTCCAGTTGCCTCAAACAATTGCTTCGCCTGAACACTACCAGGTATTGTGGCATAGATAATAAAGTGAAATTTAAACCATATAGGGATACGCCATTTTGACATTGTGTGACCTAAGGTAATCGTTGCGACAGTTAAATTTAGAATAGATCTGCGTAACCTATATTTATTATAAGCGTAGCTATATTTAGCCCTCTCGTGCGGACTTTTGTGGCCTATTTATTGCGATCACATTTTGGCCAAGTTGTTCAGATTCTTGTTGCCTGTTTACCACGGCTAATTTTAATATAGCAGGTGAACCTTCGTTATGTCATTTTTCTTATTAAGTAATATAGAACTGCTTACCCTCATGCTATTATTCATGTCAAATATAAACATGCACATTTAATTTTTAATAGATTCGATTCGATTCTAACTTCAGTGTCTTTTATTTATGATACTTGTATGTGTTTGTTTATATACATGTGCTATTCTTGTGTTTGGTGTATGTTAATTGTAAGGTGTCTCGACGAAGGCAAGGAGACCAACAAAGGTACCCAAGCTAAGACGTCTTACAGAAACACCGAAGTGAAGCAACTGCCATTTGATTTCAGATTTCTACAGGGGCCGTTCAGCAGGTTTCTGCATTCTATACATAAAATCCGTGGCGCCTAACGCCTTTTTATTTTGGTTGCAATCAACATCGATTGCTACAGCATCTCGTTTTAAGCTGCGTCGTGTCGAAGCGAACCCCCTCCCACTGAGCTTTAGCTGGTCAACTTGCTGTTACAGGACAGTTGCAGCGTAGTTAGGGTGAGCTTTGCCTTTTCTGTATTAAAGTGTCTTAACGACCCATTTAAACTATTTCCTAGCAAGAGTGACTATCCCATAGTATGGCCTTTAAGGTCGTAAGTATCGTTTTATACTGTAACAAAATATCGTAAAGTGTTATTTATCCTGTAACAAACAGCAATACACATTTTGTATATCTGTGATGTATTGGGAAGAAAAAGACAACGCATATTCGGCCAGACTATTATAGAACTGAAGGATTTTGTTACACACCTACTGCAGGGCCTATATCTTTTAATACAGGGAACAAAGATCGCTAAATATGTGTGACCTACTAATTAAGGTATGCCCAATAAGCCTTTTAGGCTACAGTGTCCCCCGAATCAGTAGAGGGACGAGCCCTGAGAGGAAAAAATACAGATATCGAAGCCTTAGCCTGCAACCACCTCTGTCGAGATTCTACGAGGTAATTAACCAAGTATGATTGAAAGGATTCCAAGCGTACACCATACAAAATCAGAAGGCAAAAAACCACAAAGGTTAAGGTCATTTCAATTCCCTCAACTGGGGGCGGGCTGCTATAGGGACCTTTCGTCCCTCTTCAGCCAAGAACGGGAAACTCGGGATGAGTGAGAGAAAGGAGGGGTGGAGACTGGAAGAAAGGTCAGGAAAGGTGGAGAAATACTGCCCCGGCATTAATCAGAAGAAATAAATAGAAAAAGGTCATCTCAAGGTACCAGTAGGAAAGAATTTCAAAACGTGCTTGCCCTGAAATGGTATTAGGTCTTAAAGCTAGCAAATGCGTGTTTACCAAAAATAATAAATCTTAATATTTTTAGTAGAAAAAATCAATTCATTGTCGATACTGATCGATTGACAACAGTCATAACTACGTAGTTTGGACTTGAAAAGTATATGCCTGTTCACTTTAGAATTACCGACCAATGATGTGTTTGTGTTTGCCAAAGATTTATTTTGTTTCAAAAATACAAGGAAATTAAAATATTTAGTGTAATCAATAGCCAGCAACTTGTATAAATGGTATGCCCGTTATTAGTTTATTAACATATTACTATCAACAGTAATTCTCACTTCTTTCATGTGATATAAAATAGAATATTTATAGAGTTCCTCAACAATTATTTCTCAAACAACCTATTTTCTAAACATCAATTTTTGCTTATTTTCGTCTTTATAATTAGATATATAAATATGATTGGAATATTTTTAACAGATTTACTCTCACTGGTTTAATTTGATGTAAACAATACTTATAGCACTCATCTGGCTCAATGCTTTCTCCGTGTACAGTTTCCAATTAAATCAAGATCAAAGAAAGACAGCCGAACTAACCTAAATAATAGAGACATTATACCGTGCACAAACAAGGTTGAAGCACTTGACGGTCGCAACAGAAAAAAAGCGATTGCGGTTACCCGATAATGCCATTGAGGTAAATTCTTAGCAAAGGTTTGGGATAGCTGAAGCGGTGAATAGATAAGTAGAATGAAACTATAAAGCCGACCAGATGCGCCTTGTGGTTCCGTTTCGGTTGATTTCTTGTTCCAGTGAGTAAATTCGCACGAAACTTGACTTTTTTACTTTCCACAAGTTAAAAAATCGCTCTCTCAGACTTTTAGGTCCAAATGAACTTACTTTCTCTGCCATATTTGATTAAAAAGTAAACTCTACTTGTTGGAATACATGACAGTTATATATTCATCTACTTTTTAGGATGTGATAATAATAATAATTAGAACAATTACATTGATTAGGAAAATTGACCATAGACGGAACAGAATGAAAAATGCGTTGAGTCAAACCAATCGAATAGGTTGATAATCAGGAAAAAAATTAAATTTGTATGCTTTCTCAAGATTGATTATAAATTTCAAAGTTCTCATTAGAAGATTCGTTACACAACATTTTTATAAAAAATAAGTCATTTTACTTAATGACAGAACGATCAGTCATGTACGCAGCAGAGCATTTCAGATTGGCTAGAAAGTAGACGAATTTCTTGTGTCAGTTGTTGGGGCCATGGGGACCTCTCAATTTTACTTTTTACTTCTAGATATTAACTTTTACAAATTTTCATCCTAACACGCAGCGTAAAATTGATCTAGTTCTCTAGACGACAATCCAATCAACTTAATTAGACTTATAGTTTAATTGCCTCTCATTTGAACATGCGGATTCAGTAGAATCAGCTATGTAAATTATGACCTGCATGGTTATTAGCTAATGTAGTTAGTGCACAAAGTTAGATGCATGGGCATTTGAAATGTTTGGTAAAATTTTCGAACTGCTTCCCCATTTGTGATTTTTTAAAAGTATAACTCACTGCCCCGAAATATTTAATAACTGAAGTTCCCATATCTAGACACAAAAGTGAGTCAAAAATGTATTTAAAATCACTATTTTGGGCAAATATTCTCTTAATCAACTGGAATTCATGGAGTTCATGGATTACAAATTGTAAAAAAACGATGTAATCTGGTGTAGGAGTTTATAGAAGTCAGCGCATTAAAGAAACATTTCATACACCATAAATAAATGTAAAAATGACTTTACAAAACTCGCTCATTTTAAATGAATATAGTGTTATGATATACACAGGGGGGTTAAAAGTCAGTTTTGGAAAGGATTAAGGGAATACGATGATTGAAAATATCCAAGATCTATTTAAATTTGAACTGGGAATGTGAATAGTTATTATGCCTTTAAAAAGTAAAAGAGGAATTGTAAGTGAGTAGGATATGGCTATTCGAAAGCGGTAATCATTTAAAGATTAAGGTTTGAAATGAATGGCAAATACATAATTATAATAGATTAAAAATTAGTAGGTGTAAATCAAATTAATATATGATAGAGTGTAAAAAGTTAAGGACTTTGTTTTCATTATTAGAAATAACAAATTGTGAAAAATGTAACGAACATAATTTGGAGATTAAAATATTAAAAATAAACCCTATTTTATTAATAAAACTGGTTGGATAATAAAAGGAAAATCATAAAATTTGCGTGGTGAAGTACATAAGAAAATTTAAACCTATAAGAAGAATAAAAGATATAAAACTAGGGATGAGTATCTACAAATGCGAATAACTGGAGAAGAATATAAAGTAAAGTTTATTGGAAAATTACATCAAAAATTAATTGAATTGGATTACGTCAAGCTGTTTAGTGATAAGGGAGAGTTCTAGAGGAGGACCATCAGTTAAGAGGGCACGTTCCAAGAAGTTGGCAAAGGCAGTAATGGAAGCAGGTGTCTGCAGATTTGGTCTGTTGGCTGCATGCTGTGGGAAGGTTTGAGTTGCTGATTCTGGACAGTTGGAGACATCTTGTCTGTAAGAGGAGCCTTTTCATTGCGTGAAGGTGCGTGAGAGGTTGGATCAGTAGGCAGAGAGGAGCAGGTTGGTTTGCATCCCGAACGTTGTGGAGACCAATTGAAAGATAATTACTAAAAAGGGCAATAAAAGACTATAAAAGTGAATTCGTTATCAAAGAATTGCTTACTGTGTTTATAATATTGTTGTGTACTAGTGAAACAAACTAGTATTTGTCATTTGAATTTCAATTCTGTTTTGACATTTGGTTGACATAAGTTATTTTGACTATGAGAATGATATTAAATAAATTAGAACAGATTTCAGAATAAGCAATCTAGATAAAAGCAATCCACCCCTGATTTTCAGGAGCTATCTCGAATTATAATTATTGATATTCAAAACATAAACAGGGCAATTTTAATTTGACAAAAATACAAATATAATTCAAAGACATGTTAATATAACTATACCTGAAGGTACATAGCAATAGATTGAAATGTTTGAAATGCTGAAAAGCGTTTAAAAATGTTTCATAAAACCCAGAGAGACTAAACATTGGAAATCTAGTAATCTTGTTTAAAATTTCTGTAATCTACATTTGTACACAGTTTGATTTCTTGATTTTATACAGTTGTATTGTTTAATTTTGTTAACTACTGGAACGTTGTAATTTTTTTAATGGATTTTAGAGGTATAAAATATTGTTTGCATTCCACGAGGTTGACTAAGTCCGGAAACTGATTAAAATTTCTATAATTTTTGAATTCTATGACTTAGCATTTGATACCGTCAATTTTGCACACAATAGAATACCTTCAACAGGTGGAGTGGTAAAAGCTAGAGATTAAACAAAATGTTCAGAGACCTAAAACGACCATGAACCATGGTAAATTTTTACTCTAAGCTGAATATGTGGCGATGTACGTCGCCTGCAATTTCCCATACTAAAAATAATTACTTACAATGAAGTAAAACCTTAATAAACGAGTAAAATTTTTCAGGTACATGCCCTTTATTCAATAAATATTAATAACAGTTAAAAAATATGTAAACTTTCTATTTTCTACATAAATTTTATAATTATTACTAAGTATACAGTTTCTTCAATAACTGCGGTTTTCTAAGCATACGCAATAGTTTTTTATAATCTTAGAAACCTCTTAAGGTGGTCGAAGAGAGAATAAATTAGCATTTTTAAATGGTTTTAAATCTTTTAAAGTTTGTCAATAATATTACCACCGCCTGAGTATGGTTCATAATAGTCAAATTATACCGAAAAACTGAAAACTTAGCTTTCAGTTTTTTCACTCAGCAGTGAAAATAAAACAAAAATTTGAACATTTGAATGTGTATCATAGATGCACTTAGGATTCTGAAAATTATGCCTAATTTCACCTAATCTCTAGGTTTTTCTCTTTACAGGATCCTCCATAATAATCACGCTGTAACTATACTACCTCGTCACAATTTCGCATACGTTTTAAGCATTGCCAAGCGCTTCCTTCATAAATTGAATTATATTTACGCGAAATTCAAAATATTAAAGAAAGTTTCTATGACGCCTGAAGAGATCAAATTCGAAAAGTTGCCCACTGCGTGAAAATTTCGAAATACTATATAATTAAAAAATCTGTAAAGCGCTTTTCGCAGAACTTCCCTCGCATATTGACATTGTGGCACTAAACAATTTTAAAAATCAAAGGAAAATAAGGGTAAAAATATCTTCACATTCTTAATAACACTGAAACAATAAAAGAAAACACTTGGTCGAATTAAAATTTCAAATAAAAAAACATTACCGACGACGGGATTTGAACTACAGCGCCTGCGAACGCGAATGTAAACCAGGCCGTCTCATCCACGGGCCCATCGACGACCTCTCCCCGCTTTGCGGCTGTATTTAACAGAACGGGCTTATTGTTCAAACTTTTTCACTCTTCTACGACATTGCCCTGTATCTGTTGGGTCCCATTTTCGTCAAGGATAAAACCTGAGTTATGTGCAGATTATTACTTTTATCTATTTCTCAGTTAACACAAAAATAAACTAAATTGTATTGTTTTAGGGTGCTCGTCCGGTATATATTAGTCCGAAATATTTAACTAAAATTCAAAAGCCTTACATTGAGAGCTTACTTTGGAAGCTTGTATCTCGATAAGGAGCCTTGGGAGGATGAATTCCTATAGACAAATTTTAATTTATTTTTTTCGCAGGATCGTGTTTTTCGTTTGTTACCATAGAAATTTAAAAAATGTTGTGCGATAAGTACATTCTATAACGTAACAAGTGCGGTAAGTAAATAATAGCATGCGATAAGTAAATTCTATAACACAACAAAGGTAGTAACAAGTACATAATAAAATAATTCCATATTTGAAGAATGTCCTTATTCTTCGATCGTGCCAAAAAGATTATACGATACTCAATCGAAGTGCTTGTAACAGGTCTCGAAAATTTAAAAAAAATCGACCTGTAACATGCACTTATCGATCTTGTACCGTAATATACTATAAAACTTCTAATACAGTTTTAAATTTATTACAGGCATTTCCCACCATCCTGTATGTTCTAAACGTTTCCTAGCTCTGAATTTTAAGGGTTTGAACAACTATTCACGAACCCCATACTATTGAAGAAACTCACAAAAAATGATGGTAAAAAATCTGCAATGGTTGTTCGTTTTACGCTTTCCTAATTCACAAAATTTCTTCCTGCACATATGGAATCGTGTTTCCATCGGCTGAAAATCGATTTAGTCTAGACTCTAGAAAAGTAATTTCAAGTTACTTCTGTTTAGAGTGTACTAATAGCACACGTAGGCCACCTAGTATACGAGTTTTTTTTTTCTGTGACCAGATACCGTGACACTTATTTGAGGCTTTCTTAGCATTTGAAACCAAATACTTAACTCACTCATTAAATGCTGGCAAGATGTCCAGAGAAGCTCCTTTCTTCAAAGGTATTATGTAATATTCCTATTATGTTATAATATTTACTTGATGGTATTGCATTAGTCCACAAATCCAAATTGGTGTACTGAGATTATCAAGGATTTTTTAGCAAGAATAATTTTGATTAAATGAAGAAACTTGGTTTGCTTACTCTGGATTGTAAAGCAACGAGTTCTCAAAATAGCTTTACGAATATAGAAGAAACTAAAGTGGGTGTTTTAGTCCCGGCGCGAGGGAAACATTTATGCAAGGGACTAAAACATGATTTACTCCCTCGATGCATACCATATTCTTTGCACGAACGGGTGCAATTTTATTGAAAAGAAATGTAAAAGCTACTTCGAATGTATCTAAGTATTTTTGTATACAGTTGTCTGTTTGGCAATATTGTTTATTAACGTTTATTACTATGTTTATACTGTTATTTGGTTTTTATGGCGACTTTAAATAGGTACCATGGGAATAAACGCTTACTTTACTTCTTGTTTTGAAGCAGTAACATATTGTTTTATGAATTATCGATCAATAATAGACGTTTTTAGGCCTCATTTTCAGGCGTAAAGCAAGTCCCTCCCCCCTCGGGTGATAAAATTCTTTTTTGACTGCTAAATGGCGTTAGTAGGCAATTCCCGTTCGTGCAAAAAGTGTGTGTCAATACGGCTTCTGTCAATTTTTTAATTGCTGACCTGATAATGGAGATTATGTTCAGGTTACTCGCTCCTAAATGTAGGTTACCTGGAATTACTATATTGAAAAAATTATGGTTTGATGCCTAACAACATCGGGACCATCTTCTACGCAGAGCCAGTTATAACAGTCAAGGGTATAGTAATTTCGGGAAGTGTTTTGTAAAAGTTGCTGGGCTTTTTCGTAGGGGGAAATTGTGAATATTCATTACAGTTATTTGTTGATATCCTTTAACGATGTTAGTCGTGAGATTCGTTATGGTTTTATTTTTAGAAATTTGATCTTTAATTGTGTTACAGTCAATTTTAAGCCGCTTGAAGATCTCAGTTTCCACTAGTGTTGAATCCTAGATGGCAGACTACAAGTATATGTCGAAGTCTATACACCATCTTGTTATGTCGCATACCTATCAGTAGCTCTTGGTGGCTTGAAACTCAAAATATTTTATTATTCAACATAGCCTCCTCTTGACGAAACACACTTATTGCAGTGAATCTGAAACGTCTCTAAACATTTTTTAAATGTGTCTTTTTGCTCTGTAAATCAGCCCTCTACTGCTTTTATTACTTCTTCGTTAAAAAGTACGTTCTTTCAAGTCTTGGCCACATGAAAAAAGAGATAATAACTTGAGGGAGCCCACAAACACAATTAACGAATTCAGATATAGGACCCGAACAAAACTTCATTTATCATGGAGATGAGAAAATTGCTATCTGTAATACGAGGGTAATTCAATATCTAGAGAGAAACACTGTGGTAGTTTCAAAATGGTTTATTTAAACAATGTAACAATTTAACTACTTTTCAACATAATCTCCTTCAACACTTATACTGATGTGGCACACCTCTACTAGCTTTTCAATTCCAGCTTCAAAAAATTGTTTACTCTGGTCTCTCAGCCAGATTTCTAGGTTTCGTTTCACGTCATCATTATCCTCGAACTTTACTCCAAACAGTACATCCTTGAGTGGGCCAAATTAAAAAAAAATATCGTAGGGGCGATATAGCCCCCTTCACGTAAATAACGTTGCTTAAATTCTCTGCGCAAACGAAGTCTGGTTTTCTTGTGCAAGTCTGTAAGCTGTTTTAAAACCAGGGAGAAACAGGAGAACAGTCTACAATGTACACACAAACTTCAAATATACATACCATATAATTTAGCAATATTCACAATAATCCCAAGGTAACACATGAAGAACACGTCATATATACGTCTTATAAAGTTATATCAAAAATAGTAATAGTGGGTTGCAGAATAACATACATACATACATATATAATCCTGAGACTGTCTGCCATTGAGGTATAAGGCTTGATGTCGGTTGGATTTTCACATTTTCTTTCTTGAAGTTGGTTGGCACCCTCTCTGTTCTGCTGCTGTTTCTACCTATTCTACCCATGTCGTTATTGGTTTTCCAACTTTGTTCTACTCTATTTTTTTTATTCTGTACATGTCCAAGCAACATTATGTCTTTCTTGTACCCCTTCTGACATTGCCTTAACAGCTAATAGCTCTCTAGCTCTCTATTTCTGGGGTTTCTTCCTCGTTTCTTTAAATACCGTATTTTTCTATTATATTTTGATTATCTCCATTTCTGTTGTGCTTATACTTCTGTTTTTTAGTGTTAGTTGTAATATATATCTCTTTTTTTATTCTGTTAAACGCTTTCTGTAGGTGTATAAAACATAATAAATCTCACTGCCCTTACTTATTGTCTTGTCTTAAAAAGAACATTGCCTTCTATTCTTAGCGTCTCTTTAAAATATTGTATCTGTCTCTCTATTATGTCCATTAAATCATAGAATCACTAAATCGGGGAGGGCAATCGAAGGAGTAAATAGATCGAGTAGAAGAGATAAAGTTACCTAAGTTCATGTTGTACCGTGCACGAAGGAGAAGGGAAACGGGAAAATCGAAAGACCAAACCCAATAAACAAAATGAGGTTTTTAGGTGTACAAGGCGTTAAATAAGACTAATATATACAATTTTCAATATTACTTAAAGGTAGGTATTAAAAGAATTGTTCAAGGGAAAAATATTAGAATGTGGTAGTTTATAAACAAAGATTTAATTGCATATGTCAAACACATAGTTAATAGTAAAAAAAAACGTATTTAATGCTAGTAACTCTATGTAATGATGAATTTAAATTCTGGATACTCTTTGTGTAAGACATAGTAATTAAGTAATTTAATGATACAATATGGTTTACAACCATTCTTATCAAATATCTTGAAACTAGCAAAGATCAATTTTAGTAAACACCAATTTTATATATCAAAAGTGGTATATTTACAATACCTTGATAAATGGTATATTATAAATTAGCGACTAACTAGTGTGGTATGATAAGGAATATATTCCGATATAGGTAAATTTCGTTACAGGGGTACATTACAAATTGGCGCCCAACGTGGGACCCAATACAGTGTAATTGACTATTATTTATTAGAATACAATACTACATTAATTAACAGGTAGATAAATAATAAATTTTGAAGATTTAGTTAATGAATTTAAGGTTAGCTCTTATAAAGACAGACACACAACTTACAACGATGGAATCAGCAAGGTTAGAATAGGGTGATAATGTAGCATGTTGATACAAGTCAAATACACGAGGTTAATACTGCAACGGGTAGTGATATTGACAACAACATGATGCAAATTGTGCAAAAGATGGTGAATCAGATGAACAAAATAGATGCAAATAACCACGGGTGATCAAATTAATTTCACCTCTAGTGGTGAAATTCGATAGTATCTGATCATAAGAAAAGAATTATTCTAAACAAAGTATAACTACACTTTAGAAATAAGAAAAATTAAATATAGAAATAGTTATTTATGTACCAAGGGCATTATGAAGATGTTTAGGCCCGTTCAAGGCCATAAATATCAAGTAATGCCCGGGGTGCATATAAAATGATATCTCTTACTTAATGCCCCGGTTGTTATGGACTTGTTTATACATTTCGTATCACAGGTATAAACAGAAAATAATGTATTAGCAAGACAAAGAATCAAATCAATTACACGTATCGCAGCTATTCCAATATCAATTCAAAATATTACACTACAAAGAATGTATTTTTTAATGTAACATAAAATTCTGAATTCGAAATAAAGTAGAACAAGAAATGTAATTATAATAAACGCTTTATTTGTGGAGCAGAAATTCGCAAAAGTTTCCGCTAATGTTAATTTTCTGTAGTATTACTAAAGAATAATAAAATATAAGTTCAAGAAAATATCAACAATTTCAGACGCGCTATTAAGTAGTATATCTCTCACATCAGAAATACTTTACATTTCTATGCAATGTTCTTCAGTAACAAGTTGATTAATTCACACACTTTATTACAATTTTCTCACGCGAAGTTCTCTATGGAAACGACTTTTCCTGTTGTACTGCTGTCCGTTTTATACTATGCCAATAGATTTCCTAAAATATTCCGTGTTTTCGTGGGAATCGATAGTCTGCGCTTTATTGTATTATTAACACAATAATAACTGGCACTACAAGTCGAATGAGCATATTTTAAGACCTAATTGAGTAATCGTTGCAGAAAGTATCGATCCTGTTTAAAAATGTTGTATAACTGTGTGTTTCACTAGTAGAGAGAGGCGTTTAAACTTGGAATTTTTTCTCAACATATTTTCTTGAAATGTATGTATGAATGTCTAATCATGTATTAACAATAATTTTTTAATGGTTAAATAACAATATGCAATTAAACGTCTTGAATTAAGCGAACACAATACGATAAAATACTTCCTTGGCGAATTCTCATATTCAATGAGTTTCACTGAGACCTTTCTCAGCTGAGAAAACTTAAACAATGAAAATGCAAATATACTTAATTATTCGCACAAATAAAATCATTTTAATGCGATTCTCACATATAGTAGGTATACAATAAGAGCACTTTAATTACATCTCCTCACTATTTACATTTTGCGAGCGGTGGAGCGGAATAGAGTCAAAAATTATTTATGATCTTACATTAATAGTATCTGTAGCTTAGAAATTGAAAGTTATTTTGTCATTTCACTAATATAGCAGAGAGGATTGTGTTTTGAATAAGTTATAACGGTGAATGTTTTCGTCATTATTTTTAAAAATGTATAGAATTTCAGTTTTTTCTGTTCTTCATTCTATATCCAACAACATTTAAAATTATGTATCTTTTAAAAAGCAAGCTTCATATTTTGGACTACCTTCCTTCAAAATTATGAATGTTGTATATGCACACTATTACAACCATGTGTCTAATATTGGTTGAATAAAGTGTATTTAAGAAATCGTAACATAGCACTAAGCTGATATTCATTGGACTTAAATTTAAAAAAGATCAGCATTTTATAAGCGAAAGTAGGGACATTTATATAGTATTTTAATAATAACTTTAAGTGTAAATTAATAGTAAGTAGGAGAAAGTAGACTTAGCTTATTTTATAATTATTGTTTTCGAAACCCACAAGAACACGCATTTGTTTAATGGACATAATATAATCGTCCAACGGATTCTGTTGTAGATATTAAAGATATCAGTTTCGTTAAGTGCTATAAACAAACGTGTATCGTTCGATATTTTATGTTCATCAATAAATTCTGGTTAAATGTATTTTTTATATAAAAAGAGTGCAGTAATACGTATTACCTCACTGAGTGTGGTAATATTTATCTATAACCGCACTGAGTGTGGTAATGTAAATTACCGCACTAGTGCGGTATAGAAGCTCTTAATGACACTCAAATTAATTTGGTAAATAGTCTATAACAACACCGATGAAAATAATAGCTATTAACATATCTAGGAATGTTATGAGTATCATAACTGCTCCAGATGTCGTTTTAAGACATCTAAGGCTGTTATGATTCATAACATCAGTGGTATGTTCAATAGTTTATCGGTTGCAGGATGGTAATGGTTGGCGTGTACGGTAATGGAATATTACCGTACAGATACAGCTGATTCTGTATACTAATGGTTGCCATGTAAGGTAATGGACTATTATCGTACAAATACAGTTATGACTTACTTACCAGCCTACTTTTGTATATGTAAACAAAGGCTTAATATCCTGAAACCGGTAAAAAATATTACAAAAGGAGAGAATGTCGGATACTTGCATTTTGTTAACTTCGAGTTTTTAAATGTATATTATCGTATGGTTTTCAGTATCGAAAAGTATACCTTAAGAGCTTTAATTACAGACAATGATTATGTTGAGAATTTCTATGCTCTACAATTTATGTTCAGTTACTTTTTCATGTACGAGCGATATTAGTGGAAATATCGAAAGCGAAAGGAAAGTCTGAAGCTCTAGAATTTCGTTTCCCGCTTCTTGGTTAATGTTCTGTTTCTCGTCCTATTTAGCGAAAAAGTGGCCATTATAAAATCTGTAAATCTTGGAAATACCTGCAATATGACCTACTATAAATTGAAATTCGACTAAAATTACGACTTGTAGGGCGGACCAAAGTCGTCAAGTTGGCGCATAATTTGATTTTACGCTACATACACTTATATTTTTGCAGGATATCATTTTATGGATTCTGAAATGTAAACACGTCAAAAACTACGATCTAAAAAAAGACTTTACAATTGCGAAAACTCATTTCTGTACACAAAACCCACAAAGTTTAAGTTACTGTAAATAGTAACAATATACTTTCACTCTGACTATGCAAGCTGCAATGCCTTGCGAAACGTTAGTCAATATGGGTGCACAAACAGCAACAAAATCAAATCTGCCTACGTATCCTTGTTCGCAAAGTACTCCAACAAAGAGCATGGGCCATCGCGTGTATCCTTGCTCGATTTCAGAAGGTTCAAGGCACATTAAGCCACATAATGCTGGGCGTTCATCTACAAAGAACATGTGGTCTAAGCCGAAATTCCTTTTTAACAACAACAATTATCATTCCAAATAGTTAAACCAATTAGAACATTTTGAGTAATATACAATTATATAGTGTTATGTACTGCATACTTGATAAAAGATAATGATTCTAATGACGTTTGTTATATCATTTATGTAATAGTACGACACATGAAATCAAAATTATGGGTCGACTTGAAGAATTTGATCCGTTCTGCAAGTCGTAATTTCAGTCGCATTTCAATTTCTAATAGGTCAAATTGCACGTATTTTCAAACTCTACGAGTTTTGTATTTCGCTAAATAGGACAAGAAACATTAATGTGAACAGAGGAAGACCACAGATGAGATGGGTGGACGACCTAAAGAGACACGCAGGGTTGACATGAAGACAAACACGAAGAAATAGACCAAAATGGAGAGATTTGGAGGAGGCTTATATTCAGAAGTGGAAATCCGAATGAAAAATAAGCTAAGAAGAAGAAAAGGGCGAGAAACGAGACACAAGCAAAAAACCGCGAAAAAAAGACGTCGACGCCCTCACGCTTTCTTTTCACGTTCGATATCACGACTAATATCGTTCGTACGTTGAAAAGTAATTGAACATAAATTGTAAAGCACATAATATTCTAAATAAAAGTTTTACTTTATTTTCATGTACCGTTAACGGGCACCTAGTTATCACAAAAAAATCAACGCACTTTTTTTAAGATGGCGGAAATAGCACATAGGAAATATTGGTCGACAACTTGAAGTTAATCTTTCCTGGACACCACACCAGCGATGGAGTGGTTTTTGCCTTCTAAATGTGTTAAAACGGTACTATCAGTGTACCATGCTCGTTATCATATTGTGCTATATTATATATAATCGCGTCATATGTACGAAGACTTCGACTAAAAAGAATTCGCAAAGGAAACTCAATTAATTATTACGAAGCCTAGACGGAGACAATTGGTTTAAAATCGAGTCAGTGATTTATCAATACTTACCGCTAGTCGAGAGTGCAAATTAGACAGAGGAGACAGGATAGAAATTTGCATCCGCGTCTTTCTAGACCATACCGACAGCGTAGTTACGTTAACACTAGGTAACGTCTATCACTCGTAACGAGAACTCAAATCAACAAAAACACAAAAAACGAGACAGATTCCGTCCAAAAGCTTTTCAGTTCTTTGCATTAATATTCCACACAAAGTGGCGCAGTAATATCCTGATAGATTATATCGTTCTCGAAATATAATGTTTACATTCATCCGGCGGGACATATTTTGCTAATACTAATTTTTAGGCTTTCTTCTAAGGCCAAAGCGATTGCTGTCTTCACAAAAGTTATGCAATTTTATTTGACCTTTCACATAATTTTCGGTTGGTCGCGATTTGATTCAGCGATTGCGGAAAAATGGAAATTTGTATAAAATGGTAGAAGTCGAAAGCAATACGTCGGCAGGTTGTGCCTAAGTAAGATTTAGAGGTGTGGAAAGCGCACGATGGGTCTAGTACAAAAATTACAAAAGAAATCACAACTTATGTATTATAGGCACAGCTAAGGAAAAAATACGAGAATTAGAAATTGCCAACTAACAGACCATGCCAACAAATATATAACAAACTAGAAAAATTATTCATATTACACTGTATAGATATATCAATACCAAATACCAATATCCATATATCAAGAACACAATTGTCATTTCTCTTGTGACTACTGATGTAATACATTTTTCTTCTTCTTCGGCAGTCTTTTAAAATCCACTTCTGGATATAGGCCTCCCCTAACTTCCTTCTCTGTTCTCTGTCCTGTGTCAAGTGATGCCATCTTTTTTCCGCGTTTTCTTTGACATCATCTTGAATACGCCTCGGTGGCTTGTTCTGCTTATGAAGCCGCGGCCCTCCATTGCAGTATGCGATTTGACCACCTAGAGATATCTTGGCGTGTGACATGTCCGGCCCAACTCCATTTCTGCTTCGCAATGTAACACTATGACGTCTTCCACCTTTGTTCTTTGTCTTATCTCTGCAGGAGTAACGTGGATGTAATAAATACATTGCGATAATCTAATGATTGAAGTGTGATGTTGGTTAGTAGGTGGAGAAACAGCAAGTTGTACTAATATCAATACTACTTTAATTCCTGAAAACCATTTTTTATAAAAAAAAACTACATACAAGCTTTATTTTTTGGCCACAAACCCAAGAAGAATATGTATCTGTATTTGAACGAATTAATAACTCGTTCAAAGGTTGAAATCGAAATTTATTACACAGCAAGAACGTGAAGGTTCTCTCCGATTTGCATGGTTGCAGTTGTGGCGTGGTTCTACAATGAAACATTGTAAGACGAACCTGGTCTTTGTACGAGTAGTAATGTCATAGTAATTCTAACCTGAACAAAAGCGTAAAATGTTAACCATGATCAGTACATCAATATTTGGTCCGCGATTAATAATCTCTAGGCATTCATAAGAAAACAAGGAATTTTTATCGCTAGGTACAGTTCGTACTATTGGACTGATTGACTTAGGAATGCCTATTGAAAAATAAAGGTAAGGAAAATGACCTGACTGATTGGCAGAGAAGACAACAGTTATGCTGATCCTGAGGAGGGAGTAGGTTAACACTAAAATGATAAAAATTAAATATGGGCGCCACTAACTTGATCGATTAACAGCTCGCGAATGTAAGTTGGAAGATCCCCCGGTGACATAGTAATCGCACCTTACATTGAAGGCAGATATCTCAAAATTATATTTATCAGACGCACGCACTTTGATAAGCTAGAACCTGATATAAAAAGAAAAAAAACAGAAATCCGGCACAGCTAAAGTGATTTATTTTTAATACATTCAGAAAAATACTATAATTCTGGATTTCGTACCGAAATAAAACATTGACTATATGATATCTAATAACAAGGTAGTTAGGGAGAACCCAAAAACAAACCCACTACGTGTACATGTAGCATTCACAGCGTAACATTTGTTATTTTTAATTTCAAATGTAAGTTGAACGTGCAACTAAACAAACCGCAAGGCAGGTAAAATAAACCCATACGCGACAATACAGCAATAACTGGTAAATCCAGCTCAAAGAGGAAAATCTAAATATCATAAGCGCAACATTATCCACGTTAATACATTTTGAAGTCCCGCAAATTATTTATATACAGAAAAATAAGGTTGTGGCTGATGCAGCGCCCTACGAAAACAAAGTCAAGGTGGGAAAAACTGCAACTAGAAACTCCAATCTATTCAATTCACAAACCCAGATCTCGAAAATTCGTTAAACCAAATGTAGATAACCACATCTAGCAACTAGAAAGCCAAATCCATAAACCCATAAATACAAACAAAAAAACCCAAGTCCGTAATCTAAAAAAGCATTGAAACAATAGGACGCTATTAGCGCACCGAATCGAAGTGCCGTTAGAAAGCTTACTTCTGCTGTAAATCGATAGATCCGCCTACTGGTGTATTTTTCCGAACTTTATCACACTAATCGACCATTAGCAAAGAGGAAAATAACAAAAAAGCATCATTCACTGATTCCCATAACGGGACGAACGCAACCAAAACAAAACCGATCAGTCTGATGAAAGTTATTAAACGACCGTGCTAACACTTACGGCAAATTAAGCGCACAATTTACTGAAGCCAATTATGCAATACGCCAAAAACCCATTAGTAAAACGTATGCAAACCTATTCGATAGAAATATCACGCGCAGTTGCGCTCGCGTAAGCCAAACAATGAAATGTCAAATAAATTCACACAAGTGGTACACGAGACACTGTCTACTGCACTTAAATGCTAACAGCCAACCTTCAACCTGTCAAAATAAACACCTAATTTGTCAGGTAAATATCGAGCTTACCGAACTAATTAACCTACGGAATTCTTTCAGAAGAGGCTTAACAAAACCAGGAAATATTACATAACATAAAGCTAAGTGAAACGTACACACCTGTAACTCTCAATATAACCTCGTATACTTTAAATTTGCATAGCCAACAATTAGCTTTTAAGGGAAAACTAAGATGAGTTAGTTCGATAAGGTTAACATTAGTGAATAAGGCAAAAATAACATGTGAGCAATCGAAAAAAGTCAAGCTTGGCTTTGAAAATTAAAACATATGTCGATTATTAGTAGCTTCAGCGTACTTATGCGAACGTTTTGTCCGTCCGTCTGTCTGTCTGTCTGTCTGGATCGCCTGTAACTTTCGAACGGCTACAGATATCGAAATTTTGAAAGGGGGCAAAGTTGTTGCTAAGGTCCCGAGCACCTTCATGCGCTATTTGGTTTTGGCGAAAGGTCAACCGTTGGCGACCTATGTCAAAGGTCACTTTATTTTTCAATGGCAACATGGGTCATATGGGGTATCAATCGAAAGCTATGGTCAAGGGCTACATATACTTAATGTTTTCGCAGTGCTGAAGCTACTCTTTAGACCTGTACTTGAGCAGTTTATTATACATTCTTAAATGTAATATATGGTATGGATGTGATTTTGGTAGTATCTCAATATTAATACTAAATCTAGAAACTCAGAATTAATATTATTTTATTCGAAACAGCGATGGAAACGAATATTGTACCTGCAAATTTAGTATAATTTGGATCTACTATTTGTATAATCATAGTTTGGTTTAATTGCCTACACTACGTTTTGACAAACAGGTTCAGCAGGTAATCAAATTACTGAGATAGCCTTGATTGCACAAAAGCCACTAGAAATAAAAATATAAAATGTGTGTAATAATACTATCAAGTAGATCGTTAAACTACAAATTACTGTAATTAGACGAGCAAAATTAAGAGTGATGACCCCTTCTTATTGTAGTATCTTATCTACTATTTCATACTTTCATGAAAAATTTGTGTGCTCTGCTAATGGCCACTAAAATACTATACTTACTAAGTGACGTTTCGATATTTTAGTACTTGCTCTTTAAGCATAATTTTCTATACTTCACGAATGGAGTTTAAGAAAATCACGAACTAACTGGAGATTGAATCAGGAACATTGAAGATCGTTGACTTCGCGAATGCCCACACCGGCTATTAAAACTACAAGGGCAAGACATAAATATGGTGGAAATAATTGAGCATTGTGAAGTGTTACTCACGTCGACCATGAAAACATCACATTTTTCGTAGTGCTGCGGTGTTTCATTAATAAACAGCATCCGACTGCGACCCCTTAATTTCGGATAGGCTTCATTCGAGCATGGAGTCAAATTTGGCGTGCGATTTGTATCTAGGTACTTTATTTTGCGAAATCGCAAAGTATATGTTATGGGGCTGTCAAGGTAAATGTTTTGCTACTAGTAAATGTGTTAACTAAGCTGTGGCCTAATTACACGTAAATATCAGTGACTATTCAACTCACTTGTCATCTATCAAAAACTGTCCAATAAAAATACAAGATTTGACGTCTTTGAGCCAATAAAAATGAAATATATTGACAATTTTCACTAGTGAAAATAATCGACAATTTTCACTAGTGGTATAGTGAGTATTTTAAACGAATGTGATTTTTATTAGAAAAAGTCAATCCTAGTGTTCTGTTACTATAGAAATTGCGTAGTTTGTTGCTAGATTTACTGAAAACTAATTCGAAAAAGTAGTTTGGTTCATTGAATAGTCTCTCGAATGCCATTCTTAGTCAAAGTTAAGTAGAATATTTTTACGATGGTATCACTCATGTCCATTGCGCTTGGGATTAGGACTCGTGCTAGTGCACTCGTCTTAATCGAACCTAAGCGCAATGGACATTCGTGATACCACAGCAAAAATATTCGACGTAACTTTGACTACTCATGGTATTATAAGTGATTATTTTTTTCCTAGATATTTCAGCCAATCAGAAGGCTGGACTTAGTTAAGTTATCTTGTATAATTTTGATTATACAACTCATTATAAATTTGGCCAATAGTAATTGAGAATTTTACTTAGTTAGAAGGTATATATAAACGGATATACCCTTGACGACGTGGTATAATCACTTCGGTGTTTCGGTGGGTCCAACAAAGCAAAAATAATGGATAATAATAACCTAGAGCCATGATGTAATAACTGTCTATTGCAAATTCGAGGTTAGCAGGTTAGGTTTTGAGTCAGTTTTGACACAAACTGACGCAAAACCTAACCTGATAACGTCGAATTTGACATAGACTAACAGTGCCACCAACATAAACAGTGCCACTAACACAAACAGTGCCAACCTAAGAAATTAAATAATTTATTATTATCGGTCTATTCATTATATAATCGTAACGAATACCACTCGAGAAATCGAAAATAATGATTATTTTTCACTCGTAACTCGACGTAATCCTTAAAATACCACTCGAGCTGCGCTCTCGTGGTTTTTCGCAGATTACGTCTCGTTACTCGGAAAATAATCGATTATTTTCCATGCTCTTGTGATATTATAACTGATTATACAAAATCGATTATACTATAGTAACTTCACTAGGCAACGCAATACAGAATTTTTGTCAACTTGATGTTGTTTTCATGGAGATGACTTTCAGCTAGGTTAATACAAACAAATCGAGGTGCCAATAAAATATTTATTTGTTCCTAATATTAAAATTTACTCAAAAAATAATCAAATCGAATACAATGCGTACTTCGAACAGGTTATACGTCTCAAACTTCCTGCACAATAACAAATCGTGTCAGTTTGACAAAATAATCTTCCCGCTGACGCGGTCGGACTATTTAAGCTGTCAAACTGACACCCTTTTATTATTGTGCAACAAGTTATCAACGTATAACCCGATAATATCGAAGTACTTATAGTATTACTTCTGATTATTATTTTGACAGAGGACTTTGGGTGCTAATAATCGAAATTCGACTGTAAGCTATTGAAAAACGCCTATGCAATTTAATATAGTACTTTTGTAAGAGGGTAGAAGTTAAAGAGCAAAAAAATCCGAGAAGACTTATATTATAATTAAAATTTTGTATAAAATTTCGGTATTTCATTAAAAGATGCCCTATTAGGTTTACGTTTAAAGTTGATGGAATTTAGTTTCATTGATTTTCTTGACATATTATATATTTTTTATATCTCAGGTATAATATTTTATTAGATGCTTTAACTTGACATGAAAATTAGTACATGATTTGTATCGAAAAATTCAATGATTTCCAAGATATTTCAAGTTATTTTGAAGCTAATGATCTGTAAGAAATTATTTAAATAGGCGTGTGTCACTTCAGACGTCATGGGCTATAATTCGCGTATTCCGTTGAAATTGCTGTTTACGAGTAACATTATTTTTAAAATGTCACCAAAACGAATTTCCCGATTCCTAAATGACATATTGGTGTGAATTTACGCCAAGACCAATTTCCAACTCTTGGAAATAATTTTGGAATTGTGATGAAATTCAACTTCTCGGGCGAGCGCATAGTTTATTAAGGCATTTTTGAGTCTGTCAGCTTATTTTGATGATCATAGATAGATGATAGAACGCATTTTTTTTACTTACGCTAAGATAATAAAAATTAAGAAAAACATTTTAAAAATGCAAAAAAATAAAATTTATTTTAGGAAGCATGATTTTAGTTCTTAACAATGACAGCAATCAATAAAAAACATGTCGGTCGCAGTGATTTTGAAGGATATAGATACAAACACAAATAATTCAATCTGAGTGACTACGTTATGTCTTTTTGAAAACAGGTACAATTTAGTTGTCTTGTTTGCTGAGATTGTTAATTTTTCATTGATGTGGCAATTCTCTGTAAGTTGTCAAGAATAATGCAGAAATGTTATAGAAATTTGAGTTCATTTTTTGATAAACAAATCGCATTTTTACTAACGAGAATAGTGGTAAAATGAGTATTAACTGTTACATTCATTACTGTAACTAACAATACTTACTATCAAATTGTCTCTTTGTTATTTGTTTCGCAAAATACAAGAAACTTGATTACACTTGTTGCTAAAAGGCATAGCGCAGATTTTGTATCCAACTCACAACAGACATAAAAACAAAAATACAAATAAATGTATTTCTTTTACTTATCGCCAATTTTTTCTCCATTAGTTAAATTGAGTTTTACTAACCTAAAAGCGTTTATTAGAACCAATTTTAAAAATAGTAAATTATCCGATGGCTATACAATATTTTGAATTTGGTGTCTCATACTTCGTATTGGGAAAAATTGGAGACTCAAACAGACATCCGCTAATTAATGTTAGCTTATAGCCCGGTACGAGATACTAAGTAAATAATACAGAACAGCAAAAGACAACAACAGGGATAGGAAAAAGCTTTAATAAATAATTTCGACTTAGAACGAGGGGCGTATTGAATTCCTTTCTTTATTAAAACTAATTCATATTCATAAATGGCAATCTTAAATATTTATTGCCTCGCAAATATTACTAAGGAGCCTAAAAATGTTATAATGCAGGAAATTAAAAGGTGTACCAAAAATAAGGAATTGCCGGTGTCATTATCAAAACACTGTAAAAACTTTCATTATAAAAAAACTATTAAACACATACGGCGATGTTGCAGCGAACTGTTATAGTATATAAGTATTAAGAACGGTAAGGACATTTTACCGATCGAAGACAATTGCTTGGAGGAGGAGCGAAGCGACGACTCAAATTATTGTCTGCAATCGGTAATTGCTTAACGTTCGTGATGCTTATGACGTATTTTGTACGATAGAAATGTATTTTTCTTTAAACGTCTGGAAAATGTGACATTATACCACAGAATAATATGTTAGTGGCACTGTAAGTCTATGTCAAATTCGAGGTTAGCAGGTTAGGTTTTGCATCAGTTTTGACACAGACTGACGCAAAACCTAACCTGCTAACCTCGAATTTTTACTTGCCGTTCTAGAACGACAAACATAACTTACTGATTTGGGAACAAACGCGGTAACTAAGTAAAATCATTCTATAGTGCAAAAAATACTATTAAGAACGTCGATATAATTGATGACAAAAACATTAATTGATTTGTTAGTTTGAACAACACATACAAGGATTGCAATGCATCTGGTATTAAACGAAATATGGGTGACAGTACGAGCTCCGCGATAGAGTATGACTTCTTAATGACAAAATAGCATTGATGAACAAAGCAGCTAGCGGCTATATTCAGATAATCGAGCAGAATCAAAATAAGAGAAACCTAAAGTGATGAAAATAATTTTAACAGCTAATATACAGAGTGATTTATAAGTATAGTAAATAAATTTAAGAGTAGTTAAAGGACATCAAGCATTATAAATGGCATAATAAACTACACAAAAAATTAAAACATGTAGTTGCTTAAACTGTTTGACAACGGCAGAAATGAATTTCCATAAATATAATTTCGCCCAGGTAGTTGCGGTAAGACCGAATTTAGATAAAACACAGAAGCAAAAAACAGTTGCTTGGGTATGCCAATCACATTTGGTGCATTACGTGTTAGTTATTATTGCGTTAAACACGGATCATTAATCAGTAGTTCTCAAAAGTTTAGGCCAATTTTAGTGCAATGTTGGGTTATACACCCATTTAATTTAATGACCACGCTTATTAATCACACTGTATAAATGCTTCGGTAAGTTGAGCAATAAATGGAAACGAGTCGGAAATGGACACAAACAATGGGAAGGTGAATGGGAATAAAAACAAAATTGTGCAAAAACAAAAAAAGCTTCAATAATCACTAAACAACACGTAATTGAACCTTTAAAATTTAGTAAAGTGGTCAACGTAAACCGACCTTACAAAGATGACCGAGGCGATTCTAAAACTTCTAATTTTGTCAAACTATGACGTTAACATGGTATTAATACAAATATTAATAAAAACATTCTTTTACTTTTTTACGAAAACTTTAACTTGCTCTTTTCGAAAAATGAAAGTTTTTGTATGACCCATTATATCGCCGATATAGCAGTTTTAACGTGACGCGTGGGCTTACGATGTTGGAGCCGCCAACGCTGCCGCCTCGCGGGCTTATCGTAACATTTACAAATATTGCGCTCCCGAAATGTAATGGGATCCGAAGGCAAACGCGGCCGCCGCGCCGATAGCATTACTCCTTGGAAATGTTGTGCAAGCTTTGACATTTAAAATGCATGCCACTGCATCAAGGACATTCTTGTATCCCTGTGGGCCGTGTTTGAACATAATATCGGTTGAAGTTGAAGTTTCGTCCAGTTTTATTCAAAAAATGGTGGATAATAGCATAGCTAGTATTCTCAACATCAATGTTGAACTTTTCCATTATTAAATACATTATTATCTTGTTTCGTTTTTAAACACGTATGTAAATGTTGTGTTGTCTTTGAATAATTTTTGTTCTCTGCATACGAGGTTTTCTTTTAAAATATTAAAATTCAAAATCATTGCTATATTTGAATTAAAACATCGCCGAAATGTAGGTGAGTCATTATTATTTTTTGTTTAGTTATTGTTAAAAATTAAGAGCCCTCCCCCCCCCCCCAAATATGAATATCGCCAGTCGCAACTAGTTATTACCAAACTGTTTACTAAGGAAATGAATTTAATCTTGGCATCTTTATAATGGTTAACCTACTATACCTATACCTTGACCTATACCTTTATTTCTTATCGGACTTTATATTTAATAGGAAACACTTATTACTTATTAAGACAGAAGTTGTAATACAGCACATTGTTATAATACTAGAAATGGAAATGTTTTCAGGGTATATTTAGGGTATATTTTAAGTATAAAAATATGCTTTTCGCATGTGTATCATACAATATTTTATCTACGATAGAATCTAGAAAACACGGTAAATATAAAAAATATTTAAATGTAAATTAGGATTTCTAGCAAACGGTCGCAATTTTGCGTGGTTAAAAATTTTAAAACACGTTGCTACGGACGAGGTAAACTAATGAAAACATGTTATTAAACAATCGTTTTACAAACTTAAAACTACCAATTAAAAGTCAGTTTTACACACTGTCGTAGATAAATATCTTTAAAATCTTAATTTCCGACATGAATGTATGCTTTCATCAACTAACCAAAGAACATTAATTAATGTTTTAGAACGCGCTATTCCTGTTAGAATCATAAGCTGCTCCTGGATTTTGTGCCAGTAACTAAAGTCCTCGCAGAAAGAAGTGATTTAAATACGGAGATTGTGTTGGTCAAGATGTTGAATCACCATTGTCAACGCCTTTCGGAACCAATCAATCGTTTTCATGGATGCGATGGTGCATCGTTGTGCTGATATGTACCACCATGGATAATATATTTTCAATAAAATTCACAGAGATGGTCCCTACAAGAAGTTTGAGTACTTTGGCAGGGAAGAAGGAGTACATAATAACAGCTAATATGACATAAACAGCTTTTGTTGTAGCAAATCGATGTTGTGTTTTTTCATTTCCGTTTCTATTTTCTATTTCATATATTTACAATTTTATAATAATAGTCTATTATATCATGAGGGACTAAAGTGCATCATTAAATCCCACGAGTGAATACTATTTCCTGAGGGCCCGTAGGGCCTGAGGAAAATAATCACTCAAGGGATTTATGCACTTTAGTCCCGTGTGGTATACGCTATTTTTTGCACTTTTGGGAACATTATCATCAAATATTTGAAAAATTGAAATCTGTCAATTTGGAAACTGACAAATACGAACTTTAGCAAGAATGTTGTGTACAGAGTGATTTTGTAAAAACTAAATTGCAGCAGGCCCTGGATAGCCTGAATTAGTGGGCAGTACCTACTGAAGTGTATTGTCAGTCTATGTCAATTTCGAGATTTGCAGGTTAAGTTTTGCCCCAGTGTGTGTCAAATGACAAAGAAAACCTAACCTACGATTACTAACCTCGATATTGACATAGACTGACAATGCACTTCAGTACTGCCAACTGATTAATTTTAAATACAAATTTTATTAAGAATGCTGTGTACATAAATTTCCCATAGATACGGTAAAATTTTTACTTTAGTCCCTAGGGGCTAAAGTAATTACTTCTGTCCCTAGGGATTAAATGAGCGACTTTAGTCCCTGAAATAAGTGACTAAAGTGCCAATTTTAGTCCCGCAAGTGCAAAATAGTACATTATACACCAAGGGAAAGAAAAGCACGATTTTTTTCCAAGGTGTAAGTTTGAAGCCCAAGGGCGAAACCCGCGGGCTACAAATATACGGAGGAGAAATGGCAGTCTCTTCTGTCGAGTATACATATTGGTACTATTTTTTGCATAGTGATCGTGAAAGTCGTCTTTTTTTAACGAAAAATCGTATTGGAAGTTCCACTTTTTAACGCAAAACTCGTGAAAAAAGGTACACTTGTTTTAAACTATTTCATTAAAATGTTAATTTGACAGTTATCAATTCCGAAGTCCTTTTCGACTAAATTTCGACCAAGAGATCGCTATGCAAATATTTAACTACGTGTACAACACGCTTTGAAAGCCCTTTTTTTCATTCATTTGCTTGATTAAGTCGGGCTTCGCCCTCGTTATGAAACTGCAAATTCATGAAGTATGACTTTGAAAACTAGTTGTACAAATTACTATTTTTCCACGATCTGGAAGTAGAAACACAAGAAGCATTTTCATAAACCATTACAGTCACTCGGAATTATACTGCAATATTTAGTGGCCTTTGAATTGTGTTTATATTATGAATACTATGACAACATACATTTCCGATATTGCCCTTGCACTGTTCTTATATACCTAGTTTATAATGTGTTGTTTCTGACACAATTTTTGTAACCTGATTTCTACTTGCGGTAGTGGAGACAGAACATTTATGTACGACTGCATTATGAGGAACTGTTTATGAGATAATTTTGCGGCAATAAAGTAGCTCTTTATAGTACTAGTTAAATAAAGCTTTATTTCATACTAAAGAATCGAATGGTGATAGTATTATTTCTCGAAAAAGTCAGCATCACGAGTAGTTTTGTCCACAATGTCCAGAACTCCAAAATTTTAAATGGCAGCATATATCGAAAAACGTATTGTTGAAAAGATCGTTAAAAAAGAAGAAAGATTTGTAGGAAAAATTATTTTACTACTACCACCCCTTTTAAGTAATATTCGATTAAAGTTACTAAATTTGAAATTCGTTGTTTACAAACAAAATTGAAAAGTCAGCTTTTAAAATCTAGTTACCGAATTAATCAATGTTACACACACGTTTTAATGTCAATAATTCCATTTGTTGTATTAATCTATCGTCAAATCACCTATTGTTTAAATTGATAATTTGTTTTTGGTTGGTGATATCTGTTTGTGGACAGATTATACGTAGTTAAAAGTGAATTTCGTTAGAAAGTGAATTAACTTAAATTAGTGAAATTATGCCTTTTGCAAATTTAGAAGCTTTCGACATGTTAATGGTTTTGGGAGAATGCAGAATTACAGAGCGGCTGAAAGAATGTATGCTGAAAGATATCCTCAGCGTGCCCATCAATCCTTCTTTTTCGGAGATTGGCAGCACGTATTTGCACCACAGGGCAGGTGCAACCAACGTACAATCGCGGAAATGGAATTGCAAGTCATGTACGTAATGACAAGGAACCTGATATTCTCGCTGCAGTAATTGTTGATTCGCATATTTCAACGAGAGAACTTGCAAGGGATTCTGGAATTAGCCAATACTCCGTATGCAGAATTTTGAAGGATCACAAATTCCATCCATACCACATGCACATGCACCAAGAATTAAGTACGAATGATTTTCAAGGTCGAGTCATTTTTTGTAATTGGTTACTAAATAAAGGTCCCCACTTTCCTAGGAGAGTTTTATGGACTGACGAAGCTAGTTTTAAAAGCACTGGAGAAGTCAATATTCACAATGCGCATTACTGGTCGCAAACAAATCCTCACTGGCTACAAACTATTGACAATCAACACCTTTGGAGTGTTAATACGTGGTGTGGTATTCTTGGTGGATCTATCATAGGCCCTTATTTTTTCGAAGGATCTCTGAATGGAATACGATATGCCGAGTTTTTTTAACGACTTGATCGACTTACTGGAAAATGTCCCTCTTTTAATGCGAGCAAGAATGTGGTTTCAGCAAGACGGCTGCCCAGCTCATTTTTCCTTAGTTGCCAGGAACACGATAAATCAACTATTTCCTAATAGATGGATTGGCAGAGGAAGTGCAGTGGTGTGGCCGCCAAGATCACCACGCCTCTAGATTTTTACCTTTGGGGTCGGATCAAGGATATTGTTTATAAAGAAAAACCAACAACGAGAGATGATATGAAGCTGAGAATTCGGAATGCTTGCCTATCATTAAATAATGAAGAAATACTTAGAGCCACTGATAGTGTAACTGGAAGAGCTCAACTGTGTTTAGAAGTAAATGGAAGACATTTTGAACACTTGTAACATTGTTTAATTCGATAACTAGATTTTAAAAGCCGACTTTTCAATTTTGTTTGTTAACAACGAATTTCAAATTTAATAACTTTAATCGAATATTACTTAAAAGGGGTGGTAGTAATAAAATAATTTTTCCTACAAAACTTTCTTCTTTTTTAACGATCTTTTCAACAATACGTTTTTCGACTTATGGTGCCATTTAAAATTTTGGAGTTCTGAACATTGTGGACAAAACTACTCGGATGCTGACTTTTTCGAGAAATAATAATATCACCATTCGATTCTTTAGTATGACTTTTATAATAAATTTTTTTATCCCAACTCTCTACGACTCACCGTTCTTTAAAAAACCCTGTATATAAAACAAAGTCCTGACTCACTCACTCAATCACTCACTCACTGACTCATCAACGCCCAGCCCAAACCCTTGGACCTAGAAAGCCGAAATTTTGCACAGAGATTCCCTTTATGATGTATACAAGGAATAAGGAAGGATATTTCAAAATTCAACCCCTAAAGGGGTAAAATGGGGGTTCCAATTTAGTATGGAAAAATAATATTAAATAGACATTTGACCTGAAACTTCGTAGTAGTCCTAAAAACAAATAAGCAAACACGTATTTCGTGATTTTCCGAAAATCAAACCCTTAAGGGGTGAAATGGGGTAAATAAGCATAAAAATCGATATGGGTGTCGTTATTGGGGCCTGGACACAACGCCCACTGGTCACAAACCCCAACTCAGAATTTGGTCATAACGCCTAACTTCGATTCTGGTCACAACGCCCAATTTTGATTTTGGTCACAACGCCCAACTTGGTCATAACGCCCAAAATCGATATTGGTCACAACGCCCAACTTGGTCACAACGCCCACCGACGCCTGTTACAGGAGAGAGCTATCGACGCCACTTAAACCACCGCTTTGGTCATAACGCCCAACTTCGATTTTGGTCACAACGCCCAACTTGGTCACAACGCCCAATTTCGATTTTGGTCACAACGCCCAACTTGGTCACAACGCCCAATTTCGATTTTGGTCACAACGCCCAACTTGGTCACAACGCCCAATTTCGATTTTGATCACAACGCCCAACTTTGATTTTGGACATATCGCCCAGCGGCACAGAAAGTAAAATGAATAATAATAAATTAAACTTTTAAGGTGAGGTAATAGGTAGGAACATTTTCAAGTTCCCGTAAGTAGTATTAATATTATTTATTTTTCATAATAATTGAGTTGCGTAATGCGTTGTCCAAAAAGTTTCTAAATTCGAATTATAACATATAAAGTTGTATTTTTTATATGGAACTCATAGTTAGCTGTGGCATTATGAGACATATGTCGTATAGGATCGATTTATTCATTTTCACTACTTTATAGCAACAATTCACAATTTTTAATATTTCGTCGTTTTCTAGTTGAAAACTTGTGCCATTTAGAATATACGTGATTAAACAAAGTTTTTGCGTTGTTACATTACCACCGTTTGATTGACAGAATTAATCACGTTTGATTGTTGCTTATAATATTATAGTGTCCTTCATATATCCATTTATCAGAACATTTTATTGTCCATTAAAACCTCTGCAGTTTCTCAAATTAAAAATGTATTTGCAAAAATGTAAATATTCTACTTCTATACGAAGGAGGTTCGAAAATATGAAAATGATTGAAGAAAAAAGTACTCTTATTTTTCAAAATACACAAAAATGTTAATTGGAAGTATTTGTTATAACCTATCTATTAATAGTTATTTAACAAACAAGTATGTTAATGAAAGCGATTAATAATCGAGACATTTTAATGCGCGAGCGCGTTAATTCTAGATATTATTAATCGCCGATTAACATACGAGTTAGTTACAATATTTTTCCGTTGATCGTACATTATTAATTTGAAGAAAATCTAATTTTATTCCATGAAAAGAATTTGACACTAATTTGACATTAATGGTACCGGGTGACCATAAATGTTTGTGATCTTTTTCTTAGGTTGGCACTGTTTATGTTGGTGACATTGTAAGTCTTTGTCAAATATGAGGTTAGCAGGTTAGGTTTTGAGTCAGTTTGTGTCAAAACTGACGCAAAACCTAACCTGTTAACCTCGAATTTGACATACACTTACAGTTCCACCAACATAAACAAATTTTTAAAATCGTTTATTAATAATAAATCATTCATTAATAAGGGTCATTAATATACGATTCTCTATAGCTCGTTTCACTCTGACTATGCAGTACAGAGAACATACGACAATGTTATTTAAAGGCAAACTTCGCTTGCTGCGTTGCCGCTTGTAGACCGCACTCAGGTATACTGTATGCTGCTCTTTTCAAATTGACGCAGAAGCGACAAAAAGAGTTTACTTCAACAAGGTATTAACAAATAAGCCGATTGCAATACAAAAGGCGGATTTATTATGATTGATGTCTTCGTGTTCAGTTTTAAGCAACTTGCTATCCCTGTACACTGCATAGTGAGAGTGAAACGAATTATTTAAAAATTTGACACAAAAATGAAATTTGTTTGCACTGATTTCGAATCAAGTAATACCTTGGTTGCAAGTGAGGGAAAACTCAGATTTGGCAATACTCGTTTATCGTATCCCTTGATAAGTTAACTTTGAAGTATTTCATTTGGTAATACACAGCGTGGTAAGAAAAAAAAATAGGAGAAACCAGAAAAAAATGTTTTCGGAGCAAGTAACTGTGACTTTATGTTTGACACTTTCTTTTAACCCCTTTAAATAACATTTTTGTCTATTTTGAAAAATAACCGTACTTTATTCTTGAACCATTTTCATATTTTTGAACCTGCCCTATATACGAATATATTTACATTTTGGCAAGTGCATTTTTAGTTTGAGAAGATGTAGAAACTTGTATCAGGAATAAAACACTCTGATAAATGGATGATAAAAAACTCCATGTGTTACAAATTTATGAGGGACGGTATATGTTATATTATACAGATTGGTGGTGGATAGTGTGAACATAGGCAGTCCATTGAGCTAGAATACAGTTTATGGGCTTTGTATGCGTTAGACAGAAGTAGACATATATGATTTAAAATCTAGTATCCTAGAATTCAGTGTTTTCTAAAAACAAAACCTTTTGATTCTGCGAATATTATATGTTAATCGCATATAGGTCTGTTTATGCCTAACGCATACCAAGTCCGTAAACTGTATTCACACACATTTGATTACTTATGTTCACATTTTCCGCCACCAATCTGTATATTATGATATATAACACTGGAATGGGAAAAAATCCTCTTACTCATGATACCACATACAACTATGAATTTCATCTACTGACTACCCACTGCATTCGTATCGAAAAGGTGCCAGAAGAACGTCAAATTACTTTTATCTATTTTTATAAATAAGTGAGATATTGTCAAAAAACCAAAATCGAAAAATTCAATTTTTGTTTATAACTCGAAAACAAAAGACGGTAGCCCATTTTGGTTTAAACCATTAAGCTTTTCTCGAAAAAAGAGTTCGAGGATGGGGGTCCATATCTCCTATAGTTATCGAGATTCCCTATGAAAACAACGAAATTGCCTTAACCTGTAGACAGCGACCACGCTTGTTCACGAAAATAAATTTGAGCCCCCTTAGCAAAAGAAGAGATAATTAGGTATTGTAGGTATCCGAATGTTAAGAATTTGCTAAGTCTTGTAATGTGTATTCTGAATTTCCACCCATTGAGTTTTCCGTCGAAATTTTAATGCCTCTAATGTTCTCTCGCGGAAGGCAAGTTGGGTTGAAATGACAGAATTGGTTAAATTGCTAGTTATCTTTATACAGATTGGTGGCGGAAAATGTGAACAAAGGTAATCAAATGAGTTGGAATACAGTTTATGAGCTTTGTATGCATTAGACAGAAATAATTATATGCGATTAACATCTAGTATCCGCAGAATGATGGTGTTTCGTTTTCAGAAAACACTGGTTTCGTTTTCAGAAAACACTGAATCCTAGAATACTAGATTTTAAATCATATGTCTATTTCCGTCTAACGCATACGGAGCCCATAAACTGTATTCCAAGGTTACAGGTTAAGGCAATTTCGATGTTTTCATAGGGAATCTCGATAACTATAGGAGATATGGAAAAATGGGGTGGCGGAAAAAAGTTGCGACGGAAAAGTGCCGCGGAAAAAAGTGTCGATGAGGGAAAATAATAATAAAGTAATAACCGGACGAATAAGGTTTACAAAATTTAAAAAAACCGGAAGTTACCCTTTTATTTTTAAAAATCTCTGCATTGCAGTATTATGCAGTATTTGAACATGTATTGTGCTTATCTGTTCCCAAATCGACAGGAATGCAGATTTATAGATAATACGTAGAAATATATCAATTTGAAGATTTTTATCTAAAGTGCGTGTGGATTATGTCTACCATCTTAAGTACAATTACCGCCAACAAATCTTTTAAGGTAAGTAACAAATGACGAAATATATTATAAAATACAAAATTGTTATACAGTATGTCCCCGGATTGGGTTACAATGGGGAAAAAAGTTTATTTTTGACTTCTAAAAAATCACTCTTTATAAAAAAAACCATGCTTGTTCTCACACTACAAATGCACTTGTCAAAATTTAAATATCCCTTTCCGTATACGGGGGAGGTTCGAAAATATGAAAATGGCTCAAGAATAAAATACCCTTATTTCCAAAATATACAATAATGTTAATTGGAAATATTTGTTATAACATTTCTATTAAAAATTATAATTGCTTTGAATTGCTATTGATGTTTGGATCGAGTATTATTAATTTTTTTAAGATATTTGCGTCTTTGCTGACAGAAATATGAGATTTTTAGCATCAATTTCGGGCCACACAAATTTCAGGTTAAGTGACCGAAACTCAAATTTGACAATACACTCTTATCGTATCCGTCAATAAATTAACTTTGAAGTATCGCGTTTAGTAATTCGCAGGGTAGTAGTAGAATAAGAAAAACCAGTGGAAATTGTTTTTTAGAGCAGGTGGCTGTGACTTTATATGTGACACCTACTTTTAATTCTAAGCAACTTTTTCAAATAACATTATTGTATATTTTGAATAATAAGGGCGCTTTATTCTTGAGCCATTATCATATTTTCGAACCTCCCCCGTATACGGAAGATGATATTTAAATTTGGAGAAGTGCATTTTTAGTTTGAGAACAAGCAGCGTTTTTTACAGAGAGATTCTTTTGAGAAGTCAAAAATAAACTGTTTTCCCTCTTTGTAACCCAACCATACGGTACGTCCCCGTACTGTATAATTCCACAAATTTATCATAAAAAGTGATCATTTCACTTATTTTTAAATTTGTCGATTCTTTTCAACTGTTTGCTAATACCACCACAATTAGATGATTTAGTTGATTGCTTTGACTGCACGTACGTGTCAGGTACATTTCGGCGAGTTGGGGGCAATGCAGAGGACATGCTGAGACTACGAACTATTCCGCCTATGTTTCCGCCAACCCTATGGAACGTGTGAGAGGCCACCATAAACGATGAAGACCGGACCAATAATCAAACAGAAGGTTGGAACCATAGATTCTCGAATCTCGTAGGACATAAACATCCAGGTATTTGGACACTAATTGAAAAAATGCGACAAGAAGTTGCAACAGATGAAACCAAACTGTTGCAACACCAAAATGCAGTGCATTCAAAGAAGAAAAAAGGAAAGAGTTCGAAAAAATGCAACAACGTTTAAAAAACTTGTGTATTCAACATGAAAATGATGAACACAATAATGAAACTTTTTTACGTGCCATAGGACATACCATTAGATTCCAAGTGTATGAATAACTTAGGGTTAATTATAAAATATTAGTTTTTTGTAACTATTTATAATAAGCTTGTATTTTATTTAGCAGTTAATAACTATTAATAAACATAAATTCTTAACATTAAATTTTAATTTTATTTTTTGTGTAATTATTTTAGAACAAAAGTGTATTAAGGGGCTTGAATCATTCGAATTTTTTTCGCAGCATTTTTTTCGGCCGGCGCTGTTATCCGCCGGCACTTTTTTCCGCGGCACTTTTTTTCTAGATTTGAAAAATGGATCCCCATCCTCGAACTCTTTTTTCGAGAAAAGCTTAATGGTTTAAACCAAAATGGGCTACCGTCTTTTGTTTTCAAGTTATAAACAAAAATTGAATTTTTCGTTTTTTGACAATATCTCACTTATTTATAAAAATAGATAAAAGTAATTTGACGTTCTTCTGGCACCTTTTCGATGCGAATGCAGTGGGTAGTCAGTTATTCAAAAAAAGTTTTAAAATTCTAGTTATACCATAAAATTGTATTTTTGTAGATGAAATCCATAGTTGTATGTGGTATCATGAGTAAGAGGATTTTTTCCCATTCCAGTGTTATATATCATAATATACAGATTGGTGGCGGAAAATGTGAACATAAGTAATCAAATGTGTGTGAATACAGTTTACGGACTTGGTATGCGTTAGGCATAAACAGACCTATATGCGATTAACATCTAGTATTCGCAGAATCAAAAGGTTTTGTTTTCAGAAAACACTGAATTCTAGAATACTAGATTTTAAATAATATATGTCTACTTCTGTCTAACGCATACAAAGCCCATAAACTGTATTCTAGCTCAATGGACTGCCTATGTTCACACTATCCACCACCAATCTGTATAATATAACATATACTGTCCCTCATAAATTTGTAACACATGGATTTTTTTATCATCCATTTATCAGTGTTTTATTCCTGATACAAGTTTCTACATCTTATCAAACTAAAAATGCACTTGCCAAAATGTAAATATATTCGTATACAGGGGAGGTTCAAAAATATGAAAATGGTTCAAGAATAAAGTACGGTTATTTTTCAAAATAGACAAATATGTTATTTAAAAAGGTTAAAAGAAAGTGTCAAACATAAAGTCACAGTTACTTGCTCCGAAAACATTTTTTTCTGGTTTCTCCTAGTTTTTTTCTTACCACGCTGTGTATTACCAAATGAAATACTTCAAAGTTAACTTATCAAGGGATACGATAAACGAGAATTGCCAAATCTGAGTTTTCCCTCACTTAGCAACCAGGATATTACGTGATTCGAAATCAGTGCAAACAAATTTCATTTTTGTGTCAAATTTTTAAATAATTAACAAACGGACCAAATAACAATTAACAATCAATTATAATTTTTTCCGTTGATCGTTTATTTATGGGTTTCATTAATGTATAGAGAATCGTCTATTAATGACCCTTATTAATGAATGATTTTTTATTAATAAACGATTTTAAAAATCTGTTTATGTTGGTGGCACTGTAAGTCTATGTCAAATTCGAGGTTAGCAGGTTAGATTTTGCGTCAGTTTTGACACAAACTGACTCAAAACCTAACCTAAGAAAAAAATCACAATATTTTTGTGTATTTTGAAAAATAAGAGTACTTTTTTCTTCAATCATTTTCATATTTTCGAACCTCCTTTGTATAGAAGTAGGATATTTACATTTTTGCAAATGCATTTTTAATTTGGGAAACTGCAGAGGTTTTAATGGACAATAAAATGTTCTAATAAATGGATATATGAAGGACACTATAATATTATAAGCAACAATCATACGTGATTAATTCTGTCAATCAAACGGTGTTATTAAAACAACGCAAAAACTTTGTTTAATCAAGTATATTCTAAATGGCACAAGTTTTCAACTAGAAAACGACGAAATATTAAAAATTGTGAATTGTTGCTATAAAGTAGTGAAAATTAATTTTTCGATCCCATACGACATATGTCACTGAAATGGGAGAAAATCCTCTTTCTCATAATGCCACAGCTAACTATGAGTTCTATATAAAAAATACAACTTTATATGTTATAATCCGAATTTAGAAACTTTTTGGACAACGCATTACGCCACTGAATTATTATGAAAAATAAATAATATTAATACTACTTACGGGAACTTGAAAATTTTTCCAGCTATTACATCATCTTAAAAGTTTAATTTATTATTATTCATTTTAGCTACACATTTTTCTTACTTTCTGTGCCGCCTGGCCAATATGTCCAAAATCAAAGTTGGACGTTATGACCAAGTTGGGCGTTGTGACCAGAATCAAAAGTGGGCGTTGTGGCCAGAATCAAAGTTGGGCGTTGTGACCAAAATCGAAATTGGGCGATGTGACCAAGTTGGGCGTTGTGATCAAAATCGAAATTGGACGTTGTGACCAAGTTGGGCGTTGTGACCAAAATCTAAATTGGGCTTTGTGACCAAGTTGGGCGTTGTGACCAAAATCGAAATTGGGCGTTGTGACCAAATTGGGCGTTGTGACCAAAATCGAAATTGGGCGTTGTGACCAAGTTGGGCGTTGTGACCAAAATCGAAGTTGGGCGTTATGACCAAAACGGTGGTTTAAGTGGCGTCGATAGCTCTCTCCTATAACAGGCGTCGGTGGGCGTTGTGACCAAGTTGGGCGTTGTGACCAATATCGCTTTTGGGCGTTATGACCAAGTTGGGCGTTGTGACCAAAATCAAAATTGGGCGTTGTGACCAAGTTGGGCGTTGTGACCAGAATCGAAGTTGGGCGTTATGACCAAATTCTGAGTTGGGGTTTGTGACCAGTGGGCGTTGTGACATAGCCCCTCGTTATTGAGGTTTTTTGGGACGTTGATTGTGAAAATGGCATTTATTTGTAAGTCTTAGACGGTTTCCTGCGCGAGCGAAGCCGCAGGCAAAAGCTAGTATACAATAAATATAGGTAGATACATAAAATATTGTATATCCCACGCAAGTGAAATGCCAAAATGCTCGCGTAAAAAAATCTCACTCGAGTAGAATGACTTATTTCTCTCACTTATAATATAACGTACTATTATTGGTACTAAATCCCATACCCATCTTTATACATAGGTATAATTCTTCTGTACGTGTGTATGTGACTGAACTCCTCCTAAACGGCTGGACCGATTTTGATGAAATATTTTGTGTGTTTGAGTGGGTCCCCGAATGGTTTAGATCAGGGATGAGCAACCTTTTTTTACAACGGGCCAGCTACTAATTTAAAAATGTTGTGCGGGCCGCATGTAAGAAACTTTACAGAAATAAAACACTCATTAATAGAAATACTATTAAAAAACAGCGAAAGATATGTAGGTATGTGGAAAAAGATTATTTAATGGGAAATTTGACATTGCTGCTTCCATCAATTGGTCTATATTAGATATAGACGACACAGCAACTCGTATGCAGCTTTCTAACAGTACATCATTTAATCTCGATCGGCTTTTAATTATTTTCATTGCGGAAAATAATTGTTCGCAAACATAGGTGCTTCCAAAAAGTGTCATTATTTGCTTTGCATGTCTGCGCCTAATCGTGGTAATTTTTCTAAATTCATGTAATTTTGATAGAAATTATGTATGTCAACATTTTGAAATTTATTTCTTAAATCCGTGTCGTTTTGTAAATCTATTAATTCCATTTGTTACTCATACGGAGCTGAAATGTTAAAACTAAGAACGGGATTTTTCTGATCTAAATGTTTTAAATCGTGATTCAAATTCCGTTATTAATTTTTGTAAATGGTGGGCATATTTTGAGGTTTCTGAAGGAGTTGGAATAGCTTTTGAGCTTTGACTTTACGCTGCGTGCCGGTACAGCGTTTGCGGCACATATGCGTAGCGTCAAATGAAGCCGCCCGGCGTAACATTTCATACTAAGAAATGCCCATGCTTAATTTTTGGAAATGATGGCATCAGTGCCTATCTATGATGTCAGCATCATTTCCAAAAATTAAGTTAACACGGCTAGGATACAATGAAGCTGCGGGACACTGTTGGCATTTTTAAAAGTCAAAATGTAAAATCTTTGAAGGACCGCAGGTTGCTCATCTCTGATTTAGATTCACAATTGGACCCGGTAGGTGGCGCTGCAATCGGGTTCTAGGATTTTTTTAAAAAAATTTTAGGATTTCTCGCATATCATAACATATAACTCCAAAATTTCACCCCCTCACCACACCCCAATATTTTTTAAAATGAAAAAAAAAATTCGAATATGGAAAAAACGTTTGCTGAACCTGCTAATAGCAGGCAAAGCAACGTTCGGGCAGGACAACGTCTGTCGGGTCCGCTAGTAGTACCTATATATAAAACTCAAATGTTAGATATCATTTCCCGCGCAGCAGTCCCTCACATGTATGTATCTATAACTTGTTTTTGCTATGCGCCCTAAACTTTTGTAAACATTTTGTGAATCAGTCTGTGTATCTACATACAAAAAATAAATTTGAAAGTATCTAATAATTTGTAATAATTAATCAGAAGAGATTTTGTTATGATAATCTGGTATAATCATAATACAAACATTTGATCTTCTGTACTTCTCAGGCATGTAGCGCACGTGGTTTTAACATGTACTTCTTGTAAAGGAGATTTTTCTTCGTGATTCTAAATGTTACACTAAATTTTCATTATTGTAACTCCGTGTTTTTCAAAAACAAAACCAATTTTAGGAAAGTATTTTCGCGGTCACGTAGATTATTAGATAACATAAACACGTTTTTTTAATTCAGAAGCCATCAGCTCAGTTAAAACTATAAATACAATCAAGAAATGTTTGCTCAGTTTGATATTTAATTTGAGCGTCAAAGTGAAAGTAACACACAAAAAGTGTTCAAATAGCAAATACACAACCCTTGTCCCCGGATAATAAAGTCAGTGGCATTGGAAACTTTAAAATGTATTAACGGCCATCATTCTGTCAATGTCAAGATATTACGTTAGAAACTATATTATAATACATAACAAAATAATAATACATTATATTATTATCCAGGGCCTTATGTATTTCTAACGATATAAGTATATTGATGAAAACAAAAGCGTTACTCCGACAACAAACGTGTCAGCCAATCTAATTTATATCAAGTTTCTCACAATACAACTATTTATCAATATTCATATGCACGTTGTTTTGAGACTTTTTCACTCATGATTATACAACATTTATTAATTAACGAATATTTGTTAAACAGATACTAAAACAAAACAAAAAAGTGTGATGATTTTTGTATAAATAAGGTACAGGATTCAACATCTAAAGACGTTAAGCTAAATGTTACAATTCAGCACCTATAATAGTTAATTGAGATATTACGGCCAATCGATTGGACGTGAGAATCGCGTTCCAATTAATATTTAACCAAACCACCTCTAATCTATACTTATCAACACAATCAAGATGCGCTCCATACCCTGGTATAAAACTACCGGCAGTTTGAGTCAAGAACTGGTACTTCTCGTTCTCCGTAACTGGCATGTACATTTTCACTCGAATTTTCCGCGAACTGCATGGACCGAACGCGCGACACTGCGAAAAACATCTAACCGCCGAGTTTTCCTGAGGTACGACGCGGCTCCTGCAAACGCGCAGCAGGAAGCACCAAACAATGGTAACTAACACGAATTGTGCTTCTGCGCGACGCTCCCATTCAACTTTTCACCGTTCTGTGTAAACTTCTGAAACGGAAGTAGGATCGCCAAGCGGCTTTTTGTTTCCGTCCTCCAGAGTGGGACGCTAATGGAAAAACGTGAAATGCATGGCCTACTCTAGTGAGCTTGCGACAATCGTCCATGGCCATCTAGGATTGTCGATCTTTGCTCTACGTACGCAATAGTAAATAATACAATTTGTTGTTGACTAGTCATCAAAAACAGTTACGTGTATATAAATAGTACTGGCGACAATATAAACTAGCAGTAATAAGTTTTTTACAGGTAATTTTTTTTTAAATTAACAATGTGATTTAAAAACTTAAAATCTTCATTTTAAGGCAGAACAGTTCTAAAGACCTGTTCACGTATGTCCACAACAATTTAGTTTGCGAATTTAACTATTTGGGAGCAACAATTCGCTGACCTAAAGCAACGTGTTCCAGTTGTCATCTACCACCCAAACTATATGGTGAGACCTCTTTTATAGCAAATTTTTATTAGGAAAAGTTGCTTAGAATTACATAAAACCCCAAATTAAAATATGCGGAAGAAAGTAATTTTTAATTTCTAGAATCTCACAGACCGGCGCGAAACATTCGCTGTTGTTGCGAATATTTCACGTTGATTCCCAGCGCTGTACATCCCGGCTTATATACGAGGTATGTCTCAAAAGTAATGAGAATGAAATTCTTATGGCTGCTTCTACTACTCACATATATTAACATTATTGACGTACACCTTCGAAAACTGTTCAAACACAGAGCACACAGAACCATTTGTCCTGAGGTAACACATCCCTTGAAATTAGGCCAATCACTCAGAGATATCTAGATTCAGAGAACGCGAGGGAGCCTAGGAAATGGACGGACATCACGAAACGAACTGGCTGGAACAAAGGTAAGATTTGGAACATAGAATATTAAGATCTTAAATGAAAAGGAAGTAGAAATAGTGGAGGAGATGGAATGATATAATATGAGAATACTAGGCATATGCGAAGTTAGAAAAAGGGCCAGGGAATAAAGAATCTGCCAAACGGATATACACTAAAATATACAGGAACATCAATGGTAATCCGAGCAACAAAAGAATAGAGACATAGAAAGCAAAATAGCAGATTGGAAAGAGATAAATTCGAGAATCATTATAGTAAAGCTATAAATAGAGGAAACTATTGGAATAATACAGATCTATGCTCCGGCTGAAGATGCCGACTTACAAAAAACTATAGACAACATGCAAAACAGAAATAGACACGTAATGTTAATAGGGACGGGAATGCCCGCACGGGTAATAAAGAAGAAGTCGGTTTTGGGACAATGGACCAATTCGTGGGAAAAGAGACACTAAACAACAATGGAGAACGAATGATTGAGTTTGTGCCCCTTTTTTGTAACTTACCTTGGATGGCTCACACGTCTCCGACTAGCTCAATGTACGGTTTTTATTAGGGTTTAACCAATGTGGGCTTTTTAGTTCGCTTCCCTTTCACATAAAGATAATAGTTCATTAATCAACAGAAATGGGCGCCATAACTTTATTATAAAGTGTTAATTTTAAGATGTTTACAATAATTGGGTATTCTTTCTTACAATTCACTGATTATATGTTATTTGTTAAGGTTTATGCCTTTTTAATTTTGACAAATGTTATGCAATTCCTTACTAATCCTAATTTACCCTGACAAGTTAGAATTTGTTCTAATTAAACGTCTGCATTAATTAATCTATAAGTATCCAGGAGATTTCTTATACATATTTAACTAATAACCTCTGAGTAGTAAGATGAAAATATAAAGAGCTCTCTATACCCTCGTATTTCTCATTCGAATTCCTTAATCACAATTAATGATCGGTGTTTAGTTTAGCTGATATCATTCCAGGGAGTATAAGAAAAATTCCGTATGATCAAAAGCTTGTTATTTGACAAGTGATTGAAATACTAACTTGACAGCTGCAAACCAATTCAAGTCCCATTCAGGATCAACACTAAGTAAGTAACAATTCTTTTACTTTGAAACTAATCTGTTATCGATTATCATTAAGGCTTATGCCCTTATTTAACTATATTCAAGCTATGACGTTGGTCTAATTCTAATTAACAATATCTAATTCTTTCAGGATTAACATACGGTTAACGCAGAGAACCATTGAATTCGGACCTCTTCATCTTCCAATATCAACAGAGAAGAACCCCTCATCTAACCAAAGAAATGGTCTTTGACTGGTGAGTGATTTCCTAACTTGTTAGCAGTTTCTAACTAAGTTCTCCTTTCTCTCCTTATCAACTTGGAGCACATCAATACCCTCTTCCATGGTGAATATATAATCAACCATGAGATGCGAACTAGTGAAAAGCCTAAGAGCTGGTAGCTATCGAGGAGTCTCTAAGAGCTGAATAAAGGAAAACCCTCTATTATGATTTGTATGTATTAGCTTGTTAGTTACCTACCAGTTAAGTAATAACTGCCCTTTTCAGAAAGAAAATGTTTGTGTGATTTATCCTATCTGCCTGAAAAATTATTATGTTTTAATAATATGCTGGATTGAGTAAATAAAGCCTTACTATTGTCTGCGTGTATCCTTTTTAAGCTAGGACTTTTTATTTGCTTCGCTTCTACACAGAGAAGCGTCCTTTTGCTTTTTCAACCAAAAAGGAAGTAGCAAATTTTGTTATTTATTGTTTTTAATAATTTAACCATGAGCCTTCTATTACGTCTGCTTTAGATTTATAAAAAGGGTAGGCAACCCCTTATACTGTTAATGCACTTTAAGTTGCCTATCTATTAAGTTTAACTAATACCGAACGGTATCATTGTAGAAGCTAAGATATGTACTGCTACAAGTTTTGTATGATGACTCAGCTATTAATAGTAAACTTTCGGTAAACATAAAACCATACGCAGTGACCGCCAAAAAATCGGCATCAACTGGTAAATGTTTTTATTTTTCAAAAAAAACGTTTTACGACAATAATTTGTGCTTGCCTGAAATCCTATTTAGTCTCCATCAGATATACTGGGTGATTTTTACTAAGATAGAAAATGGCGATTTTCGAAATTATAAAAATCAGAATTTTTCGGAAACTAAGACTAATTTCAAAATTATTTTTTTTTAGATAGAAACTTCAAAGATTTATAATTGGAAAAAAACAGTAGAAAATGTAAGTTATTACTTTAGATTTCTTATTATTTACCGAAAAGTAACATTTTTCAGTGATAATTTAAATGGCTTTTAAAAACTCTAATCTACCCCTGGTAATTAATTACGTTGACAAAAATCTTGTAAATGTTCTTTTACAGTTGTCTAAATGAGATTTTTCTTTATTCAGTTTACATGTTCTAAGAATTTAGGATTATTTAAAAAATGTTGAGCCAAAATTCTGTTTTAGATAGAAAATCACATTTTAAACAACTTTTTTCGTAAAATTCTTCTTTATCTTGGCTAGTAATATGCTAGTAGCTGCCAATAAATAAGAACGAAGAAAGGGGACCGAATATAAACATAGTAAAAACGGAGAAAGTCTAGAAGTTGTGGACATGTATGAATATTCGGAACTATTCTAACAAGGGATGGGAGGACACATCTAAAAATAAGCAATTGTTGTTACCAAATAAACAACACATTAATAGGAAAACAGAAAATAAGTACCAACATTAAACTATTCCTATATAAGATGATATATGCAGCAATCTTGATATACGAAGCTGAATCATCACCTATGATTTACAAGCATAAGTCCAAAATTACTATAATGAAAATAAAATACTTAAGAAAGATTACAGGGAAAACAAGAAGAAACAATATACGTAACGCCACCATAAGGGACGAATTGCAGTAATTACCACTTGTTAGTGAGATTAAAGTAAAGCAATTGAAATGGTATAACATAGAACGACAACATAAAGGAAATGGCACAGAGAAGAGGAAAAACACTGAATAAAGTAAAAAGGATGGCCTAGAGATAGAACCAAATACCGAAGATGGACGTAGGATCTTCACCTAAAGCTGTGAAGGCATAAATAGGTTAAATGGAGAAGAAGAAGTATTTTCTAATTTCTAGAATCTCACAGTCCAGAGTGGATATTCCCTGCCGTTGCGAATATTTCGTTAATTCTCAGCAATCTAGAGGTAAGGTAAAGGTTCAGGGTCATTTCAATTCCCCCAACTGGGTCGGGCTGCTATAGGGGCCTTGCGTCCTTCTTCAGCCAAGAACGGGAATTATAAAATCGGCCAGAGAAAGGAGGGGTGAAGAATGGAAAAGAGGCCAGAAAAGATGGAGAAGTACAACCCCGGCATTCGCCTCAGAGAAGGTATTTTGTTGACTCAGAAAAACCACCTAAAAAAACAACCACGGGAATCGAACCCGCGACCTCCCGAATGCTAAGCAGACGTGGTGGTAACCACTAGTCTAGAGAGCTCGGTTCGCCCCCCCCCCGCGCAATGTAAGTACTTTGTGACTTATATACGAAACACGTGCGAATGAAGTTATTATGCTCAATGTGACAATAGTGCATCAAGACTAAGTTTCACTTCATGTTCATACACAGGGTAGCTAAACAATCAGAACAAGTTAAGGCAGCTCATAGCAGTAGTATTGTCGTTAGTTATTTAGCCTTCTACTACTACTACGTTATACAAAAAATATCGGGCAACGGTAGCAATAAAATGTCTTGTTCAATTTTAAAAACTGCTTCAGAATCGTAAAAATGTTAATAAGAGCACATAGAAAAGTTTCTTTGTCTTTATCAGTGGTTTTTCAATGGCGTACGATTTTCAAAAGGGGTCGATAATACGTTGAATATTAACATTGCAACCTCGAGGCACCCACGCAAACAAATACTTTTAACGGAGTACTACTACTTTCTAAGGTCGTTTGGCTGTAAACAAATACAGTGCGGTAGAAGGATGCCGTAATTTAATTTTAGAAGACGCGTAACTGCCCTTGTAGGGATCCTCCTTCGTTCGGCATCAAATTGTAACAAGGCGGTTTATAGCTCCTCCACTTTTATAAATTGTTTTCTCTTTCTTTCATTGCCAGCTAGATCAATAGTAGTGAGATCTTTCCTACTTCATCTGCATCATCGTGATTAAGGACATTTCCTGTTGAAATGAACCCAGTAATTGACCTGGGTTCCACTTCATAAAACAGCTTTGCAACTTTTTACTTTACATTTTGCAATTATCAATCAATATCTGCTACATAAAAATGTTTTAAATTAGTTGAAAAGTAAAGTGTCATCAAGATTATGCAAAAGTGCGAGTGAACAGTTGAACACTAGCCAAGTTATATTTTATGAAACACATATTTTTAGTTTTTAGATTTTAAAAATGTGAAGTGAAAAGAGGCAAAGTTGTTTTACGAAATATGAACCAGGACCCGGCCTAAGCTGAAAAGTTACAAAAGTTTATTCAATAAACTCCAAGTTGTTTACACACCAATGAATAACAACCATATATTGCCTGTTAAAGAAGCAATGCTAACAAAGGCTGAATATTTCCACCCCGTAATCAAAACACTGTTTCTATTACGATTTATATTAAACATGTGCAATGCGCTCAAAACAGAAATAAGCGCCCCCAAATGCTCCTTAATGCCACTACTATTGATCTAGCTGGCAATGAAAGAAAGAGAAAACAATTTATAAAAGTGGAGGAGCTATAAACCGCCTTGTTACAATTTGATGCCGAACGAAGAAGCCTCCCTACAAGGGCAGTTACGCGTCTTCTAAAATTAAATTACGGCATCCTTCTACCGCACTGTATTTATATTAAATGCTATAATTGAGTCGCTCTCTCTATAAAGGGTATCAAAGCACACACTTGCAGTCAGTACTAACGTAACTTGGCTCTCGCAGCTCTCCACGGCAATGCTTTTATAATTACCTCAGTTAATGACGTAGACCCGCCACCACTATGTAAATTTTACCGCTCCACTATTTCAAAGCTTTTCTAGCTTGCTGTTTCCCAGGAATTGTAGGGACTCCGCCATCACTTGGCGGATGATCGCACCTGTAAACAGTAGCTAGCCCGGCGCCACTCCTGGGCCCCCAAACAAAGCACTTTCACTTTGACAGCGTCAGCTAGCTTTCCTGTTGAGCTTCCAGCTCAAGCCCACGCTTTCCGCAAAAACCAATCATTTTTGCAGGCGCCCCCGTATTAGCGAGGGATGCGGCCATCTATCGACACTGGATGTATACTAACGAAATCTAATTATAAAACTAACTAAATCTATTTACAAATACATATACCAACAAACGTCAATGAACATAAGATGTAGATATCCACTGTATAGAGTTGCTACCAACAACAAATACTAAGCAAGACTCAGCCCAACCAAAGTTTCTAAATGACTCTTACCAGTTTCAAGTCGTACCAAACGATCAATCGGGCAACATGGAGATATCCGAACCTCGACAAGCTACAGTAAAGACGGCCTGCGGTTCTTATTTTTTATTAATAGTAAAAGGTATTGAAAATTTCCAGGCGCACCAAAGGGTCTATAATAATAATAATGGTGAGGCACTAACACCCCATGAAGGAGCTTACACCTGATAAATCCATAAGCTTGCAAAACCCTTAAACTCACTAAGGTACCATGCGTAGCCGACGGCCACGAACTGAAACAAAATTAAAAAAGGAACAATACCTCAATAGCATACATTAGCCATAAATAAAATATTAATAAGCATGAACAAGGTTTATATTAGTTAACGATAATACAAACAATACAGGATGTTATATAGTTTCAGGATTAGCACTCGTATAGATTCCAGGAGCGACTTTGTATTATGGGTCGAAAGGTTAGAACGAAGCGCACTCTATTGTGGCCACAAATTACAGAGATTCTGTTTCAACTAACCCAAATTACAAAGAAGCAGCCAACTAGCGCAATATAGAATACTGATACAAATCGTAACAGGCCAAATTACAATGTTCACTCAAGAAAGTAAAGAAAGTATGCGCATTACACCTTTACGGTGATGTTGTAAGCAGGCAGTTGATAGCATGCCTCTACATACATAATAGATCAAAGTGTTCCAGTAAATGTACCGATGAAGCTTCAAGTTTACAGAGCGAGAACCGCAAGGCTGCGTCGACGAAGCAAAATGCAGCGTGTCAGGCCATTTGGTATTTCTTAGTCATTCTAGCAACTACCTAAGCTTTCCGAGCAGTCTTGGTACCAAATTGATGAGTGCGCCTGTATTTCGAATTCAGTTTAGACATAGTTCATCTCATAATATAGCAATAATGATTTTGTACACCCTTTAGCATCGTTGCCCCTATTTGGTAACATTTTGGGCACCCCTTCTAATACTGTTTTCTGCAGGTGTCCGTCTGGGTTTTCTTTGCAGCGTTGGTTTTCAGGCTAGTTAAAACTTCAGCCTGTGGGAGCGACAAGGATGGCTATTGCTTGCTTCGGGGCAAACGATCGCGTGATTGACGCATTCTACGCTCTGATTGGCTGACCACTTTTGGCGGTTCGAACGCGTCTGTCTGGAAGTTAGTTTAACGGTTTTTTTATTCATTTTTCAGCCCCGAGCCGTCGAACTAGCAAGTTGAAATTATGATTTGGTGCGGCGTCTCCGCGCTTGACGCGGGGCCGCCGGCTTTTCCGGTTGTGCTGTTACAGCAAAGTGTTTTCTTCTGATTAGTTAAACTGTGTTTTTCTCGATGCAGTTCCAATAGAGACGCCGATTCGTGAGGTTGCGTTGTGGCAGTCCGTTTTGCTTATGTAGGCTTGTAAAGTCAATTCGTCCGCCGTTGTTAATTAGAAGGGACTCCGCTCGTTGTATTCGCCCATACCGCAGTTATGCCGTCAGCTGTTTGCATGAACAAGGGAGGTCAACGCAAAATTTGCCCTGAAAAGGGGATCCATTTGGACAAGTAGCCACTTCCGATCTTGCGATAGCCACATTTGGTGCAAGGTGCCTGTCCGACGACTGTTGAGAATGCTTTATCGCCCCGCTATCGGCCGAGCTGTCAAGGTAACAACCTGTAAAATGTACTAATTTCGCCCGCATGGTTGCGTACAGATCGATCGCTCAAGTTTGTGCTTGCAATTCAGTGTAGTGTAACGTACCCTCAGTCCAAAATTCACTGTGATCTGTTGCCGTATTCATGAACAATACTAGAGTACAGTCAGTCTAAAATTCACTGTGATCAGTTGCCGTATTCATGAATAATACCAGAGTACAGTCAGTCTAAAATTCACTGTGATCAGTTACCGTATTCATGAACAATACCAGAGTACAGTCAGTCTAAAATTTATTGTGATCAGTTACCGTATTCATGAACAATACCAGGGTACAGTCAGTCTAAAATTCACGATTGCGTGCTAACGCTTGTGCTGCCCGCCAGTTTCAATTACATCGCATTCATTACTCAAATTTGCTTGCAATACAATGCTACTGTAACGTACATTCCGACTAGAAATTCGCTGTTGAGTAGTAACCGTTGCGCTGCCAGTCAGCTTCATATATGTCGCATTCATTGTCTAAATTTACCATTGAGCATTGACAGTTTGTACCGCCAGGCAGCTTTGCGTGTGTTGTAATATAGGGCGTTCGGGTGACCCGGGCCCAAATTCAGGCTTTACTCTCGCGCTTCATGGCGTCATGCCGTTGGGCTTAAGCCTATTGTTTACTCTTTATTCCCGGCCTGGATCTGGCGTTCGGCTCAACTGTGCGCCGCCACTTTTAAAATAAAGCGCTTTCCCAGCTGGGCGTACCGATTAAGCCATCATTACGAGTTGTCATACTTGTGGTCTGTACGATGTTTAGTAGGTCACTGGTAGTGGTCCAATAGATGTATTAAACTTACCGTCTTATTCGTTTCTCTGTTGCGTTTTGTGCATGTCTATTACAGGGTGACTGTATCACTGTGCTACGACAACTGTGAGGTGAGACCCGGACGCGGCGGATAAGCATTCCAGGTAGGTGTTTGTCAGGCGCGGCACCGTGGCTCCCGAAAGAGTTATTTGAGTATTTTCTCGAAATAGTTATTTGAGTATTCTTCCGAAGTAGTTTTTTGAGTATTTGTCGGTACAGTTGATTTTCCGGTTTTCTGTGGGTCTTCGTATGTGAATCAAACCGGGTTGTGCCCTTTTCAATTTTATCGATGTTTACCGCCCCTCTGGCCGTTGCCCTTGGTTAATCTCATGAAGAACCCCCCTCACTCCACTGATGCTTAGCCGGCATTATCTTGTTGCGGCTTGGGCAGCGGCCTAGGTGAATCTTTGTCCTGTTTATGTTATATATCTTCCGCGCCGGCCGTTTAGTTTTTGTATGAGCCGGTGCGGTGTCGTAAAACCCGTTTAAGACCGTAACAAGCGGTCAGTTGACATCTCGAAGAAACCGAAGCGCAACCGCAACAGGAACTCTTGAAAACCAGAAACGGGGCCGTAACAGAGGCTCTTGGCAACCAGCACAGGAAAACTAACAGATCCCAAATTTCGCGGTGTTAAGGTCGACTCCCAAATAGTGAAAATACGAATGCTTAATTACAACCAAGAATAAAAAGGAGAAAATGCGCACATACCTAAAAGCTCCTTTGCAGTTGAAATCGCAGTGATGCTTGAATCCGCGACTAACACATTGGGCAAATCAAACCCAATAATCTTCGATAAGTACGACCTATAGAAATCTTCGGTGTGCGAGTAAACCTCAAGAAAATACACTAATTTTCTCCAAGTAAATCGCTAATAAGCGGCCTCATATTAGGCCAAGGTCGACCGCGAATTTTCTGAGTGCGAACAGCTTATAGATGCAAGTAGAGAGAGAGAGGCCAAGGCGGGCTGACGCGCGACAAGAATACAACTAGAATAATTGGCTTAGAAACGCATGACAACGGATCGATATTCCGATGTCAGCGGTTCAAGGACGACTAAAACCCGTTCACGATTCCAAAATTACGGCGTTCTGGCAGGGGCGTCCAAAACGCATAAAGGAAGCTGATCGATTTAAAAAGCCTAAAAAGCATTACGCTATGTAAACGTAACAAAGTGCTTGAAGAAATCTATGATTTTTATAAAGCTAAAAATGTGCATTGGCAGCTTCATTCAGAAAATATTGTACGTCAAGAAAACTTTAAAATGCTTTTAATAATACTGTCGAGAATACGACGTACAATTTGAGGTTATAATAATAACAGTGAGCTCACACGTTCAAATTCCAAAACATATTTGGAGGATATTTTTTTCGATTACTTATTGCATTGAGGAATAAGCCGGGTAGCGCAGTTGGTAGAGCGTCAGGCTTGCATTAAGCAAGTCCTCGGTTGGAATCCCACGGAGAACTGAATTTTTCCGCAGCCTTGTCGATCGGCTTCGAGTTCGGTGAGACCATTCATAGTTGTGCAGCAAATTAACTGTGCGCTACTCGGAACTACAGACCTAAGAGAGTAACAATGTCAACACATCACCAGCACACACAGCTCAAAAGGCGCGTTTCAACTTTGTAACCAGAATCCGCGGCAAGTTCAGAACTCACCGCCAGATGCTAGCGTACAAAGCACCAGCATCTACACCGGTAGGTAAAAGAGGTTACAAATAATGCATACATACTGCAATGGTTTAATGCTCACAGCAATTCGGGTTGCATAACTAAGACAGAAAAATTAAATAAAGATTCAAATAGGCACACAATTGGAATTTTGTTTATTGAAAAATAAAGTCATTGTTATACATTAAGAAATGCACAAGATATGATTAGCAGTAACCCGTAACTATAACTTGATTGACAGAGGTTTGCATTAGATTAAACAATATCGAAGGGGTTACGTTTTACTTAAATTTCATAAAATGTGCTCGTTATGGCAGATTTACTCAAATTCTATGGACTGACAGAGTTAACATTGGAAAGTCAAGACAATATTGTGAATTAGCATTGATACAGAAATATTGAAGCTTTACGAAAGTTATTTGAAGCGTTCGTGTTAAAATTATGATTCCAACAAATGGCAACGCAGCTGGAAGGTAACGAAAGCGGTGTAATAAAGCATAGAATACAAAGAGCATGACAAGGCAACCTACAATCGGAAGTCAAACAATAGTGCAATGATAATAAAACTGTGAAACAGTGCTATTTAAAACCAAAGTGATTAAAAGCAAAGATTTAAGGTTATAAAGTGCTACGACAGTATAGTTTCTAAATAACACTGTATCAAAACTCACTTCCAAAACAGTTGTAATTAGTTGCTAAGATACCTAATGTTTGTTTGTTGTTGTTGACCCAAGCCATAATAAAAGATAGCTGTGTGCAAGTAGGGCTCTAAGAACTTGTAGGATTTTGGATATTAAAAGATTTTGCTGGTTTATTTTAATCACCAGTCTGCAGAGTACCTGTGTGAATAGTTTCATAGTGCCAGAATCTCCCAGTGAAGAGGAAAGTGCTCTGCAAAGTTTGGCCGAGTGGGTCCGACACCGAGGCAAGTTTTCGACCACTTTTCGGGCATCGGCCAGCTGAAATTTTATGTGCGTTGTAGAGAGGAGTCCTTTTTTGATGTCTACGTCCAAAAAGCAGAAGCCAGGAGTGCCGTCCCTTGGGAACGTATCCAGCCTACGAAGCCCACATTTCGAGGTAAATTTGATCAGCAAAGGAAAGTTGTGCAGCACCTAGAGGAGATATTGTACGAGGTGTAGAAACAGGTTTCAGTTGCGAGGATCCGTCCAGAGAAATTTTATCGAGGTAGCGTCCCTTGAATTTGTGGTTTGGCGTCAGATTTGGGTCGAGTTGCAGGAAATGAAACAATTTCCAATTTCCGTTTCCTTTTGACGTCACGAAAACAAAACAGGTTAGCTATACTACGTCATTATTTGCATTGCATATTTATCTGAAGCAATTTTGTCAAATTTTTGGTGGTTTTGCGTTCAAATTACGCTATTTTGTGTGTACAGACATCTTTGTTTTGCCGTGAATTTAGAGGTTAAGCTGTTAGATGCAAAGTCGGGTATTTGCCTTACAAGTTCAAAATGTATACTCAACAGTAGATGTTATACTGGGTGTTACAACCTAACCCTGCAGATGTAAGAGTTTCTCATGCTAAAGCCGGAGCAATCTATTTAAACAAGTTGTCAAGAAGTAAATAAGAAAGGCAATAAACCATTTATTTTGCAGTAATTAATTATTACAAACATTTTAATAAGCCCTGAGAGAGTATATTTGAATTCTAATTGAAACTATTATTTTATGTATTTATGATTTGCCCTTCAGTATTTATTTGTATTAAAAAGCCCTATTAGAGGGATATCATTACCATACATACATACATACATACTTATTGCATTGACATGCTTTTCTAAACACACTCAGACGAACCAGGTCAAACCTGTTACAGAAAAGCTTCAGAAATTAATTTGGAATGTGATAGGTTTAGCGGATACATACGTGTAGGAGAAACCGGCGTAAAGTTAACATCTGGAAATATTTTGTATTATAAGAGAAAATATGACAAAAGCCAAGGAGGATTTGGGGTTATCATAAACAGAAAATTGGCTCACACCGTCATAGAATACAAAGCAGTATCACTGAAAATCATACAGGTATATGCACCAAGTACTTCATATAAAAACTTATATGCCGAAACATTTTATGAAGATACTCGTATCTCAATATCACTTACAACTATCCCACAAAATATGTAATTGCAATGGGCGATTTTAGCAGTAAGTTGAGAGTAGGTACTACTAGAAATAGGAGGGAAAAAGACGGGGCATTTTGGATATGCTAACTAGAAGAAAGTCAAACGCTTATGGAATGTATACAAAAGTAAAACCTGTATGCCATGAACACATTCTCCAGCATAAAGTGACATAGATTAGCCCTGATGCTGCTACAAAAAAATAAATAAATATGTTCTCTCAAAAAACAACAATGTGAGAGGATGTCGCCGTACTAAACAAATTCACAACATGTGGTTATCACAAACTTGTAAAAGCAAGATAGTGATAAAAAAAATATGGAGAGAACAAAGTTATTTAAGAAGAAGGGAACGTTTATGAGTACACACACAGAGACAACAGGAGTACGGGTTGAAAATAGAAAAAGCAGTTAGCGAATCCCAGAGAGTTTGAAAGTATGGATCGAGCAGAACAAAATAAATTACTTAGTCGGACTCTCACCAATTCTGTAAAAGAAGTAGCAAACAAGGCAGCAAATAAAGTGAAGCTAACATCAAACGAAACAATGATAATGGTTGATAAGAGAATAAAGTTATGTAAAGACATAAAATGAATGTGTAAAATATCTTTAAAATAGCAAAATGGAGGGAAACTTTTACGAAATGGTAGGTACAGAAGGAAAAATAAAATTGTAAGAGGATATCGAGAAAATACAAACTAGACAAATAAAAAATAAATACATTGAAAGATAAAATTTGTCATATATAGGGCCGGTTGCAGAAAGCAACGTTAAGTCTGGTGTTAGCTAACGCGACGTCAAAGTGAACAAAAACGAATCAAATCTCAAATGTTTATGGTAACTAATACATTAGTAAACAAAATTTGATGCGATTTTGTTCACTTTGACGCGACGTTAGCTAACACCAGACTTAACATTGCTTTCTGCAACCGGCCCATAGAATTTTTATAAATTTCTGAACATTTCTTTAGGAAGCTCAAGAAAACTGCAACCACCACACACAAGTTTAAAAAAATGTGTTAAACTTTAACTAAAAAGAAATGCGATGTGCCTTAAGTGAAGTGAGAAATAATAAAACAGCAGAGAATGGAGGAGCTTTAGTTTTTTTTTACAACTTTACAATATACTCGTTACAAGAGTAATAAGTAAATGTTATAAAGTTAATTATATAGCATGAGGGGGGTTCGGCCAGTGCCGTTACCCCATACTTATTTTATTAGTTTTGGTTGCCATCTAGAGGTAGGTCTTGTGGCCATTTTCTTTTTAGCCTCGTGGTGACGGTCGGTTGGTTAGACAGTGAAACAATTTTTTGGCTCCGCTTAATTGTTTCGCCATTTACCAAATTATTTCAGGCCTAACCTGTATATTTTTATTTGAATTATAATCCCTTGCATTTCGAATTCTTAAATTTTCCAATACAGTGAGTTTTGTACCTGGATTGAGTTGCTATCGTTAGCACGGTGCACTTTTGACCCGCTTTATCTGTTATCGCTGTTTCTTGTTGAAGCTAACGTTTCGGCCGGGCACTTGTCTTCTGGCCTCGGCCGACGCGTTTCGCGCGGTCGAGGTTTGATTTTTAATTAAGTCAAGAGTACGTGCGCTCAACCAATTTTTACCAAAATTTCATTTCCAAGGGCTGACTATAATCAAGTACGATGGCATTTTTCTGTTTGCTATTCTTGTATTAATTATGTTTATTTAGCTCTTAATTGACAGTTTTACCTGACTTAATTTTGAACACCGGCTAATGTCCTACCTAGCTTCTACAATTTGGGAGTGACTCTGCTTCAATTACGGGCCCATCCAAGGTGCTTTTAATCACAGGGTATAGCAACCCCCGGCCAGCATTTGCCTGTCAGCAATTTATGGGAGTTAGAGGTTCGAGGTTAGTGTTACTTTTGTGGTAAATACTGCATTAAAAGTGAATGGTCTCCCTGCTTTCAAGTTGATTCGAACTGGCTATTCCGGGATTAATATTATATTAAATTATCTTCGATACTTGAAATTTAAATTCGTACATTCCATAACTATCAGTATTTAAAGTTTAAATGTATACTTTCCGCTATTACTGACATGTAAAGTTTAGACGCATACTTTCAATCAGTTTTAATATCTGAAGTTTAAATGCGTATACTTAATTACAATTAAAAGCTACAATTTATATGTGTAATTAAACCTTTGTAAAAGGAGCATTCACGTTTTTTGCCTTCAATAGCCTGAACAGAAAGGTTTTTTTAAATGACAGCGATATGCATATCACTCGATTTATTTGTGGTTACAATTAATTCAATAACCTGAAAGGGGTTCTTGATCTTGGTGCGTGTCGCAACCTTCAATTAATTTGCACGTTTCTATCATTATTACATTCATATGACCAAATTATTCTAATGATTTAATATTGAATTACCATTATAGACTGCAAGATTATTTAGCGTTAATAAATAGATGCTAGTCACTTGTAGTTAGTAATATTATTCGAAACCATTTGGTTTCTGGCTCCCATATCTTTTTTGAAGACTTTGCAGGGTACACAGCTGGTGGTTTGAACCCGCGACCATATCGCCGAATTTGAGCTAGTTCGGCCTCCGCGGTAAGTTAAAATTTTTAGAGCTTCCGTGTAGTGCGTAGTTTAAGGAGGTTAATCTGCGATTTTGTACTACCATTGATTATTTTAATTAATTAACCGCAGGTCAGCTTCTTTATCGTTTCAACAGTTGATCCACGAGTTGGTTTTAATGCCCTGCAAAGTTATTGGTGTTCGATTTTGCAAGCCTTTTGATATCGTCCGCCACATATGGAATTCCTAGGTCGTTGTGAATGGTTTCATTTGTGATGTACCACGGAGCATCTGTTATGGTTCTAAGGATTTTTGATTGACATTTTTGTAGAATCTTGGTATGTGATGGCTTTGTGCATCCCCACAGCTAAATTCCATATGTCCATATTGGCTTTAGTATTACTTTATAGGAGTGATTTGTTTTGTAACGATAGTTGGGATCGTTTTACGACCAGCCAGTTCATTTGTTTTATTTTTAGATCTATTTGTTTTCTTTTTTTTGACATGCGTGTTCCAGATTAATTTCTGGTCCAGATGCAGTCCTAGATATTTGATTTCGGTCTTCTGAGGTATTGGGGTGTTGCTAATATGAAATGTGGACACGTGGTGCGTCTATTGGTAAACGTGACGTGTGCAGATTTATCGCTGTTCATTGTTATTCTCCACTTGCCAAACCAGTCTTGAAGAGTGTTGAGGTGATCTTGCAGGTGTGATGTTGCTGTTTCCGGATTTTCACTGATTGAGAGAATAGCCGTATCGTCGACAAACATTGCAATTATGGTGTTGTCTACGGTAGGGGTATCAGAGGTATACAGCAAGTACAGTAAGGGTCCCAACACGCTGCCTTGAGGGACTCCAGAGGTAATCTTGTGGTAGTTAGAGACAGTGCTGTTGATCCTAACTTGATAGATCCTATCGCTTAGGTATGACTTTAATAACAAGTATAATTGGCTTGGGAAGTGAAGTTTAATTTTTAATAATAGGCCTGCATGTCATACCCTGTCGAAAGCTTGCGTGATGTCTAAGAATGCGGGTGTGCAGATTCTTTTTATTTCGAGACTCTCCATTATGTGTGTTACGATTCGATGGGTTTGGTGGATCGTTGAATAATGTTGACGGAACCGAATTGGTAGTGTGGTATTGTGTGTTCTAGATCTACGTCTTTGTATATTCTTTTTAGCAGTAGTCTTTCGAATACCTAGGATATTAAGGGTAAAAGGCTGATTGGTCGGTGGGAGGAGGGTTGTGCGGGTGGTTTTCCAGGTTTAGTTATTACAATAATTTGGGCGAACTTCCACTGGACAGGGAAATGGCATAGTCTGAGGATGCTGTTGAAGATGGTGGTGAGGACTGCTATAGCTTTTCTGGGAAAATTTTGTAGGACTTCTCCTACTATCAGATCGTATCTTGGGGCTTTACGGGTATTTGGCTAGTATTTGTTGTCTTACTTCACCTGATGAGAAGGGTTTCGTTGGTACTAACAATTGGCTTTAGTTGAAATTGCACTATAATAAAGCAATGAAACAATAAACGTAATCGTAATTCTATTAAATAAATATTTACATGAAAGTAATGCCTGGAGCGATTGGAGCATAATTCTATTGTTCAAAAACAAAAAAGGGGACAGCTTTGACTTATCGAATTACAGACCTATTACTCTACTTTTCTAGTTACACAAATTATTTATTTACAAAAATATCGACAAAACGACTAACAAATAAACCAGTTAATCAGGCTAGCAGTTAAAATGTTGATTGAGAAAACAAGATCATTATAGGTATATTAGGTGTGTAAACTAGGAAAAGCCGTATGCTAGCGTGAAACAGGAAGCACTTATGAACAGAAAAGTTTATTATAGATATATAACAATTATAAATTATAAATCGACTATTAAATTTTATGTTTTCGCTAGTTTCGGTTTTAATAATAATTTCCCACGTTTTCCCACTCTTGCGACGAGAAAACAACGCTATTGTAGTTTTTTTATGAATTAATTTTGAAAGCTGAGTACAAAACACACCACGTTTCTCCGTTCTTGTATGATGGTACATTTCTGCCTAGTCAAAGTGCGGACTGATTCATGCCTAAACTATGCTAGTCGCTCTGTGAAATGTCTAAAACAGACGGCAATCCACGAATTTTTTCAAATTCCTTGGGAAATCCGCGGATTGACTGATTTCACACTTTGCCGGTAACATATACACTTGAGAGAACAGCTAAAAATGAAGAACGAAAATAAAAAATAAGAATAATTAGAAGGTAACAGCTAGAATGGGCTGTTTTTAGTAAGTTAAGCTGTATTGTAAAAGGACAGGAACGTCTCCTTATATTTGAAGAGTAACGTTTCTGATCAATGTGTCCTCTCACTGTTGACCTATAGCGTGCAAACAGGGACGTTCATAAACTATTATATTAGTCCAGTGCATTTAGGGTGTGACCTCGGAAAAAATCCTAGAGAGCTGAAATTTGGTTTAAACCTACCTTTCGTGGTTTCAAATAAGAGTTGAGAAGTCCCTAACGATCCGTTGTACGCATAACTTTTTACAGTGCTCAGAAGGTCGATTTTTCAGTTTTTCAACTATATCTTCGTTCCTATCGACTTTACGACTACGAAGGTGCAATAACAAAGGAAAGGTAATAAAATTCGGTATAGTGACACCATGTATAAGTGTATGTACATGATGTTTCGCAATTATGTAGCATAATTTTTGGTAGAACACTTACAAAGAAACATAATCCGAGTTTAGTAGATATACGGATATGGTAGTTGATTCCCTAAGAAGATGCAGCTCTTGAAAGGGATAGGTACAGTAAAAAAAATGTTAAATGAAATTGATCTAGAAACTTCAGAGTTAATATAATGGGTTTTGTTAATTGTGAATGTTATTTTTCTTACTTAGACGGCACTCCAGCAACGTAATTTAAGCTTTTATGTTGGGGGCATTATATCGTGTGTTCAAAAAAAAAACTCATTTAGGGCGGGCATTGGAAATAAAGATAAAAAATCTAGTCATATCTTAACTTAAGTCTCTAGGTGAATGTCAGACTGCATTTTGTTTATGAAAACATTTGTCACTGTGACAGGTAAAAGTTTACACTGCATTAAGTTTACTTGCAAAAAGGAAAATAAAATGGCATTTACACAACAACGAGTGTATTAATCATAACAGGCAATAAAAATGGTTTTTATTAAGTGTGTTGTACATTTTTAGGAAAATAGTTTAAGATCAAGATGTAATTTAGTTCTCTCTAACTTATGGTAGTTCATTTGCTTCAATGGGTATGTATCAAATTATGGCAAACTTCAGTTTGATGATGGCATGCTGTGAATGAGTTTTTTTTAAACACACTTAACTTTGGTTTTAGTATTGTATGTAATGGAATTAAAAAACGAATTCTTTATTACCAACATGATAAAAACCACCAAAAACACTAACACAGAAATTAAATAGTTTACAAAAGGTATAAATAATCTCTAGCGATTGTTTTTCTTGTTTTTCACTCAACTGTTTATGGCGCTCTGAAACATTTTCAATAATTTTTTTTTATTGATTACCCTGATTACCGTTTAAATAGAAATTTAATGAACTTAGTTCATATTTAACAATCCAACAAACTTTCTATGAAAAAAGATTACTAAATTCGGTGCAAGAGCTTATTTCATTCAATTTAACCTTGATGGACTACTAATAACTTGTTCCAGGCATGCTGAAATGCATTCTGAAGTTGTAAAGATCTTACCTAACTGCAGAAATTCTATAGAATAACTGTTATGGATACAAAACTCGATAGCCTATTTTCTAAATTATTGTAACACCAACCATATTATATAATCTTTATTTATACAGTTTCATTGTCCATACTTGTTCGTTTTATAAATACTTTAGTTCAAGCACGTATAACAATTAGTAAACGAAAAATAAATAAATAAACCCACAATTAATTATAGTAGTCCTGAAGTACTGATTTAGTTTTAAAGATGTTGGAGAGTACAAGTATTATAAAATATAATACAGCAACCTTGTATAAACTTAAGCTTGGAGTGTAGTCTAAAATATTTGAATACATTACACGGGTCGCATCGCATTTATAGAAAATAACTGTATTTAATTTAAAACGTATCTTGAATTAATTCTTTGAGTCGGGTCATTTAATGAAAATATTTTATTGCCCGATTACAGGATCTTATGGAAAACTATATTATTGGTATATACAGGGTGAGTCAATATTCATTTTCCAGTCCTCGGATATGTGTTCTACAATTAAAAATAAGACAAAAATGAAGTATACTAAAATTCCGAAAGCGAAGCCGCTTTCAGATAAAATTGCAATAATTTTTTGTAAGCTTCTTTTAAACTCAATAAATTTAAATACAGAAGAGAACTTAAAATATTAAAAAATTAAAACTCGCTGGGTCCAGCAAAACATATAATTCAGTAAGAAACCCTCAAAAATATTACCATTTTCCTTAATACACGTATGTAACGTATGACTAAAGTTCCTGGCAACAGAATTGAATTTTATCATCATTTATTTCCGCTATTGCTTCATAAATCCGGGCAATAACGTCGCCCACTCCGGCGACAAAGTAAAATAAACCTTTTCTTCAAAAATCTATTGGAGTTAAGTCGGGGACTGAGGTGCCCACGCTATTGGTCCACCCCGCCCAATCCATTTATTAGGAAAACGGCTTCACTTTCGGAATTTAGTATTCTTTATTTTTGCCTTATTTTTAATTGTAGAGCACATATACGAGGGCTGGGGAGTGAATATTGACTCACCCTGTATAATACCAGCAAGTCATTCAAAATTCAATTGTTCAAATTTGGTTCTTTAGTAAAGAATTCGAAACGTTTAAAATAAATTTCTTGAATTTCTAAGTAACACTACTAGTTGCAGAAATTCTGTTAAGCTTATAGCAAATATGTCGAAAGATTTAAAACATATATTCTGAAATGTAATAAAAGGTACTGAAAAAAGAAAAATATATTTCAATTTGGACGTTAATGAATCAGTCAATGCAGTTAGAGGAATAGTGGGATACTAATATTATAAACTTTATAAGTGCAAAACATTTCTTTTATTTCTAGCTCCGCTATAGGGTAAAGCTCTTACTTATTTTTGCACTTGTTTAAAAGTGAGTGTTAATGAATTACCGGATATTCTGAGAATATTGAAATTCAATGAAACCGTATTATTATGGGTACAAATAATTTTACAGAAATGAGTTTTTTTTGTTTAAAAACTTTTGTGTCGCCCCCTAAAAGCCTGTATTTAAAAAAAGTCTATATGAACATGTGTCCTTAACCAAACGGTTACCAAGATACAGGGTATTGAAATTTAATTTTTTTTTGCTCTGTATTGTTTTTTTAGTTGGCTTACTCGTATTTCAATAGAAATTCCAAATCAGAAATATTTTTATTTCTATAACTTTGATTTTTGGTTGTTGATGCATTTTAGTTATGGAAATGAGTTGGCTTTTTGCAAGCGCAGTATATTTTTAAATACGAAATTACAGTAATACTACTAATTCAATCAAAAGTTTACAAAAGTAGTTTTTTTGTGACAAATTAAATATAGATTAAAAATCTAATCATAATTATGAATTTCGACAAGGGCGTATCACAAATTCTTCAAAAAGAGGGCACTTTGTTCTGTTTCTACGCCACTGGAATGTCATATTGAAATATTAGTAATACTGAAAAGGTGTTTACTGTCTAGTCTTGAGTACTACCTACCCTGAACATTTCATTAACTTTCCCCCAGCCTGCTCAGAGAATATTAATACAGAGTTAAAAATCTGGTGTGATACACAAACACAACTTCCTTTTACAGTGGTCTTATAATTAGCAAAAAAATAGATTTTTAATTTTTAAGCATTTGTCAAAAATTACGAATTCTACAGAAACCGTACAAAATAGAGCGTTAGTTGAAGAGACAAATTTTCTCTAGAATTTTAAGTTGAATACAAAAATGGAATAATATACCGGGTGTTCTATTTAAAACAGGAGTTAATAAAAAAACAAAAAAACCATTTTAGAGGTATTCAACTGGAAAATCACCTATCTCACATCAATACACATTAAAAATGTAATAAAAACGTGAAGTTTAAAAAAAATCGTTATAGCCGTTTTTGAAAAAATACACACTGACAGACAGACATACAGACAGACCAATGAACAAAAACATTTTTTTTTTGGGTTCAGGGGACTCTAAAATGTGAAGATCTGTGGAACACTCAATTTCGAATTTTTGGGGTGAATCCAATACTTGCTTTCTTGTAAAAGGAAGTAAAAAATGTGTAAAGGACTTTACTCACAACTTCCCTCGCAAGTGGACGTTGTGACACTACACAATTTTAAAAATCAAAGGAAATTAGTGGTAAAAAAATCTCCATGTTCGTAATAATACAGAAACAACAAAGGGAAACACTTGGTAATGCGAATTGCATCAATTTTCAAATTTAAAAACATTACCGGCCGGCGGTTGGATTCGAACTTCAGCGAATGCGATTTCAACGTTTGGCAGTAGCCCGCAATCAAATCGCCCGTTTATTGTATTTGACCACTGAAGACCCCTCGCATAATTGGAACGCATTTTTGTTAACCCGCTCTGTCTCTTTTCCAACATTTAACCTGTGTCTATTGCCTGCCATTTTCATCAAGGGTACATGTGCAAATGATTACTTCTATCGATTTCTCAGTTAAAGCAAGAATAAATAAAATTTTATTCTTTTATTGTACTCACCCTGTGTATGTTTGTCCGAATTTTTTTCGGTTTCATGCCGGTAGACATACAATTTCCATGCAAAATATCGTCTTTCTCCAGAGAATAGTTTTTGAGTTATTCCGGCAACAAACAGACAGAAATTACAATACTTTCTTCGCCGTTTAGACGAAGGAAGTGAAAAATTAATTTTTAATGCCTTGTATTTCGGTAGCCGTTTGGTTAAGGACATATGTTTATATAGATTTTTGTCGTATTATTACATGTACCATACGCACATAAGACTTGATCTACCTTTTAGATACACCCTATACAGTTATGTAAACAACTGGCCGCTATGCTGTAATTTTGAATTTCAAATCTTTCATGCTAATTTTGAATTTGCATTTCTAGCTGAATCACCAGAATAAACTACAAACGGAATTTAAATACAAACGTAAAATTCGGAAGTTACTACTGAAAGGTATTTGTGGAATGCTGCCTTATTTGTGCAACTGCGAAATTGTTTGGCATTTGGCAACAGACTGTGTGGGTATTGAAAAAATGAGACCGCTTTCTATACCGGTTATTAGATCCGCGATTCGAGGCAGATACTGTTATGAATTGGGATTGATTGTGAATTTCTTCTCGAATAACGTTGGCAACTTGCCATTAAGTTGTGTTTGTTATGCAACAATCCAGGGAAGATTCTAGATCTTCGATGCGTACTAACCTACTAGACGATCATGAATGTTCTCATTCAAAACAATGCTGTTCTGACAAGTCTTGACTAAGCGATTCTTTTAAAACCTGTTCCATACGATCAATCGTACATGTAACCTCATCCGCAGATGTAATCTTGCAATATTTCTGTTAATGGACAAGTCGGTTTAGCGGAGAAAATTATTCGAATTAGTAGATTTTTGAGATTTTCAAAATAACAACAAATATAATTGTGATATGTTTCGAAAAAATCAGTGAACAAATAGCAATGTCTTTATTTCCTAGATGACACATTTTTTCAAGAATCTTTTGTAACAGTAAGAAAACTATTGCTGTCATCTAAAAATTGACAAAGTTTATGAAAATAAATGTTTCAAACATATTGTTTCTAAAAAATATGTGTTGACTTGTGTGAATAGCATTGATGCATCAAACAAAGATATAACCAGAGCTGTTTAAGATAATTTTAAAAAAGATTTAAATCATAGATCATAGATACTTTTCATTTTGACAAATGGTTTAAATCAAAGATCGTTTCTAGATTTAAATCTTTTTTACAATTTAAATCATTTTAGGAAAGATTTAAATATTTTTAAAAAAGTTTAAATCATTTTAAAGATTTCAATCAAAAGGTAGATACTGGTAGGTATTTAAATCAGCAATCAAACTTTTATTTATGTGCTCAGAAAACATAAAAATATGACGTCACTAAATCTATGTTTTGAAAATCTTATAGTATGAAATAAACAAAAAAAAAATCATTAAAACCCAAACTAAGAAGTTAATTCAAATTTGTTCCACCCGCAAATAATTTTGAAGAAAATCGCATAACCGGAAGTAGGTGTTTACTCTTGTGATTTTTCAGTTTTTTTCCATTTTTTCAAAAACGGCTCTAACGAGTTTTTCTTTTAATGTGTATTGATGTGAGATAGGTGATTTTCCAGTTGAATACCTCTAAAATGGGTTTCTTTTGTTTTTTACTATTTTTTTAATAACTCCTAGTTTAAATAGAACACCCGGTAATAACTAAAGAACTACTCAAATAACAAAACAAATTTTTTAGGTACTTTATGAAAATTTAAACATCTTTTAAATATTATTTGACTTTAACAAAACAAGATTTTAGAAGTTTTTGTCGGTCAATGCATGCCGACGTGGAGAATCAATAAAAGTAGCAAAGGAGAACATTCGCTCCACGGGGGCCGAAGAAAGTAAAATGCAAGTATATTTTATAAACATTTTCTTTAAAATAGCATATTTGTTTAATATGCCTAAGTCATTGGAAGGGTCCTGTAGATACTGAAGAAATTGTAATTAAAATTCCTAAGTAACTGACAGTGGTTCATTTACAGTAGACATTTCTGACATAGTGCTTAATTTTAAAAAATCTTCAACTTCAACTTCAAGGAACAGACAGGCTATGTAAAAAGATTTAAATCTTTTTATATAGGTATTTAAATCATTTTAGAAAGATTTACATCGTTTTAAAAAAGATTTAAATATTCTTAGAGATTTAAATCATTTTGAAAAGATTTAAATCTTAATTTTTAAGTAAAAATCAAAGATACCTTTCAAAAAGATTAAAATCATAAATCAAAAATCGTTTTCTGAAAAAAGATTTAAAATCAAAGTATTTAAATAAAAAAAGTATTTAAATCAAAAAAAGATTTAAATCTCACTGATTTGTGAGAGCTCCGGATATAACCGCAGTACATACCGTATTATCAAAAACTTTCAACGTCTAGAGGGCTGTGGATTTTAAAAAAATCAAATTTATAGATATAAAATTCCAATGTGAATTTTACTATCACGACTGCCAACAAAATTTTTTGACAAAATAATTCCACAGCCCTCTAGACGTTGAAAGTTTTCGATCATACTGTACCTTGGCAGTGTCCAATAAAATCAAATGATAATAATAAATAATACCATAATTATATATGTTTACCTTCCTGATACCTATTCATATAGGTAACTAAAGCCGAAAAGCATTTGGATTATTGGTCCTGCATATTTGGAGCTAGACCAGTAAAACCAATACTACCTAAAGAACACATGGCTGTAATTGAGCTTTTTTAATGCAGTCTGTTAGTGTTTGATTGTATTCGTGTGAGTGATTTACCATCAGTATGGCACAACTTACGCAGGGTTGTAAAATAAATTCATTTACGCCGCGTGGCGATTTGCTAGCACTTCAAAACAGTTGTCAGAGAATGAAGTTAACGGTAGTTTATTGCAATACCATACTTTGTGTGAGTGGTTTAGCAGTTACCTTCCATGTATTACTAAGGCGGTAACCGTCTTCTCGATTGAAGTTGCTCGAATTTTTTATAATCTCTAGAGATTCCCAAATAATGCAAGGGTATTAGTTTGTAGTTCTGGCAAGTATGTTCACGAAGTCATAATTTATTCTGTGGTTTCCTAGTCCTAATAAGTGTTCTGCGACGGCTAATTTTTGTGTTTCCAAATCGTGTGTGGCTTTAGTGTTCTTTCATTGGATGCTTCTTCTCGTTTGTCGAATGTAATATTTGCCAAAAATACATTGGAGTCGGTAAACGCTTTCTGTCTATAGCCTGGGCAAATAATCTTTGTTGAAAGGGATCAATCGTTCGATCTTTCTCATTGTATCTTAGCGGACCGCGATGTTTTTCTTATCCAAGACCTTCCCTATGTCGGTTACTCCGGCGATGAAGGGAAGGCGGGCGTAATTCGTAGGTTTATTTTCGGTTCCTTCGGTTTTATGGTGTTTTGGCATGGTTTTCTAATATCTCGTCTCCTGTAGCTATTCCTCCGTAAAACACCTTCCACATGTTTTAGTTCTTGTGATTTACATATATTTTTATTTTCTGGATCACTTTGATTTGTTTATCTTCATCGGTGTTGTTATTTACTACTTACCAAATCAATGTGAGTATTGTTAGGAGCTCTATTACCACACACAGTCACAGTGCGGTAATGGATATTACCTGGAAATACTTATAATAAAGGATCCGAACATAATGAACCATACATGCAGGAAATGCCATATACATATTGTTATGATACATGATGCAGTATAATAAATCATAAGAAAGAAATATTAAAAAACTAATAAATTTGGAAGGTTACAATAATTAGATCTTGATGGGTGTAAAATTTCGAATATGAATAATAAAAGTAATTGATACAATGAAAGGAGCCATTTGATAGTGCGATATTAATTAAATTAAATAACTTAATGGTTGTATAAAATGTTAATAAAGAACAAACCAAGGTAACATTAGACAAATGTATTTGTTAATAATAATCAGAATGTATATCCTATAATAGTATTATTTTAAAATATAGGAAGTGTGCACTAAGAATTGTATCTAATAGGGATAGAAATTTGTTTAGTTAGTTACAAAAACAACTTATAAAAAAAGCATAGGTACATGTAATTTTGAAAGAATGAATTTCGTTAAATAAAACTAGAAATTATGCCTGAATTTGTGTTATTTTTGGTATACACAAATTAAAAAGGGCTATAAACAAATCTGAGCGGTGTGATAGGCGAAAACGTAAAATGTAACTCATGGAGACATATCATCGGGAAGAGATACAAATACAGTTAATTGGAAATAACGAAAACGGAAGGTTACATTATTTGAAGATATTTGGATTTATTCATACATACAAGATATTATTGGAGGTTTTTACAAGTAACTGATTTGATTTGGATATTTTGTGAGTATAACAAGAGACATTGGACTATCTGCAAAAAGGGAACAAAGTTAGATTTGGAACATCATAATATAGCAACTTACCAGGAGTTAGTTCGTGTGGCAGTGACATTCAGGAGGAACAAGGACTGGATTTTGGGAGCAGAGGAGTTGATTTGACGGGACGAATGCAGTTGAAAGGATTCACAGACCATCATAGGTGTTGCTGTTTGTGAAGTGGGCAGTAGGTGTTGTGGTTTATGGACGTCAGGATCCGGTATTTGTTGGAAGTTGCAGTAAAAGCTAAAGCAGTTATCAAGGTTTGTGTAGATAAGTTGAGAAGGATTTTAAATAACTGTCAATAAAAGAAAGTGATAATATAAAGTTGATATAGTACTTACATAGGTGAGTTGAATAATAAATGTGTTAATGTAAGATACAATTGTCAATTACATGGTTTGATGAATTTTAAAAGTAAAGTTTGAGGTTATATGTCATTGATAGTCAAATAATTTTGAAAATACAATTTTAAAACTTCAATTAATAGAGAACTAGATTTTGGCGAACCCACCCTGAAAATAAGAACTCTCGATTTAAAAGCAATTATTGTTTGACATTTAAGACATTGCATTAAGTAAGGCATAGTTCAACTGGTGAGCTATAGCACAAATTTTGGCTAGCATAACGTGAAGCTGATATAGTCAATACATAAACATAAAGTCAGCACAAGGTGGTGCATTACAATATAAAACAATAGAACATGTAATAGGAGGTTGCAAGCTACCATTAGGAATAGAATATTTACAACAATATACTTACCTCATCACAACGGTATACCAAAAAAGAAATATTACAGGACGACATACCATATTACAGATATGCACCAAACAACATGATTGTAAACAATGATTACAAACTTTACTGGGGCAAAACAATACATACAAATAGAACAATAATGTATAATAGATGAAATATGGCATTCCAAGATGAACAACGGAATGTATTTACTATAGACATAGCAATATCTACAAACATAATATCTATTATAACAAAAAAATAGAAAATCATATACAACTATCATTCGAAGTAGAACGAATATGGAAAGAATAACAAGTATACGTCCATCCATTCATATCATAATATGAACAACGATAACCATATCAAATACATGCATACGAACAGGAGCGGATTGGTACAGTTTTACGTCGCTGACTCTTAAGAGTAACAGGACACTTCTTACTGTAAACCTGTACACACACCTCAATACGCCGCCGCAGACGAAACACTTTTTGAGGGTTCTTGGGACTGGACTTATCTTACTCAAAGTAATAAAATGTATGAAATAAATTATATTTTTCTGCTTTTTGAACTTCTTGAAGTGTATGACATTCCGGATGCTGTAACCACGTTAATCAACATAACCTCTCAGGATATTTTCTGAGCCATTTTGTGTGGAATATTAATGCAAAGAACTAAAAAACTTGAGGGAGATTGCTCGTTTGTTGTTTGTACGTATTCTTCGATTTGTATTCACATTAAACCGTCACCTAACCACAGTATCAGGTTCGTACAGTGTGAACACTCGTGTACTGTCAACCCTGAGGTCGCCAGTTCCAATCTCGGTCCGGGCAAGATGTTTATTTTAAATTATCGAAAGGTGCGGATGCATATTTTTATCTCTTCTCACCTTTACCGCTAACTGTATTGATATATCTCTGACTCAATTTTACACCGATTTTTTCCGTCTTGGCTTCGCAGTTGTTAGTTTTCGTCTCTTTTTCGAATTATCTTACGTATACCGCACTATCGCAGTTACCAATGTGCAGGGTGGGCAAATTTCGATGTTTTCATAGGGAATCAAGAAATTTCGATAACTATAGGAGATATGAAAAAATTAAAGCGCCGCCTCGATCTCTTTTTTCACGAGAAGCTTAAAGGTAAAAACCAAAATAGTCTATCCTCTTTTGTTTTCGAATTATAAACAAAAGTTTGATGAGCTAGATCTCATTTATGAAAATAGAAAAAAAACATTTCTACGTTCCTCAGGCACTTTTTTCAGTAAGAATGCAGTGGCGTAGTCAGTTTTTCAAAACAAGTTTAGAATTTCGAGTTATATCACAAAGTTGTATTTTTTTATATGGAACTTATAGTTGGTTATTGCATCATGGTAAGAATTTTTTTTGCTCATTACAGTGATATATATCATAATATATCGGGTGATCGAATAAATTTCACCTCTAGTGTGCTGTAATTCGTGGTATACGTTTGGCAGTACTAAAGTGTATTGTCAGTCTATGTCAAATTCGAGGTTAGTAGGTTAGGTTTTGTTTGTTATTTGACACAAAGTGAAGCAAAACCTAACCTGAAAATCTCGAATTTGACATAGACTGAGAATCCACTTCAGTGCTGCCAAACGTATACCACGAATCACAGCACACTAGAGGTGAAATTTATTCGATCACCCGATATAATATAACATACAGGGCCCGTCGTAAATATGGACACATGCATTTTTTTATTATCTGTTTATCAGAATGTGTTCTGTTGATACAAGTTTTTGCATATTTTCATACTAAAAATTAGCAATTTTAAACATATCCTTTATACGGGGGAGGTTCGAAAGTATGAAAATGGCTCAAGAATGAACTATCCTTATTTTTCAAAATATACAGAAATGTTATTTTAAAAAGTGGTTAACAATTGAAAGAAGGTGTCAAATATATAGTCACAGCCACCTATTAAAAAAATCACTGCTTTATCATATTTTTTCTACGAAAAATTTTATACTTCAAAGTTATCATCGGATACGATAAGTATGAGCTGTCGAACTTGAGTTTCGCTCAATGCGCAACCAGAAAATTACTTATTCGAAATTAGTGCAAAAAAATCTCATTTTTCTTTCCAAAATAAAAATTAGGTATCTTCACTAAAATATAATAACAACGATCCGATGCCGTTTTGAAAAAGTACCCTTTACTTTATTCTCGAGCCATTTTCATATTTTCGACCCCCCCCCCTCCACATACGAAAGAAGCTATTCTAAATATTAAAAACTACTTTGAAAATTGCGAGTTTCTGCGATAATGTAATAGTGAAAATTAATAAACCGGCCCCACATGATATACATCACTGGAATCGAAAAAAAAACACTCTTTCTCATGATGGCACAGCCAGCTATAAGTTCCATTTGAAAAATACAACTTTGCCATAACTCAAAATTCGAAACGTTTTTTGCAAAACTGGCTGCGCCACTACATTCTTATCAAAGCCAATTTTGGTTTGCGTCATTAAGCTTTTATCGAAAAAAGAGATCGAGGATAGGGGTCCATTTTTCCATATCTTTTGATTCCCTATGAAAACATCGAAATTTGCCCACCCTGTACAACGATCGATGCTCGCCATACTTGCGAAGGGAGTTCCGTGTAAAGCCCTTTACAGATTTGTTTGCAATGTTTCCATTTTAGTCAATTAAAAGCTTAAATATAGTGTGCCCACAATCCTCAACATGAGTCTCTTTCTAGGTCCTTATATATCTTTTAATATTTAACATAGTTCAAGCCCTATAATAAAAAACAAGTATTTTTTAATTATTTTTTATGTCATCTATTGCAAGGGTAAATCGAATGTAATTTACACTTTCTTAATGCACTTTTTTAATAGGAATTGGTTATTTTTTAAAAATTGTTATCCAAGTTAAGTTACATTTTTCTCTATGAGGCTCATGTCAACTATGACATATTTGAAAAGAGATTTTCTTCGATTTTCAAAAATTTATAATTTTTTATACCTAATACGAAATAGTATATTATACATCAAGGTAGCGAAGCGCAGTATTATAACCTGAGCTCATATTAGATACTGAGCGCGCAGCGCGAAGTATCTAAAGGGCGAAGGTTATAAGACGATTCGCTACCGTGGTGTATATACTATTTTTTGCACTACCAAACAGCTTAATACCTAAATTCCCAACAAATTTTGAAAATATTTTAACTGTCAACCTGACAATACAGCTCTTTAAAACGTCAAAATTAAAATAGTCATATTTGGTAACTTAGCAATTTATCAGTTACCACGGTGAAAATTGTGTATTTTACTTTCTCTCCCTTGGTGGAGAAAATCAACTTCACGACCTAAAAATAGGCCAATAAGGATGCGTTCTGAGACTAGTAGTGCAAAATAGTATATTATACATCAAGGTAGCGAAGTGCAGTATTATAACCTGAGCGCATATTAGATACTGAGCGCGCAGCGCGAAGTATCTAAAGCGCAAAGGTTATAAGACGATTCGCTACCGTGGTGTATATACTATTTTTTGCACTACCAAACGGCTTAATACCTAAATTCCCAACAAATTTCGAAAATATGTTAACTGTCAACCTGACAATACAGCTCTTTAAAACGTCAAAATTAAAATAGTCATATTTGGTAACTTAGCAATTTATCAGTTACCACGGTAAAAATTGTTTATTTTACTTTCTCTCCCTTGGTGGAGAAAATCAAATTCACGACCTAAAGATAGACCAATAACGGTGCGTTCTGAGACTAGTAGTGCAAAAACTAATTTAATTACTTTGCTCGTCCAGAAAAATCAGGAATTTCCTAACTGGTTTTATAAATTTATTATATTATATAGGTATTTGTTGTTTTTTTTTTCATGCAGGCTTTTAAAGAGCTACAACTAATTATTTGGTTACATCATTAGTAAAATGTACCACACAGATATAAAAGCCGATTAAATGGAATTAAAGATAAGCAAATCCATGGAACTAGTATATTTTCCTGTAGTTGTTGTTGTGTTCTAAAAATAAAATGTAATCTAAGTAGTGAGTGGAAATAACTTGATAGATACCAATGTAATTATTGTAACTTTTTACTTAGATTAAAATAGTTCAGTCATGCAAATAGGAATATTATATACTAACGTAAAAAGAAATGATTAAGAATCTTATCTTAAACAGTGATAAGAGCGGTTTACCTTTAACTTAATATTTGTAGTGTTTCAAGTATAGCATACCATGTGCGCCTAATTACATATATTACGTTAATTTCTAATTTATTTAATCGACGTAACTGCAAACTTTCTTCTTGCTAGTGCGAGGGCAGAGACCGGACGTGCTGCAAACTAGAAATTGCCACTGCAGCGAGAGGTGTTTGTGTTTGGAAGCACAAGTGGGCAGATGCCCTATAGAATTGTGTAGATTACGTAGTTTACAACAAAAAGTGCAATAACAATGGCCATTAATTTAAATAAATACCGGGACGCACTTACAAAAACTTGGAAGGACGTTTTGGACGATAAGACTGATACAAATTGGTAAGTAGAGTAAAAGTGTGGTTATGTTCATTCTAATTTATTCAACATTACTATGCAATTAATCCTTTTCTAACATATTTGCCACGATTTTATGACATATATACCATTTTAGGGCCTTATTTGGGTATGAAGGCCAGACAAATGATCTCAAAGTCGTTAGTAAAGGCTCAGAAGGGGTTGAAGAGCTGATCGAAGATTTAAACAGTGGAAAAATTATGTACGCTTTCGTTAAAATTAACGACCCGAAAACGTCTCTCCCGAAGTACGTTCTCATTAACTGGCAAGGTGAGGGCGCAAACACTGTCAGAAAAGGCATCTGTGCAAACCACCTCCGCGATGTGGAGAAGTTTTTCACGGGGGCTCACTTGACCATCAATGCACGAAATGAGGAAGAGGTTGAACCCGAGCTAATAATCAATAAAGTCGCCCAATCTGGCTCTGCTTATAGTTTCAAGGCCCCAAGGAGCGATGTGAACGAACCGACAGGGCCAATAGGTTCAAATTACCAACGTGTAAACCCTGTGAAGGAAATAAATGCCAAAGAGCGTGATCAGTTCTGGCTAAAGGAGGAGCAGGAGGAGAAGAAGCGGCTCGAGGAGGAGCGCAAACGTAAGGAGGCCGAGAGACTACAGCGGGAAGAGGAGGTCAAGCAGAGGGAGCTTGTGGAAGCTGCTCAAAGGGATGCCAAGTCTGCCGTGAGAAATAGTCAAATAGCTCAGATAAAGGAAGCTGAAAAGACGGCCTTCGAAAGCCAGAAGAAAGTGGAGCCTGAACAGTATCAGGAAGACGGTATGGCGAAGGTGAACCAGAGTGATGTGCTGCGCCAACAGAGAAAGCAGGAGGCCCAGGAGTTGATAGCTCAACGGACGATAGATGCACGGTCAATCTTCGAGAAGAATACGTCTGCTGGGCAAATTAGACGTACTCCTGAGAAACCTGTTCGAACTTCTATACTTAAGGCGCAAGCACAAGCACAGCAGATTGCCGTTGACAGTAAACAGGAATCTAATGTAGTTCAGTAAGTTTTTTTTTTTTTTTTGTTGTGAATTGTATTTTTTATCTGGGAATTTAATTATAATACCGTTAACCAGGGTAAGTTTGATCAAAATTTTGGTTTTTTTCTGAAAAGCCATCTGAAATCTTAGTTATAAAAAAGTCAAAAAATTAGTGTATAACTACTAGCCCCTTTGTCTACATATTCATTTTTTCATGTCTAAAACGTAAGTGAATTTCTCAACTAGAACTATAATATTCTAAGGGGTAAATTCGGATAGTTAATTTATAAAAAAAATATTAAATGTTACCCGAAAAGTATTAAAAAACAATTATATTATAGTAAACCTCTTTATTGACCTTTTAGAACATAAAATCTTACAAAAGACACATCTTATATGCAGTGTGTGTCCAGATGGAACTTTTTTTGTTTTTGTCTTGCAAGAAATTGCTTTTGTAGAAAAGTTTTTCTTATAAAAAACCACACTGCCATGAGAAGTAACTTGAATTTTGCACTAAAAACATAAGTCTCAATACTAAATTTCAGCTTCATATTAATTGCATTTTTAAATAATTAATATTACAAAATAAAATGACTTAATTTTTCGTAGTAGCTTTTCCTTGTAACATTTCCCTCAGAAGTCATAATTAAAGTCTTCACTCGTTACCTAGTTTCATATTTTCTTAGTTTCTAAACACCCTGTATATCAAATTTCAGATTTTTCCATAGCACTGTGGTTTTTATAAGAAGCACTGTAGATAAAACCAAGATAAAAATTAATAGTTTTACTGTAGGAACTTTCATCGAACACAAAAAATAAACAAAAACTCACAGAAAACTTTACATTAAAGCCATCGTACTCTGTATCGTTCCATTCTATTATCTTTGGCAAACCGTATCTGACTCTACGAAGTCCATGAAGACACAGAGTATACGAGGTACCATTTCCTCAGCTCCATTACACAATTTGTCACAAGGTGAAAAAACGGAATTGTCATACACCACTGACTCCATATTTCCCAAGATTATTGCAGCAGCTGCTTTTACGATTTTCTCCCGTTCTGCTTGTTCGCCTTCGCACCTCGAAGAATAACACATATCATTCAACATTTATTCACCTGCACTACGAAAGCACACAACAGTTTTTCTTGTGCGAATTGTGTTGAAAACAGTGTGGTCTCCATATTTTTCTCTCATTCTCTCCTTGATTGTCTTTATATGAGGTATTGTTCCTGAAACTTGTTCCAACAACTAGTCCAAGGAGAACTGGCAGTCTTCAAGCCCTTCTATGTAATTGAATATCTCCTCCATTGATGCAGGAATTTCTTCATCTTCAGGGCGTCCGGACGTGTTGCCGTTGTGGAAGTAGGGATGGTATAATGGGAGGGGGGACGCACAAAGGAGGGAGGTGCTTGACCTCATTCCAACCGGCCACCTACCTTCCCTCACGCATCTTTATGTACAGACATTTAATATTCCATCTGAAGCCACTTTATTTAACATTAAACATTCATTATACCCCATTAAAACACTATTTTTAATAATCCAATATCTTTCCATCCCCTGCATCTCGCAAACTATTTCTGCTAGAGAAAAAATTAATAGAACGCTTACCCCCCCCCTCCCCCGCTCACCTCCTACCGCTCAGGATTTTTAGTATATTGTTCATGGCACTTCCCTCTACCACTGTACACAAATTTGCGACTACACGAATTATTTGGTCTTCGTTGACTGGACTAACCTTTCCCGAAAGCTGATATATCGAAAATGTAGCTGTCATAATCACTACTGCCTTGGAAGACAAAGCATTGAAGTTTGTCAAAGCAGTAATTTTATCCAGTAAATGATAATTAACAGTATATTATGATACAAGTTTTATATATTTCATCTACTTTGCCACTTTTTTCAACACAAATTACTCTATTTTTAGTATTTTTATTATAGCATCGCTTTTTGTCTATTACGACATGCAAACGAGTATTGTAATAGCCTCAGTACCAACGCAAAGTAAGTAAATTAAATTATGACACCTCCCACACTGTTGAAATTCAACTTTTCCACTAGGTACCATTTAATGAATCCATTAAGAAAAACATGCTAATCTTGTACCTATTATCCATTTACAGTGAAATCTCTCATAAGCGGACACGGTGGTGTTACGATTTTTTGTCCATTTAATGGAGGTGTCTTCTTAATGGAAATGCTTTAATTTTCAATTTTTTTTGTTTAATCTTTATTTGAATATAGAACGACAAAGAATACATACATTTTTAAATACATATAGCTTTTCATTATGACACTACTGTAAAAAAATAGCTTTAATACATACATATCAGCCTGTAATGAAGAAAATCTACCTGCTTTAAATCAAATGCAGCTATAAACAAAGAGCACTTTGCTATAAGTAAATAAAATCATATTCGCAGAACACTTCTTTCACTCCTGAAATTCAGATACATAACTGAGGATTAAGGTTGGAAAACATAGGGTGCATATGAAAAGAGGTAAAAACTGAAGACTAAAAAATAAAGGAAGAGATTGAACACTTTCTAAAAAACATAATGGAAGCATATAAGATAGGACAAATAACAGAAAAAAGAACTATCATCACAACGATCGAAACATTCAAACAGAAAATTGATATAATGACAAATAAAAGGAAACTTAAAGGAAAAACCATCTATATAGAAAACGACCTAACAAAAAAAGAAAGAGAGATACAAAGCAAGATAATAGAAATTGCCAAAGAAGAAAAGCAAACGGGAAACAAAGTAACAATTGGCTATCACAAACTAACAATAAACAACCAACTGTATGAATGGAGTAAGAAAGATAATGAGCTCCAACACTGTAAAGCGAAAGAAACAAAAAAAACTGGTGTTAAAGAAACAGGGATGGGCAAATTGGAACTACCAATGCAAAGGATACGGATATGAATACAAAGCAAATGAAAAGAAAAAACAAAAACAACAAGAAAATGATCATAGCAACATGGAACAGAAGAACAATGCTGACACCCGGAAAGATGATGGAAGTGGCCAAGGAACTAAAACGATACAAAGTGGACGTAGCAGCCGTGCAAGAACTAAGGTGGAGAGGACAAGGGGAGATTAACAAAAAGGACTTCACAATGCTATTCTCAGGGGAGAGAAACCAGGGTAACAATGGCACCGGATTCATTGTGAACAGTAAAATAAAAATTATAGATTTCAAACCTATTAACAGCAATAGCATCAAATTAGGAGATTAGCAGTACTAAATTTAAGCACAAGAGAATACACAAAGAAACATGAATGGGGCCAGGAAGGACAAGAGGTAACCAGATAGATCACATATTAATAAATAAAAAACAAAATATGACAATCACGGACGTAAGATCATATAGGGGCCCAAATGCAGACACAGATCATTACATGGTAATTGCAAAGATGAGACAAGAATATAGGAACAATATGAAAAACAGGGAAACAAAAAATGGAACACCGAAAAACTACACACAGAAGAAGGAAAAAGAAAATACAGGCGAGAAATCAATAACGAGACAGAGAAAAGGGAGAATGACTTAGATATAGAGAGAGAATGGGCGAATATCAAAGGAATAATTATAAAGACCGCAGAAGAGACAATTGGATACAAAACAAACAAGGTTACAAAACAATGGTATGATGAGGAATGTCAAAAAATAATTAATAGAAAGAACGAAATGAGGAAAAAGTGGTTAGAAACAAACAAGCAAGAGGATCTAGAAAACTACAAAGAATTCAAGTGAGAAGCACAGAGAGTATGTAAACAAAAAAGAATAGCTGGATGGAAGAAATGATGAACGAGTTAGAACAAAATTATAAAAGTAATAACAAAAAAGTTTTACCAACAGATAAAGATCCAAAAGAGAAAGAAACCAATAAAAACAAGAGGAATAAAAGACGCTTACGGAAACATAGAATACGACGAAAAAAGGAAGAAAGCTATCTGGAAAGAATACTTCAGCAACTTATTATATGAAGCAGCAGAAGAAAACAAAGAACAAGAGCAACAAGGAATTACCGAGGAAGAAGACAACAACAAAAACATAACAGAAGAACCAACCTATGAAGAAATGAAAGCAGTAATAAGAAAACTAAAGAATGGAAAATCACCGGGGTGTGACCAAATACAGGGAGAGATGCTAAAGTAAGGAGGAGCTAAGCTACATAAAAAAATATATTAGTTGATAAAAGAGATAGGGAAACATGAAAGAATGCCGACAGAATGGGAAAAAGGAGTAATTGTAACAATACCAAAAAAAAAGCAACTTATAACAATAAAAGAACTATAGGGGAATCTTGCTACTAAACACAACATAAAATTTGTACTGCCCTCGTCCAAAACAAATGTGCAACACATGCTGACAAAGAAATCGGGGAATACCAAACGGGGTTTAGGACAGGAAATTCAACAACAGATGCTATGCATGCAATACTACCAATATTGGAAAAATGTTATGAATACGATATCGAGCTACACATACTATTCGTAGACTACAAGCAAGCGTTCGATAAAATCAATAGAAGTAAACTAACGCAAATACTGTGAAGAATTGAGATCCCGAGAAAACTAAGAAAATGCATCAAAATGACCATGAGGAACTCAAAAGCAGTGGTAAAAACAAGAGAAGGCCAAACAGAAGAATTCAACATTAACAGGGGGGTCCGCCAAGGAGACACGCTCTCAACGACACTTTTTAATCCGTCACTTGAAGACGTAATAAGACGAATAGATATACAAGGAAGTATAAGAAGCAAGGAAGCACAAATCATCGCCTATGAGGATGACTTAGTCATAATCTCGAGATCATGAAAAAATTAAAGATTTTTATAAGAATGGAAGAAGCAGGTGAAGTAGGGCTGACAATCAATGAAAGGAAGTAAAGATAGAAGAATATACCTTTGAAAAAAAACAATCCTTCAAATATCTGGGAATCAAACTAACAGTGAAGAGATCACGGAGCGAATTCAAATAGGACATTAAGCATACTATGGAAAGAGAAATATACTGAAAAGTAAAAAAGTGAAGATAAAGACTAAAATACGAATCTATAAGTGCTTAATCAGACCAGCGGTATTATATGGCTCAGAAATAATGTGCCGTACGCAAATAGAACAAGAACAATTAAGGATATTTGAAAGGAAAGTATTAAGAATGATAACGGGAGCCAGGAAAAGAGAAAATGGAGAACACAGACAATATATGAATTACGAGCTACTGGGGATAATGGAAGGAGAAGACATCGTGAAGATAATGAAAGCACAATGGATCAGATGGCTTGGGCATATACTGAGAGTGGAAGAGACAAGAATTATAAAAATATTAACAACGTGGAAGCCGGATAAGAATAGACCGAGAGGAAGGCCAAGAAACAGATGATGCGAAGAAGTGACAGAAGACTTAAGAAATATGAAAATAAAGGACTGGAAAGAGGAAACAAGAAATAGGATAGAATCAATGAATGGAGAAAGTTCAAAAATGGGTGGTTAGTCAGCTCATTCAAAGTAAATGAATGTGTGGTGGTGATGGACAATGCACCGTATCATTCGGTGCAGTTGGACAAACCACCTACATTTTCTACTAAGAAAGGGCAAATGCAGAAATGGCTGGTTAAAGAAGGGGTGCAATTTGGATCGAAATTAACAAAAAAGTGGTTGTGGAAATTAGTGAAATCTTTATTAGCAGATAAACAAAAACGTTGCCTGGCCGACGAAACGGTTATGAAGTTTTTAGGTTGCCCCCGTACCATTGTCAGTTTAACCTGATTGAAATGGCGTGGGGGCAATGTAAAGGCTTCTATAATAATCTAAAGATAAGGTTTCGAATTTATGGCATGAACCTCTTATCAAAATGTACCCCCGACAAAATTATTGTAATCATTGTGCAAAACTAATTTCGGAAGACTGGGCAAAACATATGGGAACGTGTTCGATTGAAAATGTTCCTCCTTTCATTATTTCACTAGGAGAATCAGATTTGGAATCAGATAGTGATGATGAAACTGGAAGTACTACCTGGAGAATTGATACTTGAAACTGTGTTTTAAAGAAACAATAATTAGCAATATTAACTTAACAAATCAGATTTTACCGAAAATTAAATACAGAAACGTATAATTATAATAATTTTTCATTTTAAACGTTAGAACAAATTTGTACTGTGACACATATTCAAATTTTATATAAACAAATCGTTGTTACACATCTTTACTAATAAATGTATTTTAAAACTTTAAAATAGATTAGAAAATATTAAATGAACAGCACAGTGTTTGTACACTTCAGTAAACTTTTATAAAAAAATAATTTTAGTATATTTCCAGAACTATTTTCAGAATTGGAAAAACAAGAAGTGATCCTAGTAAATTCTGCAAATGTAATAAAGAATTTGAAAAGAAACATCAACGATTTGCCGGGATTTGATTATATAGAAGAGTAATTAAATGGCAACAGTGAAGCTCTTTCAAAATCATAACCTGAAATTGAATATGACATAACCTATTTCTGTCATACCTATTTATTAGTAAACAGTACCAACAAAAATTGCACCCTATCATAGCCTGCTCTGTTGAGAAAAGATCGTGAACGTCATATAGATCACTGATGATCAATTTACTCCATTTATGATTCTGAGCATGATTAGCATGTGCATTCTTTTAACGGTATAAGGTACAGTTGCTAACAAAAAATTCTTCAATTTTAAGAAGGCAATATCGCCTCTGTTTATATTCTGGAAACATTATGCTGGTTGTTGTGGTTGTTCTTGGGATGTTGACTGCCAACTGTCGTGCTATCTCTTTGGAGGTCTTCCCGGCGGTCTTCTGTCCTGGGGCTTGCCGTGGCGGGTTATTTTAGCTATTCTGGTATCAGTCATTCTGGATACATGTTGGTTCCACTCCCGTCTTCGTTTTCTTACCCATCATACTGTATCTGCTACTTTGCATTTGCCTCTTATATGTGTATTCCGCTGTCTGTCCCACATCGTGTATCCAGCCATTGTCCTTAGTGCTTTCATTTTTGTTGTCCTCATTAGTCGTTTTGCTGTTGAGGTGTCGGCTCTGGTTGGCCTCACGCATGTTTTATAAATTCTGGATTTACGGTCAATCGTTAGGTGCTTGTTTTTCCAGATTGTTTGTTTAAGATGTCCCGATATTGTAGCTGCTTTGTTGACCTGGTGTGTGACATCGTTTTTAAGGATTCCGTAGCTGGATATTTTGCTGCCCAGATAGCAGACCGACATTACCTGCTCGATTGGGGTATTGTCAATTGTTAACTTGCACCTTACCGGTTGATGTTGAAATAGTCATATATTTGTCGGCAATGATTTTTATTTGAAATCGGCAGTGAAGTACGCCGAAATCGTCATTAAAATACGAGAAATCGGCAGTGAAGTAATCCATTGTTTTACGACTTTTTTGTAGGTGGCGAGGCGACAGTTAAACGTCAATCGACCGAACATAACCTACAAAAGTTCGTTAAAATGTTGTAATTTCACGATTCCTCGATTTCAAATCAAACATAGTGTACACCTCGGCACTGAAGTTCCTTTTTATCCCTCATGTGGTTTATTTGCCTTGGCCCTACGGGCCTCGGCAACTAAATCCACATTCGTGATAAAAAGTTATACTTCAGTGCCTTGGTATACAAACTACTATTAATCTGTAGGTCGTTTTCTGTTTCGGCTATTAGTGTTGCGTCGTTCGCATAGCAGATGATATTAACCTTGTTATTACCAAGTCTGTATCCGGGATCACTGATTTGACAGAGTCCACAATTTTGTCCATTACGATGTTAAACAGTAGGGCGCTTATACTATTGCCTTGTCGAATTCCTGTGTTAGTTTTAACCTCTTTCGTTAATTTATTGTTCGCTCTTACTCGTGTGGTGTTGTTAGTATTTGCGTCTTTAATTATACGTATGTATTGCTTAGGTTTTTTTTTTTCGAGTATTGTCAGGACGTCTGTGAGTTGTATACTGTCGAATGCTTTTGTGAGGTCCACAAAGCACATGTAAGCAGGTGTGTCATATTCAAGGGCTTTATCTACTATTTGTCGTATGATAAATATAGGTCTATGGTGGATCGATTTTTTTCTAAAGTCCTGTTGTTCTTCGTTGCGATTATGCTTTTGAGGAGTTTCATTACTGAACTGAGCAGTGTAATGTCTCTATAGTTCGATGGTTCTTTTTTGTCAAAAAAAAACAAAAAAATTACCAAAATCAAATCAAAATTTGACAGTTCATTATTCTTCATTTATCAAATGAATTAAAGTTGTTAAAAATCACATAACTGATCTCTCTAGTTCAACAAGATGCTATGAATGGGTTTGTATAAATGAAGTACTTTCCAAAAGTTACATTTTTTACTACAATACTTAATATAATTTAGAATATTAAAGGTTTTCTGTTTTAAATCTGTGAAATTTTGGAGCAAAATAGATCTGAAAATCGAATTGGGCAGATTAAAAATACAAATATCAATATTATATAATTTTGGCCAGTTAGAATTTTATTTCCTCCTACTTTGCATCATGTCGTGTTTTTTTATATCCAGAACAACATTTTACATGTAGATAGGTACGAATTTTTCGAAAATACATATTCACTAAATTAACAATTACACATAATTTACTAAATTATAATAAATTTAGATTTACAGTTTTTTTAAGCTGCTCTGAATGTAACGTTTATTAACTTGTCTGTATTAGCATTACTTCTGTTCATGTATTATCGTTAACCTCGTTATACCTTTCGGTGTAGAGGCTGGTGCTTTATGCGCTTGTATTTGGCAGTACAATGCTCAACTTGCCCCGGATTCGGGATACAAAGTTGGAGCACGCCTTTTTTGTGCTTGCACAGCAACCATTGTGTAAAGTGTGTGTCATATTGATACACTTGTAAAATAAATTTTTCTTGTTATTATTGTTAAGTATTACCAGTTTGTACTGTTTTTGTAATAACTAATATGAGGAGCATTTATACGATCTGTAGCTAACACCTACATATCTTTGGCGGATATATTTTCAGCCATAATACCACAAGTGGTATGATTATCATCGGTGATATTTTTGAATTGAAACTGAAGTGCAAATTTGCTCCTTCGGTTTCAATAAGAAATATCACCGATTACTAATCATACCGCGAGTTGTATTTAGTGAGAGAATACAATGAATTATGTTGGTGGCACTGTAAGTCTATGTCAAATTCGAGGTTAGCAGGTTAGGTTTTGCGTCAGTCTGTGTCAAAACTGACGCAAAACCTAACCTGCTAACCTCGAATTTGACATAGACTTACAGTGCCACCAACATATTATTCAAATTCGAGGTTAGCAGGTTAGGTTTTGCATCAGTTTGTGTAAAAAATTATGCAAAACCTAACCTGCTAACCAGTTTTGACACAAACTGACGCAAAACCTAACCTGCTACCCTTGAATTTGAATAATATGTTGGAAGCACTGTAAGTCTATGTCAAATTCGAGGTTAGCAGGATAGGTTTTGCGTCAGTTTGTGTCAAAACTGGTTAGCAGGTTAGGTTTTGCATCATTTTTGACACAAACTGATGCAAAACCTAATCTGCTAACCTCGAATTTGATATAGACTTGCAGTGCCACCAACATATTCAACTTCGAGGTTAGCAGGTTAGGTTTTGCATCAGTTCTGGCACAAACTGATGCAAAACCTAACCTGCTAACCAGTTTTGACACAAACTGACGCAGAACCTAATCTGCTAACCTCGAATTTGATATAGACTTACAGTGCCACCAACATATTATTCAAATTTGAGATTAACAGGTTAGGTTTTGCGTCAATTTTGACACAAACTGATGCAAAACCTAACCTCCTAACCAGTTTTGACACAAACTGACGCAAAAGCTAATCTGCTAACCTCGAATTTGACATAGACTTACAGTGCTTCCAACATATTATTCAAATTCAAGGGTAGCAGGTTAGGTTTTGCGTCAGTTTGTGTCAAAACTGGTTAGCAGGTTAGGTTTTGCATCATTTTTGACACAAACTGATGCAAAACCTAACCTGCTAACCTCGAATTTGACATAGACTTACAGTGCCACCAACATATTATTCAAATTCGAGGTTAGCAGGTTAGGTTTTGCATCAGTTCTGACACAAACTGACGCAAAACCTAATCTGCTAACCTCGAATTTGACATAGACTTACAGTGCCACCAACATGTTATTCAAATTCGAAGTTAGCAGGTTAGGTTTTGCGTCACATCTGACACAAACTGATGCAAAACCTAACCCTTTGTGGTCCGAACCACAGTCGGCACTTGGTACAATTTTACAGTATTGTATTGGTATTTTGGCCGTGTGGTGATGTCCAAGTATAGTCTTCAGGTGTGTTGTATACAGAGAATACTTGTTAAGATGAGATCATTATCGATACAGAACTTTATAAGTCGTTTCCCCCTTTCATTATGTTGACCTATTCCATACTTTCCAAGCGTTCTTATGTACTTTTTTGTTTTCTGCACTTTAAAATTAAAATCCCCACTACCAGCAACACTTCTCCATTAGATATTTTATCAATTAATTATAGTAGCTGTGTGTAGAATTTGTCAACCTCTTCTTCATCTAAGTGTGAAATTGGGGCATATGAATGAATATTTGTTGTTATAGATGTGGTCATAATTTTAATATTTACTTTATTTGTAACAAAAGCCACTCCTTGCCATCTGAATTCAGGTTTTCCAGCATAAGATACATTTTGATTAGTACTGAAGCGCTGGGTACCTATCAATGTGTTTCAAGTTCTTTTCAACAATATACAATTCACCTGGGTTCGTTTGACCACTCACATTCCACATACAGGTTTTTGTTCCTGTCTCAGGTTTATGTCTTATTACCTCCAGTAGCATTATTTCCATGTGATGCCTCATGGTCTACATCAGTGTAGCCGGGAGTTCATTTCACACTCTCCAACCTGGAATTGGGAGAGCATTGATTGTTATAACAAAATTTTATTGTGTTCATGAGATAAAATAGTACTATAGCAGTCCTCCCTTGGTTTTCTATACTGCAGTAGCTCAGCCGATATTACTAGTACAGTGAGGCCTGAACTAATCTAGTGTTAAACATTACTGAAGCTCTTGTTCTCCAAACCAAGTCTATTATATACCCTATCCGCCACCTGGGGACTCGCCGTATTGGGATTGAATTTCTTGTTTGACTTCACATGTATAGTCACCACTGCCCCCTACTTTCACTCAAAATACACGAAGACTAAAGCTACTGTTGCGAGATTAATAAAAACACTTAAGTACAAATAATTGCATTTATTTTCTGCCGTTTACAGAACTACTTAAGTCTTATAAGGTTATTTATTAACCGCTAAAATATTAGTTCAGTTTGACCAAGAAAACTCGGTAGGCGTTCTCAAAATTTCTAATAAGCCTATCAGAGCAGCTCTTAATTTTGGACTTCATGAATGTGACAATTCATAATCGCTCAATACTGCAATGTATTCTACAAATTTAAAGGTTTCACACGCCAAAGTTTGTCAAGCAATCGACACCTCACAAATGATCTCTAATAAAGTTTAAAACTTTACTAAAGGAATTTGCTCCAACCGGCATGTATTTTTAAGCCTAATTTTTATGACCAAGTTGCAATAGTTGCGCTTCTGATTATGTACTAATAGCTTCGCCCAATTTTTCGGCTTACAAGGTAAACCCTACTTAAATTTACCCTTGTGTTTCCGTGAAATTCAAATATGCCCATCTTCCCAGAGAAAAGCACGTTCTCAATACCGGCTTTCAGCTAGGGATGTTCGATACACCGAAAAGTACCGGTACCATCGTATCGTATCGTATCGACTTAAAGGTACCGGTTCGGAGCAGTATCGTATACAAAAGTACCGGTACATGAAATACCGGTACACAATCGATCCGGGATATTTTCTAAACTCATTTATGCCACACTTCGAGTCGTAGTAGAGCAAATAGAAGTTTAGCAATAATAGTGGCGTAACAATCAAGAAATCAACAATAAATAATTGCAAAATCAGTATTAGAAATACATTTATATAGTATAGTATAGTATACATATAAACGCTCAAAAACTTTAAAACTAACATAAATATAATAATTGAAACATTAAAAATATACAGGGTGAGTTTATTTGAACGTTTAGCATGGGGATATCGGAAAGTATTAGAGATAGAGAGACGGTTCAATGGGGAAAGAATTGCAGTTTTACGAGCTCAATTTAATGAGGTTTTTTTTTGGAAAAATGCAAGGCTAACTAGATATTTCGCAAAAATTATATTTTTCTAATTTCGTTCGGTGCCTATAGCTCTGTTATTATTGACTTTAGAAAAAATATGTAAAGGAAAAAGTTGTAGACAATTATGTGCTTAATAACACAGTCTAACCAATTTTTTTATTTAAGCTATAATTTTTGAGTTATGACACAAACTTGCGTTTTTTCTAATGGAAACCATAGTCGGCCATGACTTTATCAAAAAGGCAATTTTTCAATGATTCTAACTATATGCCACTTGATAGAGTTATTTTTATAAACAAATAAATTATGGTCATTTTTCCCTTTTCGTTTTCGAACTGTTCTTAAATTTGTAGTTCCGTCTGAACTTTTAACTTCACACTGACACAGTCTGCATTTTCCTCCAGAATCTGTCTTAATAAATACTTTCCAAACTTACTTGTTGGAGGTGGCATATTTGCTTAAAAAAAGCACAATATAAACCACAATTTCACTGAATAATAAAAGAAAACTGATAATATAAACAGAACTGTTAATGGAGTGACGAGTGACACAATTGTGGCAATTACCTTATAGGCACAATTTTTTATAATCTCGGGGATTTACCGAATTTCGCTGCGATATCCTAGTGAGAAGTTTCTGTTGCTGTTATAAATAGTTAAGCTGAATAATGAAGTTCTCTTTGGATATATATCATCATCACCATAAAATTTGTTGGGATACATGAGAGCTCCACTTCACCAGAATTCAGTCATTATTTTACAATTCATTAATTACAATTTTGCTGTACCAGTCGAAATCCGAAGCGTAATACGTACACAGATTAAACAGAAACATTTCGGCTCAGCAAAATCAGTTTGTTTTGATTTTTGTTCTTGCGTTTGTAGAAGTTGAAAATTACTTATTGAAAGTTATCTACGTTCGACCATTTAAGACTTCAAGAACTGTTAGTTCAATAAAGGTAATATTTGCACATGGCTTAGGTTTTTTACTCTTGAAGAAAAAGGGCATATTTTGGAGCTTTTCCCTTTGGTTTTTTCAAAATTTCTAGTTTAAAAACTTTATATTAAAAATTAAAAATTTCATTATATAGTCAAAAGATGAATTAGGATCGGTCCTGCCGATCCGATATTGACCAAAAATAAATCGTATTGGATTGGATCGGTGACTGAAATACCGGTACAAAATATCGAGTATCGGAAGACAAAGTACCGGTACTTCAAAATATCGGATCGTACCGCACATCCCTACTTTCAGCCACCTGTTATGACGTTAATATGCCAATTTTGCCTACGAAATTCTACCTTAAAAATATTTACGATGCAAATTACGTATGGCTAACTAAAGTACAGTATATTCGTACCACCACGTATAGTTCACTTTCACACAAAACCGCCGAATTAGTTACTGACAGAATATCTTCGAACGTTGGTGCTTCTTCTCGTCTGTTACTTCTGTTTCAAGTTCTTTTTCCTTTTCTTGGGTCTGTCTAGAGAGTTTTGAAGTGATTTTCCCAATCTTCTCTATTATCGTTGTTGTTTTTTTTGTATTTCTTTCCCGCTTTATATATTCGAACAGTTTCTTATTATATTTGTTATTTTCTTCCAGCTTCTGCATTTGCTCATTTATCCACGACATTTTTCTATCTGCAGAGTTAATTTGCTTTCTGCCTTAACATTTTATATTCCCGTAGATCTTGTTCCCTTCCTGACTGTAGTCATTTGTTTCTTGCTAGATTTTTTTCCTTCATGTTGCTCTTGCAGTCTTCGTCTTCGTCGAACCAGTCCTTAATCTTTGTGTTTAGCTTCTTCTAGGACTTTCTCTGTCACTTCTATTATGTTGCCTTTAATGCATGTCCATTCTTCTTCTAGGTTTGGTATGTTTAGTCTGCTCATCTTCTCTCTGATAGCTTCAGAAGATTTTCTGTTTACTTCTATGTTTTGCAGCTGCTCTACATTCCATCGTCTTCTGCTTTTCTTTTCGTTCATGCTTTTGATTATTTTAATTTTTACTTTTGCTATTATTAAGTAGTGGTCTGTGTCTGCGTTGCTCATTATATTCCTCCTTTCCAATGTTCGCATTGAAGTCTCCTATGATCATAAATATGTCATTTCTCGGTATTTTCTCACAGGCTTTTTCTAATTTCTCGTAGAATGTCACTTTGTCTTCATCTTTTGCGTCTTCTGTGGGAGCATAGACATTAACTATCATTATATTGGACTGTTTGTTTTTTAATCTTATATACGAGATTCTGCCATCTATCTCTGCAAACTGGATTACTTCTCTTTTCAATTTTTTACTTATCATGCATGCTGTTCCTTTATGACCTTGTTGTTGTCCCCCGAGTAGTACAGTGTAAAGTTTCCTTTATTAATTTTACCCTCTCCTTTCCATCTTACTTCTTGTACTGCTACCATTTCCATTTTATACCTTATCTCCTTCATCTTACCCACTACTAGCGTAGTTTTATGTTCCAGCTACCGATTTTTATTATGTCCCTTTTCTCTTTGCATTTTTCTTTTTGTTTTTGGTGCTTGTTATTCTTCTCATTGCAGGCGTTAACTGATTTCTTGAAGTGTCTATTATTTTTGTCTTTGTCATGCCCTTGTCATTGCCATCATTTCTTGTTTTATTTTTAGGTTCCTTAATTGTTTTTTCACTCATATTCATATTCTTCCTCCATAGTTTGTTGGTCTTTCTGTTTTCTTTGTTTGTATTTTCCACTTTTAATATATTTTCTTCTCTTCTTCTTTTCTCCTTCTCTTTTTCCCATATCTTGCCAAGGTCATCTTCAATTTGGATACCTATTGTTCTCATTTCTCCTATTTTTTCATAGTGATCGGCGTATCTTTGTTTGCTTTCTCTGTTTTTTCTTGTAAAAACCCCGCTTTGTTTTGTATTGTTCTTCCTCGTTCTTTTCTTTGTTAGGTTTTGGTGATCCATTGCTACTTGGTGACCTATCTACTAAGGTTCTCTTCATGCCTGGCCGTTTCTCTTTTTCTTTTTCTTTTTGTTTGTATTCACTAATCTCCAGTTCTCTTATTCCATATTCTTCTCCACTTATTATTAATTTATTTCCTTTTAATTTCGTTGTATATCCTTTTTGTCTCACCTCCTTCATGTACTTTAGCAGTTCTTTTCTTTCTTCACTGTGTGTGCGATCTTTCTTTAACCAGATGTTAGTTCCCTTTAGTTGAATTGATTTTTTTAATAGTTCCCATTTTTTATTTTGATTCGAGAAGGCAATTAAAATGGGTCTACATTTATTGTCAGAATTTTCCACCTTATTTCTGGTATTGAGATATATTTCCATTTTCTCAATAACTTCTGTACATTTTTATTCCAATGTTTCTATGTTTTTTCCTTCTTCATCCTGGATTCCGTAGTACACCAAATTTCTCTTTCCAGGTATTCCATGTTTAGTTCTTGGCAGTTTATTTTCTCCTCTAGTTCTGCTAGTTTTATTTGTTGTCTTTCTATTTTTTCTTCTCTTTTTTCGATTGGTATTCTTAGTTGTTTTATTATTTCAGTTGTTTCAGTTATTTTTTTGAGTCAATCTATCGCAGTTTCAATACTGTTGTCTGGATTGTAATTCACCATTGACTTTGTTGTGTTCATTATTTTAAAATCACCGACAAACAAAAACTGAAGATTCAATGTTCAGTTAGATTGTAATAATGGAAAAAAATTGGTTCATCCTGCACAATAGTATATGTATGTAAAAAACAAAAACTAATAACTCCCTGTTAACAGGAAAATCGTCGAGCAGCAGCAGGTTGTGCACAATAAAGTAATTGAAGATCAACAGAGTGATGATGATTCTGATCAGTTTTCTACCATCAAACGATCTCCACGAGACATCGAGAAAAAGTCTGACTTTATTCCAGCCAACGAACCACAAGAAAATAATTATAAAAATAATGTTAATAACCAGGAGACTTCGGTTTACAAGGATAATAAATACAACACAACGCAGCACATGGAACATATCACAGATCAACAATTCGTCGATGAAGTGATCTACCAAGACTTTAGTGAGGGCCCTGGTTTGCAGGCTAGGGCACTTTACGATTATCAAGCTGGTAAGTTAGTTGTGATCGCTTTCTATTTGTTCCAACCCTATTGCCTTGCTTCTTTATTTTAAATTTTTTCTGATCTCCTCTCATCCCTGCTGCATCCTTTTTGTTGTAGTTTATTAAAGTCTGATGTAACCATTTCAATCTTATATATTCCAGCTGATGATACGGAAATTACGTTTGACCCTGGCGATGTCATAACCAATATTGACAGAGTAGATGAGGGTTGGTGGCAGGGATTGGGTCCTGATGGTACATACGGCTTGTTCCCAGCGAACTATGTCGAATTAATTCAATAAATAACTATAACGACTGGATTTTGTTATTCACTAGTGAACGATTCCTCAGATACTATCAAATATCTTATTCTGTTTGCACGTTAAATATATATCTTTGCGATGTTTCAGATGGATTGCTATATTCGTAATAGTAATTGTAGGGGTGAGGTATTTTTAAGTGTATAAAGGTGGGCACGCTATCTTTTATTTACTGTTTTGTGGTTGAACCAGAGAAGTATAAGGAAGATTTTAATTGACTGCTAACGACAATGTATTTTTTAGACGCTAATTTTGTTGATAAAGTATTATTTTATAAGGCAACACCAAAAGATAAATTATTTTTTTACACGAAATGAATGAATTGTGTGCATTTTGTTTTGAGGCAATTATCAATATTTGATGTGATATAACTGAATTAAATATTTGTTAAGTGATTACAATAACGCTTGCATGCTTATTATGAAACTTGTGTTTATTCTATACCATATTATTCCTAGGTTATCACTGCCTAATTATCGATTAAGTATAAATATTACCTACTAATCATCATGTCCGTCAGACCATGATATTTATTATTTGTTCGCATAATTTCATTATTTATGTCATCTGAATTCGTGCACAAACAACTTAATTCATGCATTCTGATACTGTGAAGCGCTAGTTTTTTCCTGTACATCTGCATTAACGAGTGCCAATTTCGATAAAGAATGTGCTGATCATTGAGTGATAATTATGTCTAATTAACTGGAAATTCATTTGAAAGGACTGTTTAATGTTAAATTATATATCTGTTTAGGCGAAAATGTAGAGAAACATAACGACTTATTTATTTTTTATTGTATTTACAGTAAGAGTATAGAAGTTCAAAACAATGTTAAACTTAAAAGCAGGACAATATAGCAAAGTTTCCAATTTTATTTATTGTAATTCAGTATTTATCTGTTGTATACTCTTAGTAGCATAATTCTATTGTGGTATAAAGACAGTAGGTAGATTTTTATTGATATGATACTATTCTTGAAACTATACAGTGCGCATATATTACCAATAGTCTGCACATATTCCTACATTTTGCATACTTTGTGATATCAATATTGTATTAGATCATAATAACCAATAAATGTTTAAAGTTATAAGTGTCCTAAATTTGATATCTACGAATGAAACTAGTTTATTTAATCTCAGTGTCAAGCAATTTACTGGAAATTGACTAACAAGCTTAATAACGAGTAACTAAAGTGTCACTTTTGCAAGTGTGAGAAAGTTTAAAAATGAGCCAAAGGCCCCGTTTTGACGTGTCAACATTTTCATATAAAATTTTTATTTTATATTAGAACTGTTTAACGGCTGAGTGGTGTTGTACATCTCACGGCACTTGTAAAAGTTAAGCTCCGGTCTGCTTGGTCAGTACTTGGATGGGTGAACATCTGGAGAGTGGGCGTAGTGTTCTAGCTTAGCCAGGCTCCACTACCTCAAGTATCTCTGCCGAATTTAAAAACGCACATACCCTCAGTGGGTCGGTGGGCCCGGCACCCCAACACTGTATAAACGGCATAAGGGGTTACATATTATGTATGTATCTATTAGAATTGTTTAATGGGCAAGAATTTGATTATATAAAAATATATACAGTCGTGTGCAAATAAATCTGGGACAGTGTTTTTTCACATGCAGATTCAGTTAAGAATTTGAAGAATATTTCCATGGATTTCCTCTTATCAGAGAGAGTTACGGGTTTCAGTACCTGTTAAAGTTTAATGTAACTCTTTCTGATAGCAGGAAATCCATGGAGATATTCTTCAATTCTTAACTGAATCTGCATGTGAAGAAAACACTGTCCCAGATTTATTTGTACACGACTGTACTAGAAAGCCTGACTTACTCAAAAGCTTTTTTAGCTTAGCTAAGATACAATAGATTGCTATATTTTTGTGTAAAATTTCAGAAAGATCAGCTTTCTTTGATGAATTATTTTATAAACAATACTGATGTAACATGAATTGCAATAAGGTACTGTGCAACCTTTCGCTGAATCTTGATCTTCGTCTTCGTGTTCTTAGGTGTTACGTGTTCTCCATACTGTTATACGGGGAAGAGGCATGGACACTTACAAATGCCTCCTGCAAGCGCCTAGAAGCATTCGAGATGTGGTGCTACCGTCGAATGCTACGCATTTCATGGACATACCATATCTCCAACCATACAGTCCTATGTCGCTTGCAAAAAGAACCGGAAGTCATGACCACCATAAAACAAAGAAAGTTGTCCTACTTCGGGCACATCATGCGTAATGGTAAATATCGCCTACTACAACTAATTTTGCAAGGAAAAATCGACAGTAAAAGAGGACCAGGACGCCGACGAATATCTTGGCTGAAGAACTTGAGGCAGTGGTCCGGATTGACATCCGCAAAACTTTTTCACTCGGCTGCAAATAAAATAAAATGGGCTAGTGTGATCGCCAACATCCAAAGAGGATAGGCACTTTCAGAGAAAGAAGAAAATGAATTGCACTAGCCTACCTATCACAAAAGTACATCAAATAAGTAGAGCTTTTTTGTTTTTCTGTTAAAATGTATAATAAACGTTTTAATAGACTAGGTACGTACAATGTATAATAAACGTTTTAGTAGACTAGGTATATACGTACATACATAAAAAACTAGAATTCCAATCGATATTCTGTAATCACTCACTTGGTAGTTGTTGACTCATTCTTTCATTGCGACTTAGATAAAGTAAACGCCGCTGATTTCTTTTCCACAGCTTAATTTCTTTCTTCAGTTCTTGGGAGTTCAGAAGACAATTGTGCCTGCAATTCTGCCCTTCAGACCTAAACTGCACTTCTCTCTGTGGGTGAAATTTACTTCGGGCAATTTTTTCTGATGCACCTGGTGGACCCCAACGCTCAGATGGTAGGATGGATAATCCAGCATTCTAAAATTAACATTTACATAAAAAGTATTCCATAGACAGAGACATGTAAGGTTCTGTTGCATAAAACTCTTTGTATTCCATTTTTCAAACTTGGAATAATGATGAAAAAATATGCAAAGGCCTCAGAACTTTCCTCGCAAGTGAACGTTATGACACTAAACAATTTAAAAATCAAAGGAACCAAGTGGTAAGCATGTGTTAACATTCCTAATAATACTGAAACAATAAATGGAAACAGTTGGTAATGCAAATTACATTAATTTTCAACTACAAAAAGATTACCGGCGGTGGGATTCAAACTTAAGCGCCTGCGAATGCGATTTCAACACTGCCCATCTGTTGCACTTTGTCCTTTAGATTATGGAAGTAAAAAATAAAATTATTATTTTGTATTGATCTTGGAGTAGTCTCAGGCCAAACTCTTTCACAAAGTGTAGCGCCCCAAACCTTACTAGTTCAATAGCACCTTCACTCTCCAAGTATTTAAATCAGAAACTTAATAGCTAAACGAGCAGTCCTATATGCAAAACAAGTAGTGTGGGTCAAATTGGCTGACGAATTAGAACAAACTGCACAGAAGAAAATAGTTGTTTTACAAAGTACTAAAAGGGTTACGAGAATCAAAAGAAATTAAGCGAAAGAAACGAAGAGAATATAATGATGAGATGACTATTTTCAGACTTGAATAGAAGAAAATGAGCAGAGAACAGAAAACAAAAATTGCTTTCACGGCCCTTGCAATTATGTAACTAATGACTTTCGTAAGTGAATTGTTTATTGTTGAAATAGCAAAACTCAAACATTTCGCCCACTTTTATATAAGGGGCTTCATCAGGAGAGAAGCAAAAGAGCACGGTTACTCAACGTGTTTGAATATTTGTTTTCAAAAAAACTTCCCTACGCGATCAGTGGCTTTCTGGATATAGGGGGATCTGTTCTCGAAGGTTTGGGTAACTGGATAAAGATAGTGATAGATGGAAGACTGTATATCCTTAGCACGGTAATCGTTACTATGAGCCTTCTGAATCTGGTATAATTGGGCTTGAATGTTATCACGATGGAAACAGAACGGTGCACAATAAAATATGTTTTTATGTTGGATGATCATTGAAATTAGCATATAGATAGCGGTCCGCATGAGTGAGTTTGCGTATACAGAATGTCCATGTTTGTCACTGGGTTGGCAAGGAACATGTAGTACTACACCCAACGTTGAGGTTGAACCAAATTAAGAGGGCACCGACTAACTAACCTAACTTTATTATTATTGGAGTTACGATGTTGGTTAAATTAGCAAACTAGTAGAATTTTCTTCGCTGAGAAGTAAATAAAACGTGGGCTGCTGTTGCTTAAAATAACTGCGATAATAAAACACTGGCCTACGCCCGCAAATTACTTGAAAGTGTACAGAAACGTACTTCGCCCAAATTGCTCGAAAGACTTGAGTTGGAAAATTAATCTAATACTTGGTTTACCCCCCACCCAAAAATCCAAACATCCAACCGAAGTAGAAATCATTATGAGTCCCCAACATTTGATACTTCAGAAGAGGCAAGGCGAAAATTGTAAGATAAAATAACAAATGCAAAAAGGTGCAATAAGAAAGACAATACTTTTTGGGATTTTCTTTTTGGTGTAATGGCACTGCTGTAAAGTTAAAAATATGTTAGGTTATGTCACTTATTACCAATCAATAGTAATATTTGTCAAAGTTATGTCAAAATATTTTTAGAATGTGTTTTGTGATCTCCAGTTTGAGAATATTGTGCTACAAAGACTGATATAAAAACTCACTAATGGCGGTACCTTACACTAAGGTGCCTTGATGTCAATTTGACTTGACGTATTTGTTTTTTACAGGGTACGGACAGATCGTTGTCCAAACTCACTTTAGAGTAGGGATGGTTGTCAATTCTCGGACCTACTCTTTTGAACCTAGTTCGTTTGCCGGAGTAGGTGCACCTGGTTCGGCGTTCGTTAAAGAGTAGGTTGCCTGATCCGGCGTTCCTTCAACGAATCGAACCGCTGTGCACCTAATCCAAACCGTGCCAGCGCGCGAAGCAGCGGACCTGTAAACGGAATGCCGGACTCTCGCACCTAGGAGTGATCCGTCGTTCCTTCAATGAATCGAACCGTTTTGCACCAAAGCCAAACCACCCCAGCGCTAAGGATCGCGGAGCGGCGTAACTGTGGAACGGAATGCCGGTCTCTCGCTCCTACGAAGTGGATCGGATCGCTCCTCTTTCTCGGACTGCAACGACTTCGAATTTGAAATCGGAATGGAAATGAGTCGACGCGTTTTGCGCTTTGCAATTGTTCGTAACTAACTAGGAACTGCATAATCTACACAAGGAATTTCAGATTCGGATTCGGAATTGCGGGATCGTTATGGCAATGCCTCGTGTGTTGTGCCAAAATCATAGACATTTACTGTAAGGTATAAATATAAAAAAGGGAAAACATCTCATATTTTTAAATTGTAATAGGCATATTTAATTGTAATAGCTGCCCTGCTAATGCAACCAAAGAAATCTTGTACAATTGAAATAGACGTGCCAGCAATAACTTTCGACCGGAGTGGGCGGATTCAAATCAAAATCACGTCCTCTACATTAACATTTGAGTCATAACATGCGACTGTAGGTGCAGGACCGTCCGAGATCCGACTCCGACCGCTCCAGCGTTTGGCGAGACCTGCAATTTCTCGGTGACCGCGAGTGGAACTGAACCTAGTTTCTTGCACCTAGTTCGGAGTCGGAGTCGGATCAAGTGCGCCTGATCCTTTAGCGGAACAGGTTTTACCATCCCTACTTTAGAGTGAGAGGGGAATGATCAGAGTACGGACAAAGCATTGTCCCCTCTCACTTTATGGTACTTTAGAGTGAGAGGAAACAATAATCTGTCCGTACCCAGTCAAGGACAAATTGAACATAGGGTGTGGTACCACATCTACCTCTCTTTGAAAACACACACTTAGAGAAACTAGAGAAGTATGAAAAACTCATTACAAAAGCCATAACGTTCTACATAATTGGGGCTGACCAAAACGAGGTTGAAGAAGCAGGAGATTTTATTCTCTAGCTATATGAATGAGATCATTCTAATAGTTTGGTTCAACGTAGTTACCTGAAAGCTGTGGAAAAAATGTCCGTGAAATCTAAATTCAACATGGTATCCTTTCTTCCAACATCTGCTGCAGCTAGACAACACTCCTTTCAAACTTACTACCAGGTACAAAAATGGCATGGACAAAAGCATGCGAATGCAACAGAATGAGTCTGGCGTATTACGAACGACGCACTGCACTCTCTTCATTCTACAAAACCACCAGCACATGAGGAAGTTATTAACTTCGTCTTCTGCAACTGTAAGATGTCCTGCAAGAATAGCTGCAGCTGCGTGAGGTATGTACATAAATGTGTGGAATCTGCAGAGGATCCAGTACCAGTCACTATGGCACAAGAAGAGAATGTGGATAGGGATGTGGTGAAAGTTCAAGTAGTCCAAGTAAATTGTGAACTATCGTATAATTGTTTTCTATCCTCGAACAGTTGCACAAAGCAATATACTCATTATATTTTTTTGTAACATGTAATGATGTAGGTACTTTCTAATAATAACCATGTACTAACATTTTTACTGTCTTCTCCGCGCGCCGGCGCAGTTCAAGAAATGCCTGATACTCTTTACTCATAGTACCTGGTTTTATAACCTCTTTTAATTGTTCAGGTCAGTTTTTACAAATTTCTTTCAGTAGATAGTTATTTTAATAAATTTGATACAATGCACCAAAAATTATTTTTTGAGGAAGAAAACACATGGAATACACAGAAAGATCATAATTTGATTTCTCTGTACTATTAGATTTATATAATTAACGACGGCATTTTACAATAAATACTTACTGAGAAACCACTCAAAGAAGTGAAAAGTACGTATTCAGTTAGGAAGGGAATGGGGGAGGAAGCAAGAGGAACAGGGGCGGGGATTTTGGTTAGACAATTGTCTACATGGTAGTTGTTAATAGGAACAAAATTATCTTCTTACTATTTTTTTTTCTCTAAAAACCAGTGGCGTAACTTGGTACCCGCAGACCTCGCGGCCCTTTTTCTTTCATTCAATAAACGCAAGCAGGAAAAAATCTTCCTATTTTTATTTTTATCATAATGGGATGTCCACGCAAAAAGCAAAAGTAGTTTTGAATTGCCGGCGTTTAAACTCAAGCTGACATAGATTGTTTTGTAATATGGGACATAGGGTAATGAAAGTGGCGAATTTCCTGGAGTCGTAAGGCTGATTTGAGTTGACCTAATACCGCCTGTATTGTAAGAATACTATAATTTAACATGATCATTAAATGTTGGATTTATGGATTGTTTTGACGCCTATCCCTATCCTCATTCTGTTAGCAGTAATTACCTCATACGCAATCCGTAAGGTACTTTACGAACTACAATCCAGTAGAGGCGCGCAAAATGCCACGATTGACAATATGTCCATTATTGTTTACATTTGTGCATTTTAACTTTGTGAATAATGAAGTTTTGATTTTTTTAGTAGACTTTAGACATTTTCAATTATAAATATTCCTACGTTTTTAACGTTCGGGCTATTTAAAAATTATAACGACGCTTCTTGTATTAAACATTTATTTACAACAATTAATTATGATTATTTACAAATACACGAATTACTTAAACTACGAACTATAGGCACTATTTCTAACGATACATTTATTTATTATTTACACTGGTTAAACTTCAACTATTTATGTGGCGTTTACGCGTTTAACACTAATGATTTATGTGGTTATCGTTATATGTTATTTATTTCACTTGGGTTAATGGGTTATATACACAAGGGTCTATTTATATGGGAGCGCTTCGCTGCCGAATTTCTAACTGAAATCGGGACTCCGACGGCCGTGTATTTATATTGCCCGATAGTTCCTTCCAGAAACCGTCTCGAGTTCGCTCGACCTTTCTGGCAACTCTGACGTGTCACGCGCAAGGCCGTTTCTGGAATGTACGAGAAGGTTGACTAACACCGTCTCATGCAGCTGCCTCCAAGGTCGTTCTGCAATGCTGTCGCACGGGATGCTGAATCATATGCCCGGGGCAACGACCCGGCTGTAGAATCATTACAATATGTTATTTTTATTTTGTTTAAATATTGGCGCATGTGTTGAACCAGTAATTACTCAACCAATCGCGTTACGTTCATTACGCTGCGCATAACCTCAACTTGGTGATTAATGAATAATGATATAGTTAAAGGTGTAAGAGAATTTGAATCTTTTTTTGCTACTGCTCAAAACATATACACATTTTTTGGATTAAGTATAAATCGGTGGGATCTTTTAAGTTCCATTACGAGCGAATCCGCTACAAAATTAAAGAAACTTAACCTTATACGATGGTCTTCCAGAACTCAAACTCTCACCGCAATTGAATTACGTTTTAAATATATTACTGCTGCTCTAAATACACAATATTAACATAAAAAAGGAAGAATGCGATGAGGAGAGAAGAATCCTAACCAGCGCCGATAATTTTGAATTTGTGATTCTTTGGGCCGGTTGCAGAAAGCAATGTTAAGTCTCGTGTTAGCTAACGCGACGTCAAAGTGAACAAAAACGAATCAAATCTCAAATGCTTATGGCAACATCGACATATAGAAATGGACCGCTAATGGACGACTGCGCAACTCTTTGCGTTAGAAAGAGAAAGAGAACACTTTAAGAACTATCTTTTCTTTTCCTGCCGGCCTCCTATTGGCCGACAGAAAATGTTCCTTTTCTTGCCGGCCTTCTATTGGCCGACAGAAAATGACGTCACAGCAACAGGGCGGTCGCGCAGTACGCTACTGAGCGCCAACAAGGACAGAGCGTTCTCAAGTCATATGCGTTCTCTTTCTATCCCGTTTGGCTCGCGCAGCTCTGACTAGCGGTCCATTTCTATATGTCGATGATGGCAACTAATACATTAGTAAACAAAATTTGATGCGATTTTGTTCACTTTGACGCGATGTTAGCTAACACCAGACTGCTTTCTGCAACCGGCCCTTTGTGTTTTAGTGAATAACATTTTGCGGGAATGTGACATCACTTCAAAAATGCTACTGAATGCAGACACGGATTTGATGAAAGATACAACCTGTATTATAAAACCTCTAGATTATTTACAAAAATATCTAAGTGAGTACCTCAGTGTTGAATTAGAAGCAACCAATTTAGCCAACAACGGGAACATAAATCGTACATTTAAAAACAAACGCAGACCGAAAGTTAAAAGACATTTTGACGATCTTTTGGAAGATCAAAGATTATCAGATTCTAATAACTATTTTAAAGTCAACATTTTTTATAGTGCTTTAGATATAATAACTCTGTTAAGCCAAAGATTTGAATCTGTTTCACACGGCAAACCTTTTTAGTTTTTTAAATCCAAAGGCTGTGCGAAATTACTGAGAAAGAGCTCTTTTCCAATGCAACAGCTTTTCAAATATTTTATAAAAAAGCTACTCCCCCTTCATTTCCTATAGACATTTGCTCCTGTGCAAAAAATTCTTATAATCTAGAATTCTAGATAAACTAAAAGAGTTTAAAAGCGTGAAACAATTTGCTAAGTATTTAATAGTTGATATTCGGAATTTATCATCAATTTTTCCTGAAATTGCGGCAGCACTGTTATTATTTTTAACCTTTACCTGTTTCGGTCGCTTCAGCTGAAAGAAGCTTCTCTAAATTAAAAATTATGTCAGAAAGAGTATTCATCAGGAAAGATTGGAAAACCTTTTTTAAAATCCATTGAATCGGAGATAGCTGATAAAATGGAATTGCAAAAGGTTATTACAGATTTTGCAAACTTTAAGGCACATTGCTTAAAATCTCGTTTTTATTTTTTAACTATCTTAATTCATGTTTTTGTAATGCCTAATCTTATTATTATTGATGTTTTTGCAACTTGATTTTATTAAGGACCTATAAGGGGCCCGCAACAAATTTTCGCGGGTGGGCGAATCTGAAGTTACGCCACTGCTAAAAACCACAGGTTAACTGGACTAAGAGACATGAAAGATAAAAGAATGTTTGATAACAAATGGATAAGGATAATAAGCAATAATGAATTATTAACTTTTGAATGTAAAATTACCTATTCCTACGAAAAAACCTAAACAAAAAAACCGTTAAGATAGAAAGGTTGAATAAACTAACAGATTTTAATGCCCTGCTTGTTTCAAAAATCTACTCAGGCTAAGATGCCTTGCGACTACAACGCAGGCAAAATATGCTCTGTTTTGTTATACAGTTGCTAACGCTGTGATTAAACGATAGAGAATTCGAAGGAAGATTATTATTAAATAAGGTTATTCTTGTTACGGTATTAAAACAACTTTACGACACCCATCCAAGGTGAGCATCGCACCACGGAATCAGTCCTGGAAAACTGGCACACTTGCCCTGAGATTTGCTAAAAACAGACTAAAGGCCACGGCTGGAACGCTCAGGGAGTCGGGTGTGAGTCACACGATACGTTCTGGGCAAGCGTGTTGAGGCATATATAGGGTACGTCAAAATTATAAGGGCGCCACCAAACCTGACTTTAAATGGGCTCGGGTAACCGGGCTTGGACGGTTAGACGAGGCAACAAGTACGCTAGTTGCTACTTGATAAGGGTACTCGAGAAGTATCGAACTCGGATGACAAAATCGATAATTTGAGGTTTGAATCGTTAGTTCGGGTTTGTGCTGCCACTGCGGGGGCGGCTGCTCCACTTACCTGCACACTCCACCACTCAGAAGTCGTCGTACATCTAATCGTGACACTAGCTGTTTATTCTGAAAAAGTAAAGCATGCAGGGGTTGTACACAGTAATAAGCCCCGCGCTTGCACAATTGTCTCTTGAATGACGTTATACAGGATCAGGCAACGAATGGGTCACCATACTAAACCTAGGGCTTAACGTAAACCCCAGCTGGAGGTAATCGCACTATAACTACAGCGTACAAATGTTACACACAAAAACAATATCCAAATAGAATATTACAAGAAAGCGTTCGAAACGCCTAAAATTAGCAACGCAGCGAAAGTCAATGTTAGCACAGTTACATACCAAGAATGTACTACTGAATGAATGCGACCAAAGTCCGTCGCTTACACGGCACATTCGAGTAAAAGGGGTCGCTAAGTTACATAATCTCTTTAAATGGTACCTGGTATTTATTCTGGACTTCTCCTGAGCAGTACGGGTGGCAGTCAGCAGCGCCTGCATTTGCAAGCACATCTCCTTGGGCAAAGATTCCGCCGAATAATGGCGTAATATTTCAATGTAGTCACTCACATGGGATAGGTGTGACAGAAACGTATGGGCATTATTCACGTCCTGCAGCGACTCCCCAACAACTTGTAGGAATGAAAGAACCACTTCTTTTCACGACATGGCCGGACGTAGCCCCCAACAACAACGCCAAGGAAAACGCGCTCACAAAACGACACGTGCGTCACACACAAGAGCTTCCTGCCGACCTCCTTGATCAACCGCCTGAGCTGAACTGCCAAGCAAGAAGCGTTACGACGCCGGAAGTGGCGTGAGCCAAAACGGCGTTACCACGTGACTCTCGACAGCCAATGGCGATGCGCCCAATAAAACAAATACGTTCCGGTGACAAAGAGAGCGCGAGGCCTCGCAGTCACACGCGTTCAAAAGGGTGTTCCAAAAGATCCAAGCGCGTCTACATACAGGGTACTCGGAAACGAATGAGCACGGAATGAGCTTGCGTTTGTGACTAGAAAGTTAAAAATAGGTTTTCGATATAACTAAACGGCCCTAAAGGCGTGAAATGTAATTCAAATTACTGCCGACGGCAAAATGGCTTAACATTCTTCTCATATCACAATCAGAGCACGCAATTTGAGGAAGGTACTAGGGATCTGATAACACCAATTGAGCAGCTTTGCCTAGTAACTACCTTGAAATTAACAAAAAATGATTCTGAGCAGGCCTTGATATGTGTTATACGTTTGGCAGTACTGAAGTGTATTGTCAGTCTATGTCAAATTCGAGATTTGCAGGTTATGTTTTACGTCAGTCTGTGTCAAACAACAAACAAAACCTAACCTTTTAATCTCGAATTTGACATAGACTGACAATACACTTCAGTACTGCAAAACGTATAACACATATCAAGGCCTGCTCAGAATCATTTTTTTTATCTCATGGTAAGGTAAATGAGGTTACAGATTATACATACATACTATTATTTATACTGGGTGATTATAAATGCTTTTCCATCAAGTTTCCTTTGAAATATTTGTTGTATGAATAATATGTTGGTGGCACTGTAAGTCTGTGTCAAATTCGAGGTTAGCAGGTTAGGTTTTGCGTCAGTCTGTGTCAAAATTGACGCAAAACCTAACCTGCTAACCTCGAATTTGACATAGACCTACAGTGCCACCAACATATTATTCATACAACAAATATTTCAAAGGGAACTTGATGAAAAAGCATTTATAATCACCCGGTACAAGCTGCCATCTGCATTGATTGTTATAAATAATCAACGCAGACACGATACAAGCAAAATAATTCAAGGAACAAAATATTACTACATAGTATCTATAGTAAAGCATAGTAATTGTTGAATATGAAAATAAATTAATAGTATATTATGATACTAGTACGCCTTTAAAGCATGTGCGACGAGTTTAAGAGCACGACGCGAAGCGGCTACTTTTTCTACGATCGTAACAGAAATATAAAAACTTAGTTCGGTTCGGTGACACTTTTTCCGTTACGTTGTGTTAGATATTCTAGGTTATGTTGACAGTCGAATTTACGGCAAAACTTGTTTTAATATAGTATTAAAACACGCCACCAATGGCAACGTGCGAAAAAGACGTAATACTAATAATATTAAGAGTGCTACAAACGTCACTTTTGACACTAAACTGTGCAAAAAGTTGTCATTTTGACACGATGGTAGAAAATTAGTATATTACGTAACAAAAGTAGTAAATGGCATATTGCGCACGACTGGAAAAGTTGCGCACGAACCGCGCAACCGCGTAGTCACACCATCTTAAAAATTAGGCGGCTGCAGTTACAGCCCTACACCAGAGCCAGTATATATAGGAGAGTACCGCCATTCTTTGATCCGAGAAAATGCTGCCATCGCCGCCATGTTTACTCCCATCAGCAATAACTGATTTGAGTTATGTCTAAAATTTTATTTGAAATTAGCAAGACTGTATGTCTATATCAAATTCGAGGTTAGCAGGTTAGGTTTTTCGTCAGTTTGTGTCAAAACTGACGCAAAACCTAACCTGATAACCTACAATTTGACATAGACTTACAATATTGCCAATTTTAAGTAAAGTTTTGGATTGCCAACAAACGTCACGTTGACAGAATTGTGTTACAAACCTCAAAGTGACGCATATGTCAGCGGAGTAAACATGGCGGATGTGGCGGTACTCTCCTATATATACTGGCTCTGCGCTACACCGCTTCTTACAAACAACTGTATAATATACGCATATATGTATTATACATATATTGCTAGTAGGGCCTGGGAACGCCCGAAAACATTACAGCGCCGACATAGTTTTACTTTGAGGATAACGCGTCTCGTGCGCATGCGTGAGAGTTCGAACTCCGCCTTTAGAAGCGAATTTTAAACTTGATCACTTCCCCATTGGGCGGACGACGCCGCCGCGCTTGCGCACAGCTCACCATTATACATTGAAGAGTTGGTTGTCTGTCTCACTTCCTTCGTGAGTTTCCCACTCATAGCCGCTAGCAATATAGTAAGTATTACGTACCTATATGAATATACGTAACTATAGTAACCAAAGCGAAAAAGCATTGTTGATACCAACATAATAAGTCACTAAATCCCTAATCGTGCGATCGACCTATTTTACGCACGCTGTGCGTGAAAACACGCTTACACAAGTAGTGAGTTGTATAATTTTGATCAGTTACAGTAGTGGTCGTAGAAAAAATAGTTTTTTGTTGGGTATTTTCCTTTTATTCAAAGAATACTCTGCTCGAATCTTTTGGGTTATATCATTCAGACTTTCTACTTACTTAATCGTTTCACTTTTAACAGAATAATCCTCCCTCTTTTAGATCAAAACTGACACTCTTTGTCACTAAGCAACAAGTTTTTGCAATATAACCAACAAAACTGAAGTAATTGTTTATCATATTACTACAGATAATACACTTTTTACAATTGCCGTATAGTAAATTTCTTAAATATTTACATTAGGAAGAATGTTAATTGTTGTTCAATAAATAAACAATAATTTTCATTTGATTTATGTGCATGCATGTGAACATCATACTTTCTTAGTTAAGTACAAGTATTATCGGGGGTATTATGATAGAAATCACTCTGTAGATTTGGTGATATTTGTTTTTGAAATTCTTGAGTAGTTTTTATTTTTTTTATTTAGCGTATGGCTCTTGAGTAGTTAACATATGGTTAACTTTAAACAATTTTTGAATATTGTTAGACTTATTAGTTCTTTACTGGAAAATGTAGGGAAAACATTGGAATTTATATTAAATTAATTCAAATAATATAATCAATGTGTAGTAAGTTATAGTAGATACCGAAATTCCGGATTTAAGGAAATAATAATACACTGACTAACTCATAACTTCTTTTATCTACGACCACTACTAAAAGTAGGCCTTTTAGCGCTAGCTCGTTTCACTAAAAGTGATGTTTTATAGTTTACCGTGGTTAAATAAATCAGCTGTTTACTTTTAGCTAAAAGTGAAGTGAGGTTATAAAACTACAATTTCGAACTGAAAGTGAAGTTGTAAAGTTGTTCTAGTTGCTTCTTGCGTTACAGCTGAAGTGTTTTTGAAATAATTAAAGCGTTATGTAATGAATACAGTTAGATGTGGAGTATTAATAATTACCTTTTGTAACTGACCTTGACAGCACTGGCTTCGGAAACATTCGCCCGCGCAGCATGGCCTACTGTTTATTATAACATAAATTAGAAGTGTCGTAGATTCAAACCTTCGTTAAATCGATATTTATGCATTAATAACAGTAAATTAAGGTCGTAGTTAAATATTGTATGCAACGCGTGCTAAAAGTCGTTTATGCACGAGACATGTTATGAAACTCAGCCTTCGGCGTTTCATAATTTTCTTGTCTCGTGCATAAACGTCGACTTTTAGCACTTGTTGCATAAATAGCTATTATAGTAGAGAGGCCAAACTAAATTAACTCGTCAAATAACGATTTTCGTAGGACTGAGTAGGTTTATACCGACAAGTGGTATCTTCTTATTCGGTGGTGTTTCCTGAGTATGAAAAATCATGTTGTCGCTTTCTCAGCCTGTGGAGTGAGGAGCTATGACGTCACAAAGATGGCCATTCTTAGTTCCAGGTTTTAGTACAGAAACCGGGGTTTAACCCAAACATCCAAAAGGAAAGTTCTACCCAGCAGCAAACTGTTTAGTAGGTACCCTCCTCTTAGTAAGTGGTAAAAAATTGCGCAACATTGCGCTTCGGGTTTAGGCGGAAGGGGGTCAAAAGCTAGAAAGGTGGTAAAATGGTAGGTTTCAACAGTTTTTCGCGAATATCTCGTTAACTATGAGGTTTAGCGCAAACTTTATCTTATGCAAAATTAATCTATATTTAATTTACAATAAAAATGGTCTTATGCATTTTTGACTTCTAGACAAGAGTTACGGAGATATTGAGGGGGCAATGATGTCATTATTTTCTAGTTAACTTGGGATTCATCGTAATCACTTGAAAATGAGTATATTTCGTTATAAAGAGTATATTTCGTTATAAAAAGTACTTAGTAACGCATCATCAACATAGGAACATTTGTATGTGTCTATGTATGTATGTACGCCTATGTGTATGAATCTGACAATATATCTACATTGCTCCCCTCCTTTGTCGTTTTTATCTTCATTTTGCCTATTTTTCCTTTTAGATAATTCAAAATATCGTTTTCCTCTTTCCCACTTGAGCTTTTACAATTACAGCTACTTAAATTACTTCCATCTTTTGTCATATTTTCCTAAAAATATAAAATCATGTGAATAGCATTGAAACAACAAACTACAAACTTTATCCAGTAAGCTTTAATACAAAAAATAATGGATTTTTTTTTCTTCACAATACATGCTTTTCAGTAAATTCAATGTTCTTAAATGGAAAGTGGTATGTACAACGTACATGGTAGTTACATAATAATAAATTACAGCAATCAGTAACCTAAAAATCTTTAAGCTCTTTTTCATGTTGAAGATTATCTTCATCGATGCCGTCGTCAATAATTAGTGCATTTCTAGCCACTCTGACGATGCTCACAGTTTCTGACACACCCCGTATTACAAGTGCAAACAATGAGGAAAAGCAATTTTTCAGGAGCAGCTGCCTTATGGTTGCAACTGGACGCAAATAACCGCCAAGCCTTTTCCAAACCCACTTTAGCGAATCTTTATTGACATTGAGCCATTGCTGCACTTGATAGTAAACTCTATAAGAGTGTTGTTGTCCAGCTACTAAAGTGGGGGAAAGTACAGCCAACCTCAAATTTGTGTGTACAGGCTCCTTTGCGATGGTCTGCAAGTAACATTGAAGGCGCAAAGTATCCAAATTATCTGCATTTTTTTATGCAAATATCGAAAGGAAGAAATGGTTCCAGCATCAGCTAGCGCATCTGGATCTGCATTTGGGTTGTTAAAAGTCAACAGCTTTGTGTAAAACTCCTTGTCACTTTGCACTTTTTTAGAAGGCTTTATTTTTCCCTTTCTATAAATTGAAGAAACGGTGTCACATCCGGCGAAAGAGTAAGCTGTCAAGACAACATCCTTCATTTCCTCGAAACCACGCTGTATGCACCAGTGCAGTAAACTTTTTCTTCTTCGTTACCTTTCTTCGGTACAATCATCTTCAACTGAGTGTTGTTGTCCAGCTACTAAAGTGGGGGAAAGTACAGCCAACCTCAAATTTGTGTGTACAGGCTCCTTTGCGATGGTCTGCAAGTAACATTGAAGGCGCAGAGTATCCAAATTATCTGCATTTTTTTATGCAAATATCGAAAGGAAGAAATGGTTCCAGCATCAGCTAGCGCATCTGGATCTGCATTTGGGTTGTTAAAAGTCAACAGCTTTGTGTAAAACTCCTTGTCACTTTGCACTTTTTTAGAAGGCTTTATTTTTCCCTTTCTATAAATTGAAGAAACGGTGTCACATCCGGCGAAAGAGTAAGCTGTCAAGACAACATCCTTCATTTCCTCGAAACCACGCTGTATGCACCAGTGCAGTAAACTTTTTCTTCTTCGTTACCTTTCTTCGGTACAATCATCTTCAACTGTTTGTTGGCTGGAGCATGAACAACCAACAAGACCAATAAATCGGTGTCATTGCCAATTACGATAGCCTCTGTTTCCTTCTTTGATTCGTCAATTACTGTAAACACGATCTTGATGTCAGTACCACCTTCTGCCTGAATCACTTTGCAGCCAGCTTGCTGTTGTGTACAGTGATTAGAGCAATCAGTTGCACCTTGTTTTTAGTATTATTTTATATTTATTTTGCTTGTCCAAGAGTGTCATTAATTCCATCTTCCACTTTCACTTCAACATGTGTAGTAGTGGATGATTTGCGCAAATGTACAGAATGTCGTCTTTGGTGCTGGGTGCTTCACCATAACCATCTCGCCTCCCCACTTCCTTGAACCCTTTATATAATACACTTTGAGAGAATATTACGAATTTATAAGCGCAATTTTTGAATTTTTGCCAAACAGAAAAAGTTACATTTTTACCCCCTCCATATATCCGTAATCCTTTACTCGACTGCAAAAATGCATAAGACCATTTTTATTGTAAATTAAATGTAGATTAATTTTGTATAAGGTAAAGTTCACAGTAAACTTCACAGGTAACGAGATATTTGCAAAAAACTGTTGAAACCATATATATAATACACATATATTGCTGGTAGGGCCTGGAAACTTCAGAAAACATTACGGCGCCGACATAGTCTCACTTAGAGTATAACGCGTCTTATGCGCATGCGTAGGAATTCGAACTCCGCCTTTAGAAGCTAATTTTAAACTTGACCACTTCCCCATTGGGCGGACGACGCCGCCGCGCTTGCGCACAGCTCACCGTATACATGAAGGAGTTGGTTGTGTGTCTCACTTCATCGGCGAGTTTCCCACTCATAGCCGCTAGCAATATAGTAAGTATTAGATATATGGTTGAAACCTACCATTTTACCACTTTTGTGACGTCATAGCTCGTCACTCCACAGGCTAAGAAAGCGACAACAGGAGTTTTTCTACTGAGGAAACACCGCTAATTACGATGGTATCACTTGTTGGTATAAACCTACTCAGTCCCACGAAAATAATTTTTAATTCACTTGGCCTCCCTACTATTATTATCATGACTGCCAAACATTTAAAAGAAGTGTACGAAGTGCACGAAAACGTTGAAATTGAAATTTAATGAAGTTAGTGTTGGCATAATATAAATTTGATTTACAAGTGCATAAGGTGTATAAGAACATATACTCACCTCTTTATTCTTACATTTCATGTATATCCAAACTGCCATGAATATAATGGGAAGTAGCACCAGTACGCTAAAACCGTAACAAATAATAGTTGATATCATGTTTGAGTTATATCTATATGTACTGTGCAGCTTTTCAGTTATCAGCATTGATACACAAAGCTGCAATAAAATAATAAGTCAGGCATAGGAAATTACTTATTTATATAACCCATATAATGTTAGCATTTCAAATATGTTCTCTACTAGTCTCGTTTAAAAAGACGTATCATTAACATGTAATTTCTAAATGTAGTACAAATATTCAGTTCAAATTGAACCATTAAAATTTAAAATAATCTGCTGCGTTTTCAGCGCATTCTAAAAGTTACCTATAGTCCAGAGAAATAAAGATGTAGAAAGTAGAATAAAGCTTTTGAGCATATCACTTGAGTCAACAAATATATATTTATAAGATTTACTGCAAATAAATTTAACTATGTAGATAAAAGAAAGACGGAAAGGCTAGAAGAAGAAGAAGAGATGTAAAGTATTAAAATCGATCAAATACGGGAAGCAGCCTGACAGGAGACAGAGATATGACAATTCAAAGAATGATAAGATAAGGAGAAGAGAAAATGAGAAAGTGGATTAAGAAAATATATCAATTGGGATGAGCAAGGGAATGAAAATATAATTCTACCTGTCTACAGGAGGTGGCACACAAATTAATTGTGGAATTTATAGACCAATGTGTCTATCATCTGTTGCTCAAAAAATACCTTCAAGGATTCTAGAAAGAAGACCAGCGGAAGTGAAGAACAAAATGGTGGAAAACAGTGAGACCCCAAACGCAGATCCAAAGCCACATCTTTGTATTACCAACAATCATAGAATATAAATATACATAGAAACAAGATCTCGGCTTGATATAATACCGAAGAAAAATATTTGGAAAGCACTAACAGACCAAGGAACAGCAGAAACCTTTAAGATGGAAAGAGCATAAAGTAAAAGACACTAGATTTAATATCAGAATAAAAAAACTGGAACCATAAACACAGTCTCTGGTCTGTGCATACGATATATACTTGAGCCAAGATACGAAGGCGAGCCAAGTAAACAAACACACGTGGTCGGTGAATATCACGTGATAGAAAGACGTTCTGTGGTTGGCCGTTTCGAAGAAAAAGTTGAACACCGTTTATACGCGTCGTTACACTAGAGGAGGAATGAGCGTTGTTTTGTTGTGCGGTAATTTCTTTTATTGTTCATTGAAATGTTAAACAGTGTTTAACATGATCGCGTCCTCGAATGTTAAGATACATTTAACATGCATCCACTCATTTAACATGCATTCACTATAGCAACATCACACATCTTCATGGTAGTCCGATTTCGATTTAGCAGTTTTTAGTAATTATTATTGATTCAAAATTATTGCCTCAATGAACAATAAACTAATGAACGCATTTCGAGGGGAAACCGTCTTAACATTTCTTACATAAATTACCGCTCTTGCTTCGCTGCGCTCTCTCGAGTGATAAAAATATGCTCGAATGTTAAGACTGGGCTACCCTTCTTAATACGTTAATTACTATTACGGCAACATGCGACGGACGTTTACGTAAAATACACACCGTGTGAAACTGGTTTAGCGTGCACCGAGAACTGTCAGAATCTTTGTTTACATCGCTCGCCTTCGTAACTTGGCTCAAGTATAGTTCTCTTTGACGAATATACAGAGTGTCCCAAAAAGAATGGGACACCGACTAGTCATAGATTTCTTACGTTATAATAAATCCATTAAACCTAATATACCTTAGTACAAAGTCCCTTCAGTAAGAAGTTATAGGACCTTGAAGTTCAATTTTTTATTTTTTGTTAATTTTCACAAGTGTAGAGATATCGATTTGAATTTTGGTATACATTCTTACTATTATTTACTGCACTAACAATTTTTTTTTCATAAATTAGACGACTGTAAGAGGCACTCTACCTATCTTTGGAAACTTTGTTTAACTCTAACTTCCTTATCTGTAACATGTTTTGAAATTTTAGGTTATTATCTGAAAGAGAATTAAAAAGCAGAAAAATAATGTAGGGTAGGGTGGTCGACAGTGGATCACCAATTTTTCAAACCCATATATCTCGAAAAATAATACATGAAGTTTGTTGAAATTTTGGGTAAAGTAACATGAACTATAATCTTATCAAAATATAGTAATTTAAACTCGGTTGTATTACAAGCAAAATATGAAAAAAAATATTTAATTTTTAGTGCATAATGATTCAGTGTTGACCAGGGGTGGTCCACAGTGGATCGGCCTACGGTTAACAGTGGATCAGCCACCACGATTATTGTACATATTTTAAAATGGAAAAACTAACTCATTTCAAAATAAAAATATAGAAAAACAAAAACTTGCAAAAAGAATATATTATAGAGAAACAGAAAAAATACATTTTCGAGATAAAAATTTAGAAAAATAAAAAAATTAACTCAGTTTCAATAGAGAAAGAGCAACTGAGAACTTATAATAAGACTGTCGCCTAGCGGTACCGCTAATTGTTGGATTCGGAAGGATGAATCTTACGTCCTGTTCTTTGACAAACGCTAGGTCAGGCACATCTGGCATGCAAAATTGTTGCTGCGATTTAAATTTTAATCTAAGAAAGCTGACATAATATTCCATATTATGGTTCAAGGTGTTCAAAACCTTTGCAGTGTAGAAAACCCTTTGCTTTTTTGTACAAAATAGAATGAGCACAAATTCTTCTTGTTCTGCTTGACGAGCTAACGGTTGTTCTAAACACTCTTCAGTCAACACGATTTCGTCGTCTTCCATTTCGTCTTCTTCAAACCAATCATTGTCATTGTCAGAATCTTGACACAATGCTCTTTCATCATAGTCTTCTTCAGAACCGCTTTGCAAAACTTGGCGTTTCACCTTTTTTTCTTTGGCTTCTTTTCTACTTTTAATTGCTTCTCTGGCCGTTGCTATTTAATTTTTTTCTGGAGTGTCGGTGGCTATGATGCTTTTCTCTAGCTTTCTTGGTTTTCTTTTCTTGGTTCTAGGTTTTGTTTTCAGCGGCGCCCTGAATTGTTCTGGTGATACAAAATTACTGTTGCAATTGGATGGTCCAACAATAGCATCATCGTGTGATACCATATTATCTGTTGCCATTTGATAGACTACTTGACGACAATCTTTTGATGAAAAACCGTAAAATAATAGAGCACTTTTTGTGTAATAGGCTTTCAATACTTCTTCTTGCTGGTCGGAAAACACCTTGTTTACAGCATAATTGGGAATTAAACGTAGCTGCACATTAGGTTCAGCAGCCCTTTGTCTCTTATTATAACGTTGTAATGTCGTGAAAGAAACACCAACTTCCATCGCAACTTGGCGGATACTCAAATCACCTTGAATTAATTGAAACGCGGTTTCTATCTGGGCCTGGGTGTGCTTGCCAATCTTTCTCTCTAAACTTTTTTTTTCGAGGCATTTTCTGCAATAAAATTAACAAAATTTTGCATAAAAAAATTCAAATGTAAGATGTTAGGTACACAGTGGATCTTGATCCACTGTTAACCATGTGGCACTGATCCACTGTAGACCAACCCGCCATTTAATTTTAAAACTGTGGTTTTACAGAACAAATTTAATAAGACCTGTTATTCAAGTGCCCTCACGTGTGTTAATTATTTTTTGAAACAATGAAAACATCCAGAACTCTATCATAGAAGAACTGATGAAATTATACATAAAGTTTGATTTACCTGATAATAAGAAATGGAAGCTTCAAAACACAAATACAACTGTTAAACATTCGACCATCAACGGAACAGCTCAGCTGTGAAGTGAGTCAAAGAGGGATCACATTGGCTACCACGTGCATCTCGCTCAAGCGCTGACATACAATAGTTTAACCAATAACGGACTGATTCACTGTGTACCACTGATGCACTGTTGACCACCCTACCCTACTCTTAGTTCTTAAGCCTAAAAGCAACCGTTTATCTTAAAATGCCCATCAAAGGTTTTTGGTAGTCATTAACACGTGCAATTCTCAAGTAGCCCTGATCACAAAAACAATGGTCATCTAGTAAAAAACAATAATAAAACAATTAATGACATTAATGACATAACAATTTATTCTTTTATGTATAAGAAAATGCCGCTACATAACGAATTCTCCAATGCTGAAAGGTTCGTTATGTCACAGCATTTTAGTAAGCACAAAAGATAAAAAACTGGTGTCACCAACGTCATTAATTGATTTCTTGTTGTTTACTAGATTACAGTCATTACCCATTGTTTTTGTGATCATGGCTACTTGATAATTCCACGTCTTAATGACAACCAAAAACCTTGGATAGGCATTTTAAGGTAAGCGGTTGCTGTTATGCTTATAAACTAAGAGTACGTTATTTTTGTGTATTTTAATTCTCTTTCAAATAATAACCTAACATTTTTTAAAATGTTACAGATAACGAAGTTAGAGCTAAAAAAAGTTTTGAAAGATAGGTAAAGTACCCCTTACAGTCAAGTTTAGTTTATGAAGTTTTTCCTATTGGTGCACTAGAAAATAGTGCGCATGCATACCAAAATTCAAATCGATATCTCTACAGTTGTGGAAATTAACAAAAAAATAAAAAAAAAAAAATTGAACTTTGAGGCCCTATACCTTCTTACTGAAGGGACTTTGTACTAAGGTATATTAGGTTTAATCGATTTATTATGACGTAAGGAATCTATGACTAATCGGTGTCCGATTCTTTTTGAGACACCATGTATAAATGAAAGTACTACAGGCTTAGTAGACCCTTGACTTAGTTGGACATTTTTGCCCAATTTTTTTTATTTTTTGAAGACATTCTTGAACCTTGCTTTTCCACTTCGTCTTTTTCTCCTACCTTTGCTTTGCATGCGTTATATGGAGTTTATTGTCCATTCTTGACAAATGGCCCAACCATCTGATTTGTTGTCCTTTTACTATTTGCAATAACGTAGGTTCTTGGTACAGCTTGTGCAATTTCTGATTAATTCGCCTTTTTCATTTATTTTCTAGTTCTTTACTGTCATATATCTTCCTGAGGATTTTTTGTTTTCATATATTTAATCGCCGTTCCTGCTTTCTTCAAGTTCGCCCCTTACTATTAATTTTGCGTCTTAAAAGGAGCCATTAACAATTTTTGACAACAAATACTTCGCAATTTCGCGAGATAATTGAATGACATAAAGAAAACATGTTTCGCCTACCGTGCGCTACGCCGCTACCCAAATGCAATCCGCTGCTAGTAGATGTGGAATCCGCCTTGGATTTGCATCTGTCGGTAAAATAGCTAGTACTGGTGATTTGAGTTACTGTTGATGGCCCATTTGCTGCCGGCACTGTTTCTACAATGTCCAGAAACCACGAAACCTAACTTTTGTCAAGTAATTAGCTTTCGTTGTCTTTCACTTACATCCCCCCGCGCACACACAAATTCTGGGAATACAGATTGTAATGCTTTTCATACTGTCTTAATTTGATACAAATTTCATTGTTTTTGGTACATTGATACATACAGGGTTTAATTTTAGTTAGTGACCTCGAAATTTTCTAATATTTCAAGCCTTAAACCAACCCAGTTTTTACTCTATTATTTTCTAAGTTAAACTGACATATTTTTTACGTTATTATATTCAAAGTTAAACCAACATAGTTCTTGCGTTATTAATTTGGAAGCGACCGACATAATTTCTGCACTAATTTATATCGAAGAGACGCTAAAATCTCCCCAATTTGTTTTGATACTCCAATTTAGCCACGCCCAAAAACCATCTTTAATTGTTTTCTAAACTGGTTGTTATTCGCTATAAATTTATCACGTTGACCTAAATGACGGTTATAAACAAAAACAAAGTGGGCCACACCATGTGGCTCCACCGAAAAATCAATACTTTTGCACGCGAACTACATAAGAAGGAGCGGGAAATCTGCAATTTAATTAACTATTGCACTAATTGTCACTAAACTACGGAACTAGAACCCTTCGGATGGTTATAACGGAAATTGAACTGCAGATTGAAGTTGATCCGGTATCAGCTAGGCAAGGTACAATTTGGCAATCACCTCATTTTCTCGCTTCTTATGGACCTTCGGTCAGCTCTATTTTGTGTCTGCTTGATCCTTCCTCCTTTATTCCTAGTGCTTCCCCAGCTGCTTGCTTTATGCTATTTTTTATGTTTTTATACCATTCGTCTCTTACGGATTTGTCCTCGAGAAGATCACTTTTTTCTTTAATTGCTTTGTTTGTTTTTTCTACGTCATTTGTACTCTTCTTTCTATAGCCTGGGAATTTCAATGTTATTATAAGCGGTCTGTGGTCTCTCCCACATTTTGCTGCTCTCTTGACTCTTGTATCTTTTACTCTGATTGTTGAATTTTTTCATACTTGATTGCTCTAATATCTTGTATTCAGTGTATTTTTGGATATCATTGTGTCTGTACAAGTCATTTAGAATCTTCAAGTTAATTAAATGGCATAACTCAATTAGTAGCACCTTCCCCAATATGTTCAACTGTACTACCACAATCTTTTCGTCCTGTTCTTCCTTTGAGGTCACTCATTATTATTATTTCTTTGACTTTGTTTTACTTTTTCAATTTCTTCTTGTAACGTTTCCATAAAACTTAAATTTTCAATTATCGGGCTATCTTCCGTTGGCCCATATATGCCAAATACAATTTCTATTCTCATTTCGATAAATTTCCCTTTCAGTTAATCTTTCCACATCTTTACCGAAATGATACAAAAATGACAAAAGAAAAAAAGCAAAGCGATTAAGGGGAATTGAGAACTTGAGAAACACAACTAACAGACACAAATAGACAAAAACTCAATAATAGAATGTATTGAAACGAGAGTATTGAAGTGGTGAGGGTACATGTTGTGGATGGCAAATATAAAATACCAGAATCCGAGAAGTGTGCTGGAAGCTAATTCAGAGGGGAAGAAAAATAGATAACAATCGAGGGAAATATGGAAAGAATATAGAAAAAACGGCAGGAGATAGAGGAAAGGAAATTATATAACTTAAGAGAACAGCATAGCCTAGAATGGATGGAAATGAAGAAGTTTTTGTTTTTATTAAAGACTTGGTTTAGTTTATCATTTGTTCACCAATTAATTTGATTAATTAAGCATTAGCGTTATTTTGGAATTTCAAATTTAAACATCTGCTAACATTATTTGAGTTTAATATTTCACTTTAACAAATAACCTCACCTAACAGCTTAAACTAAGTTATATAACAGATTGTAATATTGCAGTTGTAGATGCTAAATTAACTAGGTATTATCTAAATAAAGTGCCTTCAGAAATTATCGAACGTTTTTGAATGGTCATGGTTATACAACATTTGAATAATATGTTGGCGGCACTGTTAAGTCTATGTCAAATTCGAGGTTAGCAGGTTAGGTTTTGCGTCAGTCTATGTCAAAACTGACGGAAAACCTAACCTGATAATCTCAAATTTGACATAGACTTACAGTGCCACCAACATATTATTCATACGTTGTACGAGTATAACCATGACCATTCAAAAACGTTCGATCATTTTTGAAGGCACTTTATTATTTATGGGTAGTTCACAAAATGTGAAGTTTACAACTACAACTGCAACCCTAGAAAATAATGTGCCAGCATCTTCCTGTTCATTAGAGCATAATTAAATTCCTTATTTCAAATAGCAGTACATTGCAATTAAGTGGATGCTATACTTACAAACGTCAAAAGTGCTGTAAACTTTAAACTGTGCATCCAGTAATCTCCAAGGATGTTGCCGTATGTAAAATGAAAATCGTTGGCTATATTTGCAGTGGCGTATATAAAAATTGTAACGGTAAACAAAAAGAAAATCAGTATAGTTACTACGGTGAATACTGTTTCTGTCCATAGTTCTTCGATTGCCAAATGAACTGAAGTTAAAAATATTAAATTGAACATGAAACAGACACTGCACAAAATAGCATTGAAGAGAATTCGGATTTGTTCAATGCCTGGTAATGCTTCTATTAGCGCATCTAAAACTGCAGTCATTGTGTAAACTGCAGATGACATTCCAAGAAACCATAGGCCAAGAAACCAAATAATTAGTGGCACGTGAGGTACAACATTACGTGTTAAAATATCAGGAATTATGGCAAATAATAATGTGAGACCTAAAACATGAGGCATTTTTAGGAGGAAAAACATATTAGTTACTTTGCCGCACCATTTACTGGAACACATGTAACATCCTCTATTTTATAGTGAAACTGCACTGTCTGAATTCCAATCGAAACACATATCATAATCAGGATTAGGAACACAAATTTCAAGCTGTATATGTTAAATACGTCCACATGTGGTACCATGGCAGCTGGTGCAAGAGCTCCCAAGAGCACATAATTTCCAGGTACCTCTCGGCAAAATGAATGACTTAAAATGTCATTCCAGAACTGCAATAAGTGGGCCAATGCAACATCCTTCTGACATTCAACAGTAACATGCTCACTTCGTAATCAAGAAAAGGTCGAAGACCGGAAGACATAACATCGGGTACAGAGTAGGTACTGCTGAAGAAAGTAGCTATTCCAATCGTTGGAAGAATGAATATGATAGAAAAAATTATGAAGAGGAAAGCCATTGCACCTTTGAACCTTCGAAATCCCAAGCTTGAGAGAAGGAAGATAACGAACCAGTCAAACAAAACGTGCATTGCCCATTTAGATTGCAATTCTCCAATTCCAGTATAGTTTTTGTATGAATCTGGTGCATTTAGTTTAGTTTTTCTGTAAATAAAGCACGTGTATCTAAATGGTAAGCATGCATATTAAATAGAATACTACAATGTATTTATCGTAAGTATCAATATCATCTTTTTAATTATGGTATTAAATATGTTGCTATGATACCCTTTTATCCTATACTCTTTTATTAATTCATAAATAATTAAAATGTCTATCGAAACATCGCAGAAATGAAATACTGGTGGGTTTGCTGCAATAAGAAAAACTGGGCTACCCTTGCCTTACTTTTTAAATTAATTCTTAAAGCTCGTGCTATGCTTTTATGAATTCCTATCTTTCAATTAACATTTAATGCACGAGCATTAAACCCTAAACAATTTAAAACTTTTATCGTGAGTTCAAAGGGCTTTGTTACGGTCAAAGAAAACTATTTACGTTATTAGCAAAATTTAGAATTTTGAAAAAACCAAACCATGTACTTTTGTAACAAACATTTACAATTTCGCGTGCTAATATGACAAGGAAAACGTGCGCTTCCCACCTTCATGATACGCCCCTGGAAAATCGCCGCTACTGATGCTCCGCTTCCGTCGACGTGCTTTATTCCAAGATGTCCGGGTGTGTTGTGACTTCCGACCCCTTTCTGTGCAGCAAAATTGCCAACAGGATTCCAGCTCGTCCAAGCAGCTTATAATAGTTGAAATGGTTAAGTTTTATCTCGCTAAGTTTTACACACACAGAGTAAACGTTTCGCTGAATTAAAAAAATATATCTACTGACGCACTTTTAATGCACGCAATAGATTAATAGATTTATATAGAACTTGACATGCGTGCTTAATAGTAATAATATTTTTAATGTGGCCCGATGTGGATTCAACGCGTTACATTTCAGAAACAAAATCAGAACCCCTCTAAAATCTCTTCCAGGCCTATTGATAGCCAAAAATAAAGGCTCCCTAAAACGTTCGTCTCTTGTTTTTACAACAGCCGCTGATTGGCCGACAATTTATCATGCTGCAAAAAGTTCGTTATAAAAAAAGACTGCCAAAGTCACGTCATATTGAAACTGGTAAAATCAATACAAAACGGCGGAAAACAACAAATCAATATAAAATGCGAAAAAATAAAATAATTAATTTAAGGCTAATTGCACATTTGAAACATTGAATTTTAATGCTTTTCAGTTGGTGTATGTTGATACGCTGACTTGGTTCAATTTTTAAACTTTTCCATCAGTTGGCTCTTCTAAAATAGCACCAGCAAGAGTCCCAGCCATGCAAACTAGCCCCATGGAGATGCTTGGCAAGATCCAGTTTCCTTGACCCAATTTTTATCAATTGGGAAATTCTTAGCTCGTCAAACTGACCCAGAAATTGCTTCCACCTTCGAAAGGTACAAGTCTCATAATGTTTGTAGAACACCAAATGGATTTCAGTAAAGGCTGGCACCAGCTGCTTATCCAACTATCCTTGCCCTCAATTCAACTTGCTACCAAAACAAAGCTGGCTTGTATTCCATTTGGAGCCGTCTAGAAGACTTCAACTGTGCCTGGCTGGTTGTTCGTCCCTTCAGAACAATGTCACAGCTTGAAAACGTGTCGTTGCACTTATAGAACTCACGCACTTCGACTTAGCTGTCCACATTTCACTTTAACGCAACCGTTTGCCATCATTTCGTATGTTTACTACATGTTTTGTCTTTTTAAGCTTTCAGCCTAAGTAGCTGTTGGTTCTAAACATATTTTGTAATTACTTCAAATATAATGTAGGTATGTATTTAAGCCCTTAAAACTGTAATTCGAGTCTTATTGTTGTGCACATGGCACAATGGTTGTGCTTTTTATAATGACAAAAACATTTGTATTCTTAAAATCTTCAATACCAACTTTCGTGCTAGTGTTTCTGCTTATTGTTGCTCATGAATTTAAAAGGATTGCCTTTTCTGCATTGCACATTCATGTAATAAATACAAGGACATCCTTGCCTATGTGAAATTTATAAATTCAAATTGATAGGCTATGTATTAAATTGTACCCTGTTTAAATCACAACAATATTTATCATATATACGCTCGAATAATCCTATAATAGCGTTCATAAACGTGTATATAAATTATAAATAGACGGAGCAGTACAGTGTCTTACAAACACAATACAGCAACCAGTCTGTGATTTAACCAAAGTGTTAGTAAAGAATAGGCTATAAAAGATTTGGATCTTTACTAGAGCTCCCCATGATTAAGGTAAAGTTAAATATAGTAGGAATGCTTTTGGGGGCTAGTGAAAAATTCAAACATTTGGAAAATACACAATTTTCGCTAGGAGAGAGAGTATAGGAAGAAAGATTTATGACTATCTTAGAACCAGTTTGATTTGTAGAGACGTTAAACGATGACATCAAGGAATGAAACTTACGAAGATCAGACGCAGTTGCCATTTCTAATGCTTTTTGGGCCTGTGTGTAGGTGATCGAATCGAAGAGAGACCAATCGAGAAAGCTAAGAGTGTTAATTCCTAAGCTCCGCCCACCGCCACTGAACTGTGACGGCACTTGCTGAACCGCGACTGCATTTGCCTATAAATTCTCGCCTTTCTCCTTTCGATCGTTAGAAGAGTTTCGCTTCTGGCGTGGTTTACACGTTGAGTTACCGTGCTGTTCTATCCCTTTTCCTTGCAAAAGAGTTTCGCCTCTGGTGGGTTTACACGTTGAGTTTCCGTGCCCAGTTGCATTTCCTTCTGATGAAGCCCCTTACGAAAGTGGGCGAAACGTTGAGTTCTTCGACCTCAGTAATGACACAGTCCAATCCCGGAAGTCGTTTGTTACTTAATATTTATAACTAATCCTGAAAAACCTGCTCAGGAAGTGATTTCCTATCGGCCAGTAATCTAAGAGCTATTCCTGAGCAGACTTAAACCTTTGGTTGATAAACTCGATAGTAATCGGACCTCCATTTCGGTGTTGTTAAACCACATTCCTGCACTGAATAACAGATTTGGTACATATCAAATTTTTCGATCATATCTAACCAGTAGATATTTCATGTTCAAATATTAATAGATAACAGAATTCTAGTCTATACAATGTGGTGTCTCACAGGGTAGTTTTAACGGGCCCTTACTGCACTTGCTCTATTTGGAAGACAGGCAACAACTCCAAATAACAAGAAAGCCAAGTTCACAGATGTCGTTGTTATCCTGGCAATGATAAGGTCACTAAATCACGTTAGCTACGCTAACACAGGTAGGGAAACTCGGCGTTATTTATGTCAAACCAAACTCGTTTTTGTCAGTGGCGTACCCAATCAGTTTATAGGTTATAACAGAAATAAATTGAAGTTTGTGTATCTAACGTGAACGCAATAAATAAATATTACATAAAGAATTATTTGTAAACGTTTTCCACCTTAAAAAAAATAATTATCACAAATATAAAGCTTTAGCGAATATTTTGTACCGCTCGCTGCATTCCAATACTTCGGTACTTCACATACACGTAAATGATACATGTCGTCTAGTGGTCTATTTATTTCTTTCAACCACTTCTGCCGTTTTATGCTATTTCTTGGCCCTTAATTTGCAATAAGTTATTCATTAAAAAGTATTGCTAAATATTGCAGTTTAAATTACCTTCAGGGACTTGAAACAGCGTATACCCTTTTATGCTGTTGTTCAGGCAACCTTTAACGCAGCAAATGAAAACCATAATGCTATTAAATATAAATACGTTTTGACAAAATTCGTCGGGAGAACTAGGGAATCAGAGATTACAATCATTTCTTCAGGTCATAATTAAAGTAAATGATCTGTAATCGTGTAAAATTACCTTTGATATTTCTCCAGATCTTCAAGTTTCAGGGTCAGTAGACGAAACACATTTTAAATTGCGGTTAAAAACGATCATCTGCCTAACTTACAACCTAGAGAAAGGATTGTGGCATAGCATTCGAAGGATATATTAATAATAAGAAAAAATCTTTATGCCCTTACTAGTAGCGCCTATGGTAAATTTGACATTGACAAACTCGTTTTTTGAACCTGTCAAATGGTGTTTCCCTACCTGTCTTAGCGTAGCTAACGTGATTTAGTGACCTTAGGCAATGATACAGTGACTATATACAAGACAGTGTGGCCATACGATTGTTGGCGGCCATTTTCAGGCAAATTTGAGGGTAGAGATATACAGTGCCTTTAGAAATAATCGAACGTTTTTGAGTGGTCATTATTTTGGCGCTAGTTACTTTAACTAGTTGATGTTAGCTACACGTACATTGTTATGTTTGGACATTGACATTTTCCATTGGCGTTCGTTCGTTGTGCTTTAAGGTGTTGCATGAAGTTTACAACCGGTTTCAGTTATGGTAGTTTACAATACAGCTAAATGCCGTCTTCCTGTTCCCTGTCTCCAAACCTCCCTGTCCTGTGCTTGGTCTGCTTCCAGGTTCCTCTCCTCCATGGCTCTCCGAATACCCTCATTCCAAGGTTTGTGTGGTCTACCTCTTTTTTTCTTACCCGGCGGCGACCATTTAAAGATCTTCATAGGCCACGTCGTCTCCTCCATTCTCATCAGATGACCAAACCAGTTTAACGCTTTCCGTTCAGTTCTGTCTACAACTCATTCTGGTGCCTCCATTCTGCATCTTATTTCCTCGTTCGTCACTCTATCTCGTCTCGATACCTTTGCGCTTTTTCGTCCATTTGAACTGTGTCTAGTCTTCGTTTCATTTCCGCTGTTACAGTCCATACCTCACTGCCATAACATAGCACCGACTCTACCATTACTTCACCTATTCTTTTTTTGTTTTTCTTAGAGATAGTATTGTCCCATCAAATTGATTTCAAGCATCCCATGATCTTCTTACTTTGTACTATTCGAGTTTTGATCTCTTCTGTTCCCAAACCTTTTTCATCGATTGTACTGTAGCACCGAGGTATTTAAACCTTTCTACTTGTCTTACTGCGACATCTTCATTTATTAGACTTTATATTGTGCTTCCGAGTTGATTACTAAATAGATACTCCGTTTTCTCTAAACTTATGCTAAATCCCCATTCATCGTAGCACCGATGTAATCTCTTTATCATACATTCCAAGTCGAACGCATCTTGTGCTATTACCTACAACAATAGCACAATTCTAGATTGTCACATTTAAATACTGTGCAGAATATTAGTTTTTCAGGGCAATAGAAGATAAAATTTCACCCGCTTGCGACACTGACAATTTACAATTGTCAGATTTGAAAGGTTTTATTTTCTTCCATAACCAAATGAACAGGTTCTACCAACCTCTTTGAGAACAACTAAGAAGTAACTAAATATTTTGCCTGTTAATGGCTGATATTCGCGCCGACCAATAGCGGCGAAGACATCCCTATGGCCACACTGTCTTGTATAAAGCCACTGTAGGCAATGAGTAAGGTCACTAAATCACGTTAGCTCTAGCGTAGCTAACGTGATTTAGTGACCTTAGGCAATGAGTGAAGCATCAGCTAGGTTTAAATGGCCTTGAATAATTTGCAAAATTAAAAGATTCTAACCAAACTCTCGGCCAAGTTACATAAACTCGGATTCGATGTTATTTTGCGAGTGGCCCTTCTCAGTACGAATTTTTACCAACTGTAAACTTGGTACCCTCAGAATAAGATTGAATCTGAGTTTACCATTCACTTATTGTCCAAAGGCAAAGGGTAAACATAAACAGGTTTTGTAGCTATCTGTATCTAGCACAATATGAGATTTGGAACATCATTTGACCTCGTTTTCAATTTTGTAAGTCATGATATTGGTACTTTTAGCATTAATATTTTTTTAGCAGAATAATTGTGCATTCATAAATAATAATTACAAAAAATACTCATGTGCAGGGAAATAAACTTGATTTGCCAATAGCTCTTCAGTGCAGTTATGAAAGCAGCAAGTTTTGTTGTAGGGGTCTGTCGGAAACATATCGTAACATCGTTCGGTGGCTTCCTTAAAGCTGCAGTCTTTCCATGGTATCTGTAAGTTCAGTAAATCTCCGAGGTACATTGATGCCAGTCCTGCTAGTGCTACATTGAAAAACTCCAAAGCGACTGAAAAGAGTGACAACGTCCAAGCCATTCCTAGAATGAGTTTACAATTAATAATTTGTTTGACGTTTTATAATTCTAACCTTTAAATATGGGCACCATTTCCCATACTATAATATAACTCTTTTTTGTGTAGCTGCCTAGAAATAACAGCAACATAAGAAAAGGTACAGATACTCCAACAGCGAAGCAAAAATAGCCCGTTAGAACTACCACTGAAACACAGTTAAAGTGATACACATTTTCCAATGTAATATAAAAACGTACATCCACCCCACCGTAGAATTAGGTCTACACATCGAGAAATATGGGCCACAGGCCAAGCCAAGCAGAAACCAAAACAAATAAATTCCTTCCAATTTATGGTGCAAAGCTTCTGAGATGAAGCCTAGAACAATGTTGAAGTAGGTTGGTATAAGCAATTTGTGAAAAGAGCAATACATACATCTGACTCCAGTAAATTAGCAAAAGCGCTAATTTTTATTTTACCAAGACCAAACCATTCCACTTTAGATTTTCGTCTAGCAACAAGAATTTGAGCTCCTTCGCCTCTAGTGGCTTGTACGCTGGGATATTTGAGCATATTAATTGATAGTTGTAACTGACATACAAGTTCCAGTAATAATTGGGCTTAAAATTGCCGCAGTTACTGTCATAGCAAACTATTTATTGTGTATTTATCCTTCTAACTAGATTTGGTAACTATATGTTCGCCAATTAATGAGAACTTTGTGATAAAGATATATGAGATCAAAATTGATAAGTAAAGTCACTAAAATGAAAATTTATAGGGCAACGACCAGACTCATTTTAACATATGGATGCAAAACATGGTGTACAGCAGAATCAACTGAGAAACAGCTAATATGTGAAAGGAGAATTTAAAGAAAAATATATGGAAATGAAACATTAATAGAATGAGCTCATTGAAAGAGAGAATGTCGTATGATTCAACAAAACACAAAGAACAGGATGACTGGGACATATAGAAAGAATGGACAACTATAGAAGAACAAAGATTCTGACAAAATGGCGACCTGTAGGCAGAAGATTAAGTGGAAGGCCAAAGAAGAGGTGGCAGGAATTATTTGAAAAAGATGGGAGTAAGAAACTGGAATACGCAAATAGAAAACAGATCCGAATGGAAGAAGACCGTAGAACAAGCTAAGATCCATCGTGGGTTGTAATCGCTAAAGGAGGAAGAAGAAGATGTTCGCCTATTTATTTTTAAGTAAATTTTGAAAATAAAAGTGTTATATGGACAAACATCAACATAAAGTTTGAAAATATTGATAATACTTAGAGTGTTTAGACTGTTTAGACAATATCTCAGTTTGTTGCAACTTGTACAATGTCAGTTGCAAGATCGAGTAACTTTATTGGCTGGAGTGAAGAGCTACACACAGACCTTCCTAGCAATATAAATATTACAAATATCTAGGAAACAAAAACCATCACAGGAAAAAACAATTATACAAAAATAAAAATTCAAATAAATTGTTTAGTAGACAATGCAAAAATAGAATACAGCTAAAAATAAGACAATTCAGAAAACGGCCCATGATATCAGACAATTTAACACTGATAGAATTCAAGAAACTATAAAAAAATAACGGAGGAAGTAATGTTTTTCAATCTAAGATCTCAATAGGAACAGATGAAATATACAAATTTTGCACAAAATATTTTATTAGTAGTACAGTACGATCGAAAAATTGTATCCTGTGGATTTAAAAAAAATAGTTTACGTTGGTAGTGTTGAGTAAAGGTACTGAATAATATAACCTATGCAATTTTAACAGTATCACTTAACTAACTTTTACAGACTGTTTAATACTGATCAGAGTGGTGCTGGTGTATAGAAAATGTAGGAAATCACTTTGAACATCTGTAGTTGTTCATAAATAAAAAACTACTTCCGGGATTGGACCGTGTCATTATTGAGGTTGAAGAACTCAACGTTTCGCCCACTTTCGTAAGGGGCTTCATCAGGAGGAAAAAGCAAAAGGAGCACAGTAACTCAATGTCTCAACCACGTCAGAGGCGAAACTCGACTAACAATCGGAAGGAGAACAGCGGGAATCTATAGGTAAGCGCCGTCGCTGATCAGCAAATGCCGTCGCGGTTCAGTGGCGGTGGGCTTAGGAATTAGCACTTTCCACATAGAAGGAAGTGTAAAGCCTTCGTTCCGATTGAGATTGTTAGGGTGTTTGTAAATCTCAATGGCTTCGCGAATCTTTCTGCTAAAGAAGAATGGGGACTTTCAGATGATGGAAGTTTAATCAAAAAGGATCTTATGGCCAGTATCACGCTGGTGTTCGGCGATGGCTGATGATGAAATGAGACTCGACTTGAGACAGCGCTGGTGCTGAGAGATGCGAGTTTTTACTGAACGTCCTGTTTCACAAATGTATACAGCATTACAAGAGGAAGGGACTCTATAAACATTTTTAGAGGACATAGGAAGAACCTGTGAGATTTTGCTCGGGGGTTTGAATACTGTTTTAATGTTTTGTTTTCGAAGAAACTTATTAAGACTCCCGATGTCCGGCTGAACACAATTACGTTTCAGTATTCCAGCCCCGTGTATTGGACCGAAATTCCTAGTAATTGAGCGCATTTCCCTATTCCTCTAGACCCCGCATTTGCTTGCGAGACGGATGCCGACATCTGTTGCATTCGCTTCACCGAAAGGCACCTTTTCATATCACAGAGGCGAACTCTGTAAGTCATTATCATAATGCATACATTTGTGAAGCCACTCATAGGTGGAGTCCTCAGCTAAAAATTCATAGTGTACCTGTATAATACTTTAGTAAGAGTAGAGCAAACAGCGAAAAATTTTGGATCATTTTTTCATGGCTACCAAGATTTAATGATATATTGAAAAACAAGGTTGGTAAAACTGACACACGAACTGTCAGTTTCATCAAATTCGAGGTTAGCAGGTTAGGTTTTGCGTCAGTTTTGACATAGACTGACACAAAACTTAACCTGCTAACCTTGAATTTGATGAAACTGACAACTCGTGTGTCAGTTTTACCAACCTTGTTTTTCAATATATCATTAAATCTTGGTAGCCATGAAAAAATGATCCAAAATTTTTCGCTGTTTGCTCTACTCTTACTAAAGTATTATACAGGTACACTAAAAATTCATACAGTCGCTTTATATACACTAACGTTAACAGTCTGGCCATATATGGTCACGATTCTCATTGGTGCCGCCATTTTATGTCTTGCGTCATTTTGACAATAAGATTTAAATTTCACAAATGTCAAAGTCACATTTATTCAAATAAAATTAGTTGACATTCAATCAAGAAAAATCGTTTGAAATGCGAGTACATAGTTAAAAACTGATCATAATTTTTAGAAACAACTATAGACCTATAATTTATTAATGGTAAGCTGACAAGGTTTAAAGAAATTTATCAATTTCAAAAATTTTCTTCAGATATGAGGTATTGCTGTGCAGTCGGATGCAAAAGCAAATCTGAAAAATGTGTGTAACGGAAACTTTCTTTAGGAATAGGGACAGACGGGACTTATGGACAAAAAAATTAATAGAGAAAATTGGTACCCGAATGGAAATTCAAGAATTTGTGAAAAGCATTTTGCAGATTGTATGTGTGAGAAAGCACGAGTTGGTGACAAAAAAGACGTAAGGATAATGCTGTTCTAACATTATTTACCTTCTCATCGTCTGCTTCGGAGCCTACAGCCATTGAAAATACCAATGCCTTTATAAACAACTGGTAAAATTTTAAAATAACATTATCCGTTCGAAAAACTGATATTATCGACGTTTAAATTTTAGGTATGGAGTCTTGTGCATTTGAATGCAAAAATAGGTATGAACATGGTATTAAGATGAAAAGCTTCACTAGAAATTAAAATGCGGGGCTTGTGGTCAAACAGGTTAATCGAGTATATTAGAATAACATAAAAGGTCAGAATAGAATCTAAATGTAAAAGCATTTTATATAAATAAAATGCATATTGTTGATGTAAAACTTATTGCAACTTTTAGGGCCGGTTGCAGAAAGCAATGTTAAGTCTGGCGTTAGCTAACGCGACGTCAAAGTGAACAAAAACGAATCAAATCTCAAATCTTTATGGTAACTAATACATTAGTAAACAAAATTTGATGCGATTTTGTTCACTTTGACGCGATGTTAGTTAACACCAGACTTAACATTGCTTTCTGCAACCGGCCCTTAATCAATTAGAAAAGTTTATTATATCCAAAGTTATCGGTGTTCGTTTAAGAATAGCTGAAACCAAAACGAAAAAGCAAAATACACAACGAAGCAAATACAGTTGTACTTCTGTGGCACTGCACAATGTAGGCTATATAGATTAAGTGGAAAGTTATGAAAAGTAATATTAAGCGTATTAGACTGTATACTCACTGTTTTATTAGTTTTGGAATCACTGTAAGTTCTGTAGATTTGCTATTATTTATGTGAGCACTAACTGTAAATAAAATGTATAATATCTCATTGATACGACATTGTTTGTTTTACTATTTAGTCATATACTAAGCATTTATTTAATTAAACTATTTTCCAACACTAACCCCGCCACTGCTTTTGACCCGCCACTGAAGGCGGCCATATTCTGTCTTATGTCATAAGTGACATTTCATAGGGCCAGACTGTTGTATATAAAGTGACTGTAAAAATTCATAGAGTCCCTGTATATTTATTATATACAGGGACTCTAAAAATTCATACAGTGGCTATATACAAGACAGTGTGGCCATACGATTGTTGTCCGCCATTAACAGGCAAATTTGAGCGTAGAGATATACAGTGCCTTTCGAAATAATCTAACGTTTTTGAGTGGTCATTATTTTGGCGCTAGTTATTTTAACTAGTTGATGTTAGTTACACGTGCAGTGTTATTTTTGGACATTGACATTTCTCATTGCCGTTCGTTCGTAGTGCTTTTAAGGTGTTACATGAAGTTTACAACCGGTTTCAGTTATGCTAGTTTACAATACAGCTAAATGCCGTCTTCCTGTTCCCTGTCTCCAAACCTCCCTGTTCTGTGCTTGGTCTTCTTCCAGGTTCCTCCATGGCTCTCCGAATACCCTCATTCCACGGTTTGCGTGGTCTACCTCTTTTTTTCTTAACCGGCGGCGACCATTTAAAGATTTTCATAAGCCACGTCGTCTCCTCCATTCTCCAATTCTGTCCACAACTGATTCTGGTGCCTCCATTCTGCGTCTTATTTCCTCGTTCGTCACTGTATCTCGTCTCGATACCTTTGCGCTTTTTCGTCCATTTTAACTGTGTTTAGTCTTCGTTTCATTTCCGCTGTTACACTCCATATCTCACTGCCATAACATAGCACCGACTCTACCATTACTTCACCTATTCTTTTTTTTTTTTGTTGGAGATAGTATTGACCATCAAATTGATTTCAAGGATCCTATTATTTTCTTACTTTGTAGTGTTTGAGTTCTGATCTCTTCAGTTCCCAAACCTTTTTCATCAATTGTATTGTAGCAAAGAGGTATTTAAACCTTTCTCTTTGTCTTACTGCGACATTTTCATTTATTAAGACTTCATATTGTGCTTCCGAGTTGACTACTAAATACTCCGCTTTCTCTAAACTTATGCTAAGGCTCCATTCATCGTAGCACCGATGTAATCTTTTTATCATATATTCCAAGTCGAACGCATCTTGTGCTATTACAACAATAGCACAATTCTAAATTGTCACATTTAAATACTGTGTAGAATCAGTGTCGGACTGGCCCACCGGGGAACCGGGCAAATGCCCGATAGGCCAATCCAGTTTGGAGGCCAAAATGTCGAGCCTATGGTGACTGTGACTGATCCAATCACGACCCCTGATCACGACATGAATAGTGATGACAACGAAAATCACAAAGGGTGCTTGTGCGGGTTGTATGAATTGTTACTTTAAATTTTTTACACCAATATAATTTGCACGTCATTACATACAGTGTGGAAATAAAGTAACTGATAAATTCATTAACTTCGTTGATATTCATTTTTATGAAAAAATCTCCAGGGGGTGTAGCGATTTTGATCATAGGGAATATTTTCAGTTTCTTATGTAATTTGTTTTTCATGATATGACGCCATCGACTTTTTTTTAATAACCTATATTTTATATTATTGATTTCGGTAGTACTTTTTATGCTGTTTTCAATGATATAACATTTTTCAATATGTTCCATTTGAAAAAAATTCAAAAAAATGGTCTTAAATATTAAATATTAAAAACCAATAAAATGAGCAAAATAAATCTAGTTACCGGTGGATAAAACAAAAAAATATTAGTTACATGTCAGAATTAAACAATTGGTAAATGTCATAACAAAATAAGTGTCCTTTGCATTTTCTAAATTAGAATATACCTTTAGCAAACTATTTTATTAATAAAAATTGTACAATTAAGCCAGACACAGAGAATTTAATTTTTTATTATTTATTATTGTATTTTTCAATTGCATTTTTAATTTTCAATAAAAACGAATGTGCCGTCAATGACTTGCCGTCAAACGTAGATAACTAGATTTATTTTGCTCATTTCATAGGTTTTTAATATTTAAACTTTAAGACCATTTTTCTCGATTTTTTTCAGATGTAACATATTGAAAATTTTATATCATTGAAAACAACATAAAAAGTACTACCAAAATCAATAATAAAAAATACACGTTGTCCTTAAAAAAAGTCGATGACGTCATAAATTTAAAACAAATGACGTAGTAACATAAAGGTGGTTGTAGTGTATGTCCTATAATTAAAATCGCCATACCCCTTCAAGATTTTTCCATAAAAATTAATATTAACAAAGTTAATGAACTTATCCATTACTGTATTTCCACACTGTATAGCAATTTGTACTAGCCTACAAATACTTACTGACATTATCATGCACCCAAGTAGCCTGTGAACGTGTATTTTCTAAAGTGCAAGAAAGGTTAGAATGTTTTCTAATTTTGAATGTGAAGTGTGATTTACTCCAAAGCTTGAATTTCGACGAAATCATGTCTCTTTAAAATCAAAATTATTGATGTTATTCATATTGTTAAGTAAAATTATTATCATAATCATCATAATCATAATCATCATCATAATCATCATCATAATCATAATCATAATCATAATCATAATCATAATCATCATAACTCTATAATAAAGCAGAACACTTCCCAAGGTCAAACATGCATGCGCCTGGTCTATGTGTAGTTCGATTGTGGGCGTGGTCTTGATATTAGCAGCGTTGCCAGACCTGGTACAATTCTACGAATCTGGTACATTTTGAAACCGTTTCTACAAATTTATTTCGTACAGTGTAAATCTGGCAACAGGGCTAAAATCGTCGTGTTGACAGCTGGCCTTTAGTTTACGAAGAAGGAAACCCTCATTTCTGTTGTAGAAAAGTGAGTATTCGTTATTATATTTTCCATTTTAATTTTGTGTGCTTTTGTGTGACATAACCTAAGATTTGCATGGAAATTTTATCTGGCAAAAACAGAGGCAATCAATGCGTTTCGCACTGCACAATTTTCATTATTATCAATCCTATTAAACAATGACTGCTTTTCTGCCTGTGAAATTCGTGGTGTTAAAGAGAATAGGTAAGTTTTAAAAGTAAAAAATAAGTTGTAAGCTAAAATATTTATCTGGCATTGAAATTAAAACTCAAGTTAGTTATTTTAATTTATGTTGAATAGAATTAGTTCTGTAGTTCTGGTGCTATTATTATTGTTGTTTTGTTGTTAGTGCTGGACGTGAAAGTTACGGTGACTCAGCCATAGGATATGTGCAGCTCCGACGAGAGGGTGAATTGTGCACCGTTAAATGCAGAATTTGTCCTGAACACCGAGTGAGAGCGAAAAACTATAATGTGGTGTTACAAGTAAATGAAAAGCAGAGTAAAGTAGAGAAAGCGGAATGTTTGGACTGCGCTGCATCAGCTGGTAATTTAATAATAATCTGTTATTAATCTGTTTTAAAATTTAAAAAAAAAATTTTACAGGTGGATGCAAGCATGCTGTAGCAGTACTTATGTGGATGCATAGGAGGAGCGAAGAACCCGCACCCACAGAAGTCCAGTGCTATTGGAAGAAGTCGCAACTGTCAAAAGTGGGCACATCGCTAAAATTTTTGACTGTGGCAGAATTTGGGGGTATACCCGTTGAAGAAGATCAGGGTAACTTTTATCAGGAGGCAATGCGTTTAGGAGTACAAAACAAAGCAGCTGGCGAAATATTTAAACTGTTTAAAGAACCCAAGTATAGCTGCCTGGATTTGTACGGTTTATTATTAAAATTTGTTAGGAGTGGTGGAGCCCTATATAATGATTTCATCACCTTCACCAAGCAGCACATGAATGAAGATTTGTGCAAGGAAGCTGCATATTGTACCCTAATGCAAGCCGAAGACAGTTTGTGGCATCGTTTACGATATGGGAGGATAACCGCCTCGAAATTATATAATGCTGCACATTGCAAAACTGAATGTGGCTCATTTGTGCAACAGGTAATTGGAGTTACAAAACTGAGGGATACCAAAGCAATGGAAAGGGTTAGACGATTAGAAAAGCAGGTATTACAAATTGTCGAAAAAAATATGAAGACCAAATTAAGTTCTGTGGGAATTGTACTGTCAAAGAACCACCCTATTTTCGGAGCTTCACCAGATGCAGTGAGTGACAATTTCGTTGTTGAAGTGAAGTGCCCCTCTACAGACAAAGCAGTGTCAAACTATATAACATCACAAAATAAAGTTACGGCCAAGTATAGAGCTCAAATACAAATGCAAATGCATTTTTTAAATAAATCGTATTGCATTTTTGCTGTTGCAGATGCTAACTTTGAAAAAACCCAAAAAGTTAATTTTATTTCTGTGGGCTATGATGCAAATTACATTAAACAAACAATGTTAGAAGCTGAGAACTTTTGGAAAAAAAATATTTTTCCTATTTTATTAGCATCTGCGAACAAATAACTGCATTTTTAATTTTTATTGTTAGGGATAAGCGTGTAACTATTTTTAAGTAATATTTAATATTTTTCTCGCTGCTGATCTTGTAAGTCAGTGATACAGCCTTAGTAACAAAACGTGTAAGTCGGTGATTATATTTGTTTGCTGCTTTTTCTTGACAACGGAACTTAATACTATTATTAAGTTCTTAGGATAATAAAATTAGCAAAGCAAGATGCAGATTTAGACGTTTTGTTTCTAAATTGCAAGTGTTTAAGTGACATGTGACACTCATAGGTAACACGACTCACAAAAATGAATCCTGGTGACAGGTGACAAACCAAACGATTTTTTCAGAAATCTAGGAAAATTACGATAAGCAGCGGGAAAAATACAGTAAGATAACTCGGAATGTATCGCCTATTAACATTTTCGGCAGGCAACAAGCCGCGACTTCGTCTTGGCTTGTACTTGCCTACCCCAAATGTTAATAGGTCCTTACATTCCTTGTGACTTAAATACCTATTTAGAATTGTAATATATTGTAATAAATGTAAAATTTTACAGTGTCACTGCAAGTTATTATAATTGTGTTTCAGTTTTGAATGTACCAGCTTTAATTTTGTTTACAATAAACAAAAAAGCGTTGTTTTCTATTTCTGTTAATACATATAATAGGTAAACAAATATTTTTGGTGTGTGACATGATGTAAAAATATTCTGTGGCTGAAAAAACCACTTATTATAATTTTGATTTCTAAAATGTTCTAAAATTTGATTGAAAAATCATTTTTTTTTCTAAAAAATGTAAATTCCAAAACATTCAAATTTTTTAGTGTGATCCTTCTACTTGTCATTAATCCATTTGAGTTATGATATAGCTACTGCATTGATTATAATGTGTAAAATTCTATGTACAATACAGATTACATACTTAATAAATAAAACTATGTTTTAAAGGTACCTAATAATTTATTTAATTAAAGCAGTTTGCATATTTATAAATGCACAAGCAATAACAATCATATGATCAGTGTATTTAAGCAGGTTTGTGTTGAAACACGAATGGGGTTTTAATATTTTAAATTCTCGTAATCTTCGAATTACACGTTCAATATGAATTCGTAGACTCGCTATTGATTTAGTTTTTAACACATCAGCTTTTGAGCTTCTTATATTTTTATCTACACTAGGCGGTCGTATTAATGAACATCCCTTTTCTACCAGCAAATGTTCTATGTGCTTGAAGCCTCTGTCTGCCATAACAGCAGCTCCAGGTGGCAATGTTTCGAGAAAGCCACTTTCTTCTACAATGATTGCATCTGTAGCCCTTCCTCCATAACCAGTAGATATAAAATTTATTATTCCATTTGGTGTGGCGGATATTAAATACTTCAGTGTATTTGCTTTTTTATATTCTGACCACGTTAGACTTTGGTGAACTGAATTGCTTGGCTTATCAATTTCAATTTCCAAGCAGTCGATTATACATTGTACGTTACTATAATAAGCTATAAATGCAATAGGCAATGATTCCTTTATTTTTGATTTTATAGGCCACGTAATGAATCGTTTTACATTTTTGCTTAATATTGTAACTGACTTTGCAAATATTCTACTAGCATTGCTTTCGGACATTCCAAAGTCATCAGCGAGTTCAGAAAATGGCAAGCCAGTTCTAATCTTTTTAAGTGTCACATATATGTTAACAACAGTTATTGGATTATATTTTTGAAGTAAATTAATAATATAGTAACAATCTTCGGGAAGACCCATGTAATATCTCGACTTTAGAGGAAGCAACTTTAACATTCTCCTAGACGAAAGTTCCTTTATTTCTTCGTTTACTTCGTTCTGTTCATCATCATATTCTGTTTCGCTTGATAGTGAAAATGAACTATCAAATTCTGATGTTGAAGTAAAACTGTCATGTTTTTCAAATGTCTTCTTTTTTGAAGTAACATCATTTTCAGAATTGCTATTAGAAAAATTGGAAAAATGTAATTTTCTGGAGACGGTCTCGACTTTTGACGTTGGAGATGTAGCACGATCTACACTTAACTTAAATGGGGAACATGCTATACTTTTGATAGTCACTAAATTGCACTGGATTATCTCACTTCGGTAATACTTGCGTGGTGGTGAAATAGTTTGTGTCGACTGCTCCCGAGTAAAAATCTCCATGCTTGAAGTCGATGTACTTGGTACATTGCCATCCTCTGACATCTCTACAGCTTCTGAAATTTCAGTGTTGATACTTGTAGCAGCAGATAAAATTTCCTGTATTGTTGCTCATTGCGAACGTTTTGCAGCAGCTTTTCGAGGGCTTCTAGGTGCAGCACGCTTCCTATCTGCTTGGCAAGCAAAAATATGTGGGATTACAGTTGGTTTTAATTTCTTCTGGCCGCCCATAAGCTTAAACTTAACATAGTTCTCCATGTCTTCTTTCAACTGTAATATAAAATAAGTGTAAGACAATATTTTGTTGTTACAATTTTGTAGGTTAACCCTTCAGTACCCGTTTACGGTCTGTGAGACCGAGCAAACACATGATGCAGTATATTACTTAATGTGCTAGCGTTAGTTTACCGCCCATTTCACTACCTTCCTATATATTGCCATTGAAGATCCGTGTGCAGTTTTGAGTTTGTGCGTGCAGTGGTTTAAAAGTTATTAATAATTTCGGTTTCAGAGACCGAAGCGGGTACCCGAGTTGTTTTTATTTTTACCTTTGATATACGACTAATGCGAGGAGAAGGAAGTATTTTCTGTATTTTTAGTAACACTGTTATACTAAAACATTATTATGGTCATGGCAGATTTTATGAGAAAGAACAGGCGCGACTAGAACAGACGATGCGAGATATAATAGCGGAGGAGGATGTCGACAACGCGTTTTATGATGATGTGCCATCGTCTGACGAAGATAATTTAGTGGAAACTAGGGAAATGAACAGTGACACTGAACAGGAAATATCTGATTATGAAGACGTTAGTGAACAAGAAACTAATGCCATAAGATATCTCATTATTTTTATGGAGGTGGCAGAGGGGTGTCGGACTGCGAGACCGGAGCGGGTACTGATGTCTTAGAATTTTGAACGGGTACTGGAGGGTTAAGTACTAATGTATAATACCGAGTAGTACATACTTATTAAAAATTTACTGGACTTAATTTACTTACGTTAAAATGATCTTCGCAGACATACAGACAAGAATGTTTTGACAACTGTGAAGGATCACGTCGCACCGCCTTTATCCATGAAGTTCGCCTTTTGCTTTCCAAATGCACATAAAAGAATAATTTATCGGGGGTCCTTGATGTTGTATTTACACAGCCTGGCACTATACACCACTTAGGAACAATTTTCGTCGTTTCCATAACAAAACTTATTATGCAGAACTCAACACTGAATTAATACACGGGGTTAGTACAGTAACGCGCGGCAAAACAACTGTAAAGTGACGTAGCAATTTGGCGCATGCGCAAATACGTTTTAAGGAGGTTTGGCAATCCTGGGCGGGACGCGACGTAAGGGGGTTGGCCTGTGGTAAATGCATATACTACGGCAGGCATTGCCAACCTCAGAAAGACAAATAAAGTATAATGTTTTTCTCATTTTTGAGTACATAGTAAAGATGAATGTATGGTTTTTAAATATTTTTTACGATTTTGTACCTGTAATAGCAATGAGAAACTATTTTTTACAGACAAAATGTAGTTTCGAATTGAATAAATTAAACGCTGAAGTTTGTCAACGTTGCCAGTCGTTTGAATGAAACTTTTGCTTGGCACTACTGCTCTTATGGCACTCTAACCTATAATACGCTGTCAACAATGAGTTGTTGCATCGGAAGAAGCTGTTTCAATCGTGCATGCTTCTAAACGCGCATAAAGCCCCGACGAAATTGTGCAAGATAGCGTGTCGCACGGAGTAGAAGGCCGGAGAATTGTTGACATTCCGGTGTTAGCCAAAAACTTGATATGCCTTGTCTGCGACCAAATTTTGTCGTTATCGTGCATAGAAAATGAAAGCCGCCGTGGTCTGGCAAGTGTCTTCAAAATTCGATGCCATGTCTGTTTGACAGTTCGTACTGTGCCAACGATTGGTTACTCTTATTCTGACGGCTATGTTCAACGTAAAATATACCACGTTAATTCTAAAGCTGTTCTTGGGGAGTAGCAAGTATTCAATTAATCCGACATACGTATTTCGCTTGCGCATGAAGCGCTGAGAAAGCTGACACCCGTATTCATAGTCGTTCGCCAGCGGATCGCCGGCGACTCGCCGGAGTTTCGTTATGAATAGTATGTTGGCGGCACTGTACGTCTATGTCAAATTCGAGGTGATCAGGTTAGGTTTTCAGTCAGTTTTGACAGAAACTGACACAAAATCTAACCTGCTAACCTCGAATTTGACAAAGACGTACAGTGCCGCCAACATACTATTCATAACGAAACTCTGGCGAGTTGCCGGCGATCCGCTGGCCAACGACTATGAATACGGGCGAACTTCGCAGCGTTGCCACATAAAAGTGACAGGCAGGCCGACCGGAGCCATTTTTAGTGCACAACGATATATTTTTCACTAATGCAACAAATTCAGCTAGTGAATCGAGTTCAAATTTTACCAGTGTCTTCGGAGAATATTGCATTTGGTTGTGCAAAGTGTTTCATCAACATTTCTTCGTTTACTTTTTTTTTTAACCGTCCCGAAAGTTTCCGCCCATAAGAGCCCATGTATTTTTACACAATTTTACGATTTATTTTCTCCTATTCTAACGAGACAATTTTCTTCAAATTTATAGGGGAGTTTTTAAATGCACTTTTCTACAGTATATATTTTTTTTACGATTTTCTATTCGTCAAGTACGTAACGCCCCAACCTCCTTAAGCGTTGTAATTATTATTTAAACTTGTTTTGTTTATACCATGACTAACAACAATTATTTGCTGATTATAATTTTGTTTTATGATAAAACACACATTTCTCGCACAACTTTACCTAAATCTGTGAGTGGTGCAAGTAGCCTATTGTTTAATCCAAAAAATAACGTTTTAATCTAAGTCGACAGATCCTTCTGAAATTTTGTATAGGGTTATAATTTGTCATTCTAAACAACTTTTATTAATAAAATTTTACCGTATCATGAACAAAAAGGGTAGTTTACCTGAAATTAACATTCAATTATCTCAAAAATAACGGTTTTTTATAAGTCGGCAGATCTTTCTGAAATTTTGTATCGAACCATAATTTATCATTCTAAACAATTTTTCTTAATAAAATTTTGCCGTATCATGAACACAAAGGGTACTTTACCTGAAAATAAAATAGTTTTCGCTTTCCTGTCAAGGCCTACTTGTTTTTCAAAAACTGAAAATATTCTTAAAATTCTTTTCAAACCAAGCAGGACCGAATCCCAGAACCTTAAAATAAAATTCAAAATTTTTTAGACCATCTCACCTCTTGTAACATCAATCCTGGGACACACTGTATATGTTTAACATTACAATATTATTGCTCTACAGTTAGTGTCGTTAATTATTTTATCTTCATCCGTGTTGTTATAGCGTCTTAACCAAATTAATTTTAGTATCGTTAAGAGCTTCATTACCGCACTGGGTGCGGTAATGGATATTACCGCACTCAGTGCGGTAATGGACAGATATTACCGCTCTCAGTGCGGTAATGAATATTACCGCACTCTTTTTATACAGTGAACCAGAGTTTATTGATGAAGATAAAATATTGAACAATACACGTTTGCTTATGGCACACAACGAAACTCGTTTGATTTCCGCAAAACTCGGCTCACCGCCTCGTTTTGGCAATCAAACTCGTTTCGTTAAGATGCTCATAATCAAACTTGTATCGTTAATATCTATAATATTTGTTATCTAAGTGGAAAAGCAGATGCTATTTTAAATAGTAATCTGAATTTGCCCTTTTGGTGGTGAAATGGGGGTTGTCGAAATTAAGTGTCTTTATTGCGCAAAGGACATTGGCATAGATGACCTAAATGTTCTAAAATGTTCAGGTGTACAAAAAAAAGGATGAAGAATTTAAATTAGATCATAACCATGGCTACTACTACCAGATACAAATGCAACTCGCTATTACTGGAGTTAATTACTGTGATTTTGTGGTATGGAGTAGTAAACATTTTTTCCGTGAAAGAATACATTTCAATGAGGTATTTTGGGAAAAAGAAAGCGCTATTGCTATGAAGTTTTTTAACAATGTGATGATGCCAGAACTTCTCGGTAGGGCATCCAATCTCGGGATCCCAAAATGTCGGTATCTCGGGATCCCTAATTTTTATATCCGGTATTTCAATCCCGGTATTTTTCCCCAATACCGGAATTTTCGATATTTTTGGGATTGCTTTTGTGTGCACTGCGTCGCAGTTCGCAGAGTCTGCGAGTCGCCTTACCCGGCCTGGCCGGCGCCAGACATGGAGCAACATGTTGATAGATAATAATTAGTATGGTTCAGGGTAGTAGCAGTTAGCAGATGTGTCCATAAACGGCGTAAACTGTGTTCAGTTGTGTTGTCACTGTTGCTTGCATATTTACCTATTATACACCTACAAGCCTATGATATATATGGATAATACTAGAAATACCGGTTCTGAAAACAGGAAATCCCGGTATTGAACACCGGAAATCCCGGTATTGAATACTGGAAATACCGGTACTGAAAACAGGGAATCCCGGTTTGAACACCGGCAATCCTGGTATTGAATACCGGGATCCAGATAGAATTACTTCAATACCGAAATCCCGGGATTGAAAATTCAGTTGGGTATTGGATACCCTACTTCTCGGTAAATATTTCACAAATAAAGCAGTTAAGGATGCTGCAGCTAATACTGATTGGAATGTATTCAAAGAGTCGTTAAATGTTAATAATGGTACAAATTTAATGTTTTGTAATAAAAGTAGTAGTACGGAAACAAGGACCACTGCTCTCGTAGCCACGCAAACTAAAGATAACAGTATATATTGTTTGTGTAAGGGTCTTGATAATGGAACGCCTATGATTGCTTGCTGTAATTTGCACTGTTCCGTGGAATGGTTTTATCTGATTTTTATTGGCTTAACATCTGTACCTAATACTGAATGGCATTGCCCTTTATGTAGTATAAGTGAAAGTAATAGTATTTTGTATTATATTGGTATTGGAATATAAAATAAAAGCAAATAAATATTTGATCGATTTATTTATTATCACTTTAATTGCAGTACTGTAAAATAAGTAAATACAAACATCATGTTTTTAAAAGCACGACAGCTGAGATATGTGAAAAACGCAGGTTTATTTTTAAATAAGTAACCGAATGCGCCAAGTAGCTGCTATAGAACACTGCAGTTTAAATTGAAACTAAATGAATTAATAACAGATTCATCCATTTTCAAGTATTCTATAATGTATATTGGTTATTTATATTTATACAGTACAGTAAACATTGCGCTTCCATACTTTGACCAAAATTATTTAAAAAGATATTTTTGTCAACTACACGGAAAAATTGCATGTTTAACACATTGGAAAATTCCATGCTCACGTAAAACTTTTACATTTGCTGGAAAACTCTCACTTTTCTTAACTTGTAGAGCAATCTACTATTAATTCACTAGCGATTTAAGAAGAAAATTAACTCGCTAGCATATAAACATTATAAACAGTTACTTATGGTTGCTATTATAAAGATAATAATAATAATGCCAGTTTAAAATGCCAAAGAAATAATAATTAATCGAGTTATTTAACAATATCAGTAACGGCGTAACTGGAGACTTGAGTTACCGCATTTATATTTTTATGGCGCTCAACGGCTTAAACCTGAAAAGAAACACAGATTGCAGGCAGCTGAAAATTATTTCGGTGGAGCAAATAATTCTCACATATAATCTCATAAGTCACAAGAGCATTAATTCTTTCCGGATTTTTTTTTGACTGCGTTCCAACAACGTCATATTAATTAGGACGCCTTCCAGGGGCAAGCGTTTCCTTTACAGAGACTTTCCATTTGAAAATATATTTTTTGGAAATTTTCTTTACTGCCAATCTCTAGCGTGCTTTTAAAACTTTCTTTAGTGCAACAAAAGTTATTAAATTCGTCCTACATTTTAAATGCGGCATATGCCGCGGGGTTTAAGCTAGTGTTAATTATGATATCTACAGAAACCAATTTAACGTCATCCGTAGACGCCATAATCGACCAGTTTGAAAGAAGTTCAAAACCGCTAGAAAACAAGCTGTTTATGTAGAGGGGCTAGTGTTTCTATTTTTTTATATTGCGGGCCTCCACAAATATTTGCGTCCCTGAAAAAATATAGCCAGCCCGCGCCTTATTGTAATTACTCAAATTAAATTTAATAATATTTTTGGATACGTAAGTAATTCTCCTTTCCGGAACTATTTTTCTATATGTTATCTTGCATACTTATTGTACTCATGTATTTCCTATATTTAAAAAAAAGAGACTATATGTGTATTCTTAAAAATTATTACCTGATTTTAAATTCATTTGTTCGTTTCATTTATAAGAAATTATGTATTTGAATAGGAACTCTTTCAAGATCACATAAAACCTGGTGCTCATGGTTTGCAACCTTCCGCCAATAATAGTAAATTACTTCATTCAGAAAAATGCCAATTAGTACATGGAGTACACTTCCACTCTCACATTCGCCACTGTGACAATATCGTCCAGAACAGAAGTCAGAACCAATTTCAACAAATTGAACGAGTGCAATGCCAATTTTATAGTATTCTAAGGTCTGGGGATTTAGTTTGGACTAACAATTTAAGTATGGAAAGGATATTAATTGCACGGTCGCATTCAACCATGTTTTTAAAAGTTGCTGACTCGCAATTACTATTCAGCAGCGACGTTTAAACTCAAAGTTAGAAAACTCGTATATAACTTTATATATAAAAGTAGTGTAAGTCCCAAGTTATCTATGTACCCTCAAACGTATATTCATAATATCATAATTACTATTTATAGTATCTAACGATGAATTTGGAATTGTCTATAAGTTTACAATGTGTGAAACATTTTTGTGGCGTTTTGCTGTTCACGCTGTGGCCAAATGTTTAAAAAACAGCATGAATATCAGATTTCGATTAATACAGTTTTATAAATTAGAGGTTCGCTTAATGTCATCTCAGATATTTAATATTTTTAAATAAATTAGAAACTATTCCGAAAAGTTCATGTCAGTTGTAAACAAGCAAGTTCCATTAGAATAATTGAGTCTTGAAAATTCCTAAATGGTAGTCAATGTATGAATTTCGGTGTTTCAGGCAGCAATTTTTCCCTTCAGTGAGATGAAAGTAATTTAAAACCCGACAGGGCAAAATTATATGCACGGTGAACGATTTTGCAGTGCATTTTCAAGAATTGGTCGGCTATTTTCTTAATTCACTATCTATGACACTCGAACATATACGTACATTTAGGACGTGGTGTTAGGATTAGCAGGCAAATTGTCGTATTTTTATTAAAAGTGGACGAAATATATTCTCCTAGATGTTTATTACAGTTCAAAGAAATCCGGTTAAAGGGGCATCCAAAATGTATAATAACGCATTTTTTACTTTTGTTCTGAATTTTAAATTTTCTTCAGTTTTTTTTAACAATTGCAACTATCCTCGTATTCGAGGAATTCACATTCATTTATTGAATTTTATTGGAAGTAGTTCTGTTTACATTTAATTGACTTTTACGAAATTATCGTATGATTTTTGAATTAATACAAGAGAAGTCATAGTTAGTTCAAAAAAATGCTCTAGAACGTGCTAGAACACCCCCCGCTGTATGGATGGTTATTGCCTAACAGCAAGCGAATTTAGTGAATGCTTTTCACATTTGCAAATTTTATTATAGACATTTGCTCTTGCAGGTCTATTAAATATTTTCCTGCAATGATGCTAGAATCTATCTGATCGTTTAACATTTAACGTTTGCCTGTAGACACTTTTCACTTAAGAAATGCAAGTAGGTAATATATTAATTTTAACAGGATTAGATTAATCTACGTAAAACTGCATTAAGAATTACTACTTAATTTTTCTATATTTTGAAATACAAATAAACGGAGACATCGAATATAAACGTTTAAATTATAAATTTTTAACATGAAAGCCAAAATAAATATTCCTTATATCATTTTATCAATGTGAAAAAAATATGTACCTGTCATGTTTCGGTAAGATAGAAAGTCTACACTAAGTTCCTTGTGGATTTATCTATTTGGAATCGTATCACAATTGTATTGAAAGCAAAGAAAAAATGTTGAATATGTGATTTTGTTTTGAACATTAAAACTGTGCAATAATTTTTTCTATGTAGTTTTTGTGTTATTACTGGATTTTTGGAAGACGTCAGAAATCGCCAACTGTTAATCTACTTTTTAGTATATTAGCTCAATAAATTTCTAAGGTAACATAGATTTACTTACAACTTAACAACGCTGAGTGTTAATAGTAATTAACGTATTTAGAGGGGTAACCCAGTCTTAACATTCGAGCATATTTTTACCACTCGAACTAGCGTAGCGAAGCAAGAGTGTTAATTTATGTGAAAAATGTGTGACGGTTATCCCTCGAAATGCGTTCATTAGATTATTGTCCATTGAGGCAATAATTTTGAATCAAAGTAATTACTAAAAACTGCTAAATCGAAATCGGACTATCATGAATATGTGTGATGTTGCTATAGTGCCTGTCCTAAACAAAATAAACATCTTAAAATGGAAACGCAAAATGAGTTCCTTATTATCCCGGATGAAATTAAAAAGATCGCCGCCTCCGCCACGGAGGAAATTGTCCCTTCGAGTGGATGCATGTTAAATGTATCTTTATATACGAGGACGCGATCATGTTAAACAATAATATTTCAATGAACAATAAATAATTTTATAGGTTTCGCAAACAGCTGAAAGTCTAATCCTGCAGTAGGTATTATGCGCTAACGGTCAATTTAAATGTCGGTGTCTAAGGCACAAACAATAGTATATTATACACCAAGTGACAAAGATCCATCATTTGATCCCGCGAATGAAGTTTATTGCCCGAGACGAAGTCGATAGCAATAATCACTCAAGGGATCAAAGGCACTTCGATGCCCAAGTATATACGCTAGTTTTTGTACTTCCGGATCACAAATCAAAATAAATCTGATTTTGCTGGTTTTAAAATCTATACGTTCGATTCGGAAAAACGGATGGCTTTGGAAATGTAGGTGAGTAACTAAGGTAATGTCGTAAATAATGTCATTTTGATCCTTAAAAATGACGCCTAAAGTAGGTCATTTAGTCCCGGGAGTGCAAAAACAAATATTGATATCCTAAACAATTTAGCTACGGTTACTTTGGCATTAGCCTTGCCTTTTCTGTAAAAATTAATTTTTACTATTATGCGAAAATATATTTCGATAAAAATGATTATGAAGGTATGTTATATGATATGTTAAACAGACATTAAAATCATTTGCCTTGTAAATGAGTTTGAGAAACTTTCTTCTCGCATGTACTGTTCGTTTCTTAAGTTTTAAGCTGTAGGGTAATCACAGGTGTGACAGTCTGTAACGAATTTAATTCGGAATTCGTTACTAAAAAGCTTTTAGCAGTCCTAGGATGGGTAATAATTTACATATCAAAGCTGTTGCGTGATCGAGAACAACTGATTACATTTGCTTGACTTAATAGAGAGAGATGGGGAATTCTATTGTTTCCTTTAACAGATTTTCAGCTAAATGTAAAAGCAGCAATTTCGAGATGTGAGGTTGCATGGTTACAATTAATCAAATTATTACAGTGACTCTCCTAGAGAACAAATAATGTTGTGGAAATAACTATAGACTGTACAACTTTTCTCAACATTTATAATAGTACATCAGCACTTATTAGGTAGCACTCAAATGATTCATATCAGTAATTGAGATTTAACTTCAAATGGATGCACTAATTCCAACTAAATACAGGGTTTAAAAATCTGTAAAGGGATTTACCCAGAACTTCCCTATCGAGTGGACGTTGTGACATTAAACAATTTTAAAAACCAAGCAAAATAGGAGTGAAAATATCTTCACGTTCGTAATAATATTTGAAACAATACAATTAAACACTTGGTAATGCGAATTACATCAATTCTCAAATTAAAAACATTACCGCCGATAGGATTCGAACGTCTGCGCCTGCTTTTCAATGTTCGGCGGTAGCCCACAAGTAAAACAGCCGTTCGCTGTCGCGCTCACCGAGGACGGCTCTCATCGGTGAGATACGGCTGCCTTAAAAACAACCCATTTATTGTTGACTCTTTTTACTTTTTTATAACATTTGCCCTGTGTCTGTTGGTTCCCATTTCCGTCAAGGGTAAAGCCTGGGCTATGTGAAAATTATCACTTTTATCTATGTATGTATGTATGTATGTATTATCGGTAACCTCATTTTACAATGCGATGTAGAGGCTGATGCGGTGTTTTATACGCTTGCGTCTGGCGGTGCAATGCTTAACATGCCCCGGATTCGGGTAACAAGTTGGAACGTACCTTTTGTACTTGCACTGCAACCATTGTGTGAAGTGTGTGTCTTGGTAATGTGTTGACCTTGTTACTCTATGTCTTAGGTCTGTAGTTTTGAGTAGAGCACAGTTAATTTGGTGTCCAACTGTGAATGGTCTCACTGAGCCCGATTCCAATCGCCAAGGCCGTGAAAAATTTCCGGCCCCCGTAAGATGCGAACTGAGGACTTGCTTAATACAAACCTGGCTCCTTCCCAAATGCACTTCCTGACTTATTTTATATCTATTTCTCAGTTAAAGCAAAAATAAACAAAATTTTATTTTTTAAGGTACTCACCCTGTATATGTTGGGTCCAAAATATGCCCTTTTTCGTTCAAGGTAAAAACCTGAGCTATGTGCCAAATATTTAGGTAATAGTTCTTGAGTTAAAGCAAAAGTAGGCAGAACTTTACTTTTTTAAGGTACATGTACATATTGTATCGACATTTTCATGGTTTCATGTAAGGAAGGCATATAATCCATATATCGTCTTCCTCCAACAAATAGTTTTTGAGTAATACCGGGCAACACACGTGCAGACAGACAGACAAACGGAATTGAGAAAATCAGTTTTTCTTCTTCTGGGGACCCTGAAACGTGAAGATCTGAAGAAATCTCAGAAGGTAATTTTTTCGCTTTTTCCTTCCCTCTTTTTTTGGACAAGGAACATAAAAAATAGCATTATATACTTTTAAGTGTGGTGATAGTACTCAACAAAATGTAAAAAAACTTCCTATGTGCATAGGTCGGAAATTGCGAGTGCCTGTTTTGTAAATGTAAATATGTTGCTGACCCAATTATATTTATTTTAAGGTTACAGCAAAGTTCATTGTTGCCAAGTGAATTCATTTTGTTTTGATATAATGATGTACTAACTAATTTATAATTTGCGTTAGACAAATGTTGATACTGCCAGGGTTACTCTCCTTCAATCGCCGATTCAATTAAAATAACAAACGGGAATGAATATCAAACATTTATTGCATAGAAAATGTAAGTACATCTTTCAGCTATATTTCTACACAATTGCCATTTCGATTGAGGCACTTATAATAATGTGGCACCCGCTTTTGTATGCTTCTTCAATGAACGTTGCCGCCTGTTCACGTTGGTTTTCAGCTTTTTCTTTAAACTTCTTGTACGATTCGAACATCTTTCATAAACTGTACTCATCTAACGAAGAATTTTAGCTGCATTATGCCCTTCAGAGTCTATGTGTTCAGCCGAAAGAGAGCAAATTACGGATTAGTACGCCCTCGAGGTGTGAATTGCCGTATTTCACTTTCTTCAGGCTGAAGACATAGACTCTCAAAGCCATAATGCAGCCAAAATTCATCCTCAGATGAGTACAGTTTATAAGTGATAAAAATGGCGCAGAAGTTTAAAGGAGAAGCTGAAAACCAACGAAAACGGTTGGGCTAGTGAATAGGTGGCAATCTTCTTTGATGAGGATATATAAAAGCTCGTTCCACTATATGCGAAGTACCTTCACCGAAATGGCGATTATGTATAAACGTAGCTGAGAGATGTACTTACATTTTCTATACACTTAATGTTTCACATTGGTTCTACTTTTTTATTCCTACTGAATCGGAGGTTGAAAAAATAACCCTCGTATTTTGTATTCGATATTGAAATCGTAAATGAGTTTACTGCTTTACAGATTATTATTTATTTTATAAATACTTATAACTATTGGCAATAATACAGAAGATGTAGTCATCATGAAGCTGAACTTTTAAATATACTATTACATACTTCAGAATTCTACTTGTCGCAGTTGAAAATACTATCATATCGGAATTACCAACTTCTATTCTATACTAAGTTTATTATTTTTGGTATTCAAGTTGCATTTCATTTTGATGTAGCTTCCTCAATTTCATTTTTCAAAATAATAATTTCATTTTGATGTCTTCTTGTCTGTACTCATATAGATGACCAGTGTAGCAGAAGCAGTAAAACCTCGTCATCATTTTGTCAGTGATAGTAGAAGATCGATATGTTATTTCGAAAATACGAAGTATGAACCTCTTAACGTATATGAAAAAAGTTTTGAAACAAATTATTCTTCACATTTCTAGGAGGAAAAGCGTCTAATATAATTACCATCGGTGGTGAAACAATGTACTAAGCCTTGCTTTCTTATGTGTTAAACAACAGAGATTACCCATAAAGACTGCTAAAACAGAGAACTTCAGTACTGCTCCTGACAACGTAAAAAATAAGGAAAAAGCCAAATTTTTGATGAACTTCTGGTGTTGTGCGCAATTTCTTCGGTTTGTTTGTTGCAGCCATATTTGACACATGTAATGGCGATGCAATTAACGGCGATCTTTGAACGAATCTTTGCCTTCCAAAATCTATACCATAAAATCGGTGATCTCTTTGTATGTATGTACGAGTATCTTTGTTCGCTATCTCCTCCAAAGACTAGACCGATTAAATTGTATGCTAGCTTCAAATTTTGCTAATGTTTAGACTTAGATCGTAGGCCGGTTTTTATTTTCAAAAAATCTGGTGTGATACACTCACACAACTTCCTTTTACAGTGATCTTATAATTATCCAGAAAATTGATTTTTAATTTTTTAGCATTTGTCAAAAATTTTCAAAAATTACAAATTCTACAAAAACCGTACAAAATAGGGCGTTAGTTCAAGAGACAAATTTTCTCTAGAATTTTAAGGTGAATTCAAAAATGTACTAATATACCGGGTGTTTTATTTAAAATAGGAGTTAATAAAAAAAATAGAAAAAAAAACAAAAGAAACCCACTTTAGAAGTATTCAACTGGAAAATCACCTATCTCACATCAATACACATTCAAAATGTAAGAAAAATGTAAAGTTTAAAAAAAATCGTTAGAGCCGTTTTTGAAAAAATCGAAAAAAACTGAAAAATCACAAGAGTAAACACCTACTTCCGGTTATGCGATTTTCTTCAAAAGCTTGCTGTCTCATCTACATAGTACACAAAACTTATATATGAAGTTTCAACGCCATACCTCTTTTCGTTTTTGAGATATTCTGTTCACAGACAGACAGACAGACACACAGACAGACAGACAGACACACAGACACACACACAGACGCACGGACAGACCAATGAAAAAAAATATGTTTTTTGGGATCAGAAGACTAAAACGTGAAGATCCGTTGAAAACTCAAATTTCGAATTTTTGGGGTGAATCCAATACTTCCTTTATAGTAAAAGGAAGTAAAAAAAGTACGAAAAAGTAAAGTTTTAATTAAATCGTGTAATTATCAAAGCTAAGCGTAGCTCGGGTTATTTACTATATACCATTATTGTAGCGCCTTATTCAACGAAGCATCGTTGGTTCAGTGGTAGAATGCTCGCCTGCCACGCGGGAGGCGCGGGTTCGATTTCCGGCCGATGCATCCCTTTTTTAATTTATATTAATGAATCTCTCTTAAATTAGCAAAGCGAAGCGTAGCTCGGGTGATTCACTAGTAGTATAATAATAATAATAATAATAAATATTTTTTATATTCTTCTTTTAGATAGTGTTTCAAAAAGAACGCAATTTTTAATTTTAAAATAAAAATTTATTTTTTGAAGGATTGCTGATATTTTTACGTAATTACGCTTTGGATATCGGCATTGAACTCAGGAATTGTTCAAGGGTTATTCGCATAGACCTGAGATTTCAAAAAACCTCGATCGAAACCACGATCTCGGTGGTCAACTCCCCTTGACATTTCAGGAGACTATGAGGTCCAAAATCGTTTTCCCAATAAATCGAATATTTCAAGGGCTGTGTAGCAGGTTGCACCGTTCTGCTGAAATTACCTGTCTTCCAGATCCATACCTTCCACTTGAGGTCACGAAAACTCCGTTATCACGTGCAGTAACGTTCGCAGATTTTCAGCCACATTCACATTCACAGTTGCGATTTTTTCTAGAGGCCGACCGGAACGACAACGCACGGGAGATTTACTGTCTATAATTGATCCAATTTTCTCCAATTTCTTAATCAATCTTTAAACAGTGGACAGATTTGGTTCATTTTGACGACTGAAAATTCAACGAACTTTGCGAACGGTTTCAGCGTAACTTTCCCCATTTTTTGTGATCGGTTTTCTCGATAATAAGGCGTTGTTATTTCTTGTGGCGCTCCATAACTAAAAATTGGAACAATCATAGATGACAGATGTCAATATAGGGTTGCAACTTTTACAGAAAAAAAAAGGTGCAAAGTTTCTAAATTGCGTTCTTATTGAAACACCCGTTATAATAACAATATAATTTTATTCAACACAATATTGGGCGTAATTTAAGCTAACCGCCTGCTTTTACACTAATCTCACCCAACTGTGACAGTTTGTCAATATACATCAAAATAATGATGATATCATGTTCTGACCTGATCTTGTACCATGTCATTATGCCAGAAGAAGTAGAGACTGATTAGAAGCGAATAATTTCGTCCCGAAAACAGATAATCCTTCCAATGTTTCACTGGCAAGACCTATACAACAACTTCGTACTGTAATTAACCGTAAATTATATGGCATTAGTGGGAAGCTGTTAACGAAGAACAAGTAGGAAAAACGATCTACCAAAAGATCAGCGAAATTGATATTATTACCATCCAGACTTATGACACACGATAGGAAAAAATTACGTAAAATTAAAGATAGTGGGGCCCTAGCTACAATCTAATTTTGCAATTTCATTTGTGACAGATGTTATGTGTTTATTATATAGAAATGTTTAATTACAGTTTACTTCTGAAGTAAATCTGGGCTTGAATTTTTTTCTCAAAGCTTTTGCGACAAAAGTTATTCCACATTAGTTATTTCATCAGAAGAATTTGTTAGCTCATTATTACTGAAATAATTGGGCGATCTTCCAAAGAAACAAAATTAGGTACACTTAGGTGCCAAAGCCGGCCGCCAGCTCAGCGATTGGAGGCGTGTAGTTCTTAAGAATAAAATGGTAGAACAATAATTAAACAAATGTCCAGAGCGCCAACAAATTTTGAAATAACGCCGATTGCACCCCGGTGTTCTAATGAGAATTTGTAAACTCAATACCGACCACTATGTTATACTTCCTGAAAGATAGCTCCAAACAAAATAATCAGCCGTAACTAAACTCACCCTGTATACTGGCATAAAGATCATATAATTTCGTGCAAATATCACAGTACAAGTAAATACATAATTATCACAATACGTTGCATCAGTTAGAATCGCAGGATTGCCTCTACATTACTTAATTACAGGCTACAAAATACTTACAGATTTACAACAAAATACAGCAATTCTATAGATTGCACACAATAAAAGGGAGGCTTAGCAAGCCACTTGGCTTGCAGGACCTCCTAGCTCAGTCTTGGAGGAAATCGTAAACGCAGTTCCGGCTCTCGGCCAATAAATTCGTACTGCCGTTGATGGTGTCTTTTAGCGCAAAAGTGCATCGCGACAGCGAGATAGGGATGCCAAAGCAGGAGGGAAAGCAACCCCTAGACGGGTCCTTCTCGTGCCCTAGATAGACGCTGTAGCGGTCGCCGTGGACACGGAGAACATTCGAGCGCCTCACCTGATTCGAAGCAACGAGCAGGCCCCATATTTCACTGGATTAACGAATTAGACCTGCATTATTTATGCCTGGCACTGCTTGCTGTGAATAGGAAAAGAAGTCCAACGATAGAATACACAACTACAAGGCGTCCTAACGAATCTAATTACTCACCCCAGATGACGATTCGGACACATGGAAAAGCTCGTGGTTGCAATTACAAAGAAATCCGCACAAGGCGTAGAAAAAACTTCCTCTCGTGAGCTCGGGGCATCAAAGCCACAAAACGTGAAGGCTTGCATATTACAAAATACGCCAAACTAACCAAAAGCATCACTAGAACATTCCCGAAAGCTCTTGAATTGCTAAAACCACCGTACTGCTTGTTTAAAAGCTGAGAGCGGAAATAATGATCCGTTGAAGATTGCCTATGTTATTAGATCAGTCATCATCCAAAATTGGTTTTTCACAGTGGTTGCAAAAATTTTACCACATGTCGGATGTTACTTTGAAAAACTCTCGCGCATAAATTTTCAGCCCTGTTTGTTGTAGTCGGTTTTGAAATTAATACGGGGGTAACCTAAGAACTGCAATTTTTATTAACTTCCAAAGTTTCTTTTTAATTTTTTGCCGTCAATTTCTACATTGTGATTAATAAGCAATTCTTACATTTGGCTTGCAAGAACATGTGGGACGTTTATCCAACTGCATCGAATGATAACGTGCATTGTCCATAACCACAGCACATTTAGCTTGAAGTTTATCCAAAAAAGAATAATAAGTTCATTAGTCAGCGATTCTAAAAATTTCCGCGTTCATTATTTTATGATAATTTTTGTTGTTGACCGATTCGAGCAATAAATCACAACTCTTCAAAAAGCCAAGACGAGTTTCCGTATGGAAAATTGAACCTTTTCCTATTGTGTCTAATTTTGAATGGATAACTTTTTAAATCTAATTCGTGTATCAATTGACGAATCGTCATTATTGATACATCCTTTTCCTGGTACTTTTGAATTACAAAAATTTCGTTAAAATTGGAATTGTCCTGTAACGACGTGTTTCTGTTCACACAAAATTGTGCATATTTTGGTATTCGAAAAACTTTGCTATTTTACGTAAAACGAGACTTTGGTTTTGAATCGCTTAGAGCAGTAGTTTTCGATAAAATCGAACTTAAAGATTGCCCTGCCCATAATCAATAATAATATATTTTACAAGAGATGAACGTAGGGGTTCTTTCGTGAGGTGAGAATTTGAACACGAGCCTGGTCAGCTGCAACTGGGAAAATTTCAGGAACGATAAAACGTATTTTATCGCAAGTAGGAAATGCATTTTTTCTACGAATATAAAAAATCAAATTAATTGAGAATCTAACAGTTTCTGTCATACTTAGTTTTTTTCATCATAAAATTACGAAAATTCTTGCGGGCAACGGTATAGTTAAATATTCATTTCCGTTGCAACTGCCACTTTTATGATGAAAGTTGAACTTTCATATAGGGTACATTGCTAAATGGACAACATTATCTGCAAACCCAACGTTATGCAAAAGCGTGGTGTAGGTAATACATTACTCGCCTTTGTTCCAAAAATACTCCATCTAACTATATTTTCTGCTAATTTCTCCCATTTTAAACGGATGAAAGGTAGGTGAAATTAATTATTAGCCACGTTTGTACTTTTTAATTACGCGGATTTCAATTTTAGGTTCACTTCTCTCTAAAACTATTCTTCTGAGCGATTCAAACAAGTTTTTCGATTTAACCCCTTCAGAAATTACCTTTTCCAAAATGTATAACAACAAAAAGTTCATCTAATTCAGCATAAGATATCTCATAATGTACGTGTATGTCGAATTACACTATATTTGCTTTTTCTATATTATTTAGTTAAATAAAAACCGTGCTTTTTAATACTTTTCTGCCCTGCAGCACCGTAAGCGACAATTTCACATTCAAATTCTTAGAATCTTTCAACACTAATTTTTATACCCTCTATATGTGAGCATGACTACTGTTCACTAAATAAATAAATATATATTTTCTGACCTAACTGGTTTACTTGCGGATTGTGTTTTTGTCCTTTTCCAGCCTTGCACATGGAGTAAATGTGATGCCATGGCCTCCACGGGACATCGCTTGTATTAGGAACAAAAGTTGGGGAAGTAAACTCTATTGGTGTCGGGCGAGTGTTGCCTAAGTACTCCAATATGCCTATGGCAGATATGAAACTCCTCATGAAGTCGCTGTGTAGAAGATGTTTACTTCCACTGACGAGGTCGGGGTATTCTGAACTTTCCTTATACATTATAAAATTTGCCTAAAAATTTCAGTTTGTTAGAGAAGAGTAAGCTTCGGAAAGGCATATTCTAGAGGGAGCGACATGGCTATACGCAGCGTAGAACGCAAGGCGTAGGGATACGTTTTATTCGATGACGTCAATTGAATGCGTGCTGTAAATAAAACTTGATGCAGTATATGACGCCTCGCTTCAAATGAATCTCTAAATCTGTATTTATATACTCTGCTTCTCATATATTATCAATTGCGTTTCTTTTTCTTTCTTTATACATTCTGTACTGTATAGTAACCTTATGAAAATCAAGATAACATTTCTAATGGTGCTTAGTACTCGATTTTATTTTAAATAGACAAAACGAAATACTGCAGACGTATCAAAACGTACACATTTTATAAATATTTTCTAAGATGTGAAACCAACTTTACTAATTACGCCACTTTCTTACTTAGATCTATACACGTTCAAGGACACTTATATAATAATAATGGTGAGGCACTAACACCCCTTGAAGGAGCATGGCCTGCAAGGCGGAAGGTTAGAGCTTCCGTATCCTCGCTCTCACACCCGGCTGTCGCGTGTCAAATTAATGACACGTGGTGATGTGGTGAGCACCACGCATTAGACAACCGCATTATTACCCCTTGTTCTTTCGAACGCAGGTTCCCAATTATTTAAAGCGACTGGGTAGGCCGCCCGCCAGGCATCGATCTGGGATTTGAACTCCAGACTTCCGCGCCGCAGTCCGATGCTCTAACCATCAGAGCCACGCTGGCACTTATAATTACTATTTTAATTTAATATTATGCTCAATAGCAAATTCTGCTGTGATTTAAAAAAGTCAGAAACACTTATTGACATACTCAGTACATGTATACTTTGCATGTTCGTTATAGCCCTAGATCAACATCATAGCTAAAAAACGAACTAGACTATTTCTCCCACTAACTGCGATTTTCAACACAAAAATGATAGCTATTTGTAAAACAAGTAAGGATACAATGGTTATTATTTCAGTCATGCCTTAAATAATCAACAGTAATATCCCAAGTGCATTTAAAATAGCCGATTAAATTTTGACGTTTTTCGTCAGAATTTTTTACTTAGAAGTTTGTCAAGTCAATTTTCCGCTCAACAAAAATTTTTGAAGCGGAAAATTTCTTCAGCGCAAAAAAAAAACATTCTGATAGAAAATCGTCAAAATTTATTCAGGTTAGTTTACATGCATGCGGGATGTTCGGCGTGATTATTTCCTAAATAATTAGATAAAATTCAGTTGATGAAGCACCTTTAACAAAAATGTTTAAAATTATTCACAAGCGATTAAATTTTGACACATCTTTAACCGCGGTAAAATTTTTACGTTTGAATTTTTGTCATTATTAAACTGACAAAAACCAGGTTGATTACTCATTATTATGGATATGACGGAAATCATCACCCTTTTTTCTTACGTGTTTCACACAATATTATTTCTCCGACTGTTGGAGTAAGTACAAACAGCGCATTTAGCATTATGAATCTGCCATTCTTATAATAGTTATGTACATTAACTTAAAAAATAAAAGAATACACGAAAAGAGCATAGTTGTACCGTCATATTGATTGTTAATATCTCATTATTTCACCCAGTGAAATGAAATAATGGAGTCACTCACCTAGCTCAAATGCTTGAAATAATTACTTATTACATAAAGGTCGTAGAAAATAGCAGGTACAGCACACTAAGGGAAAGAAAAACATCCCGAAGTGTAATGTTGAAGCCAGACTGCTACACATACGCAGAGGAAAATAAGTTCTGTCCTGGCGTGTACACAGGGTGTAGGGTAAATATAACATCAAACTTCATAGGCCAATAAAAAACGATTTAACCGAATCGAATATCTCTATCAATGTTTCGTTTAATCGTATAGTTCTGCGAAAGAGTTGTATCTCCACAGTTTGAGATTTTTCCATGAAGTAAGTAAATACATACAAGGTGTCACAAAAGAGGTAACAAACTTTAATGGGTGGTAATAAAATTAACAGTTCCTATAAACGTAGGTCCTAGAAGGTTAATAAAAACAGAAAATTAGGTGTAATTCGGCACATCTACTCGATTTTGTATGTTAAATTCGATGATATTGACAAAATCTGATGTGATATACGCACACAACTTTCTTTTACAGTGAACTTATAATTAGGCAAAAATTTGATTTTAAAATTTTAAGCATTTGTCAAAACTTTTCAAAAATTACAAATTCTGCAAAAACGGTACAAAATAGAACGTTAGTTGAAGAGACAAATTTTCTCTAGAATTTTAAGCTCAATTCAAAAATGGAATAATATACCGGATGTTCTATTTAAAATAGGAGTTGATAAAATGAATAGAAGAAAAACAAAAGAAACCCATTTTAGAAGTAATCAACTGGAAAATTACCTATCTCACAACAATACACATTCAAAATGTAATAAAAATGTGAAGTTTGAAAAACAATCGCTAGAGCCGTTTTTGAAAAAATCTAAATAAACTGAAAAATCATAAGAGTAAACACCTACTTCCGGTTATGCGATTTTCTTCAAAATCTTGCTGTCGCATATACATAGTACACAAAACTTATATATGAAGTTTCAACGTCATAGCTCTTTTCGTTTTGAGATATTCTGTTCACAGACAGACACACAGACAGACCAATAAAAAAAATGTTTTTTGGGTTCAGGGGAATCGAAAACGTGAAGATCTGTTGAAAACTCAATTTTTGGGGATGGATCCACTTCTTTCTTTATTGTAAAAGGAAGTAAAAAGTTGAAATACACTTCAGAAACGGTAGTTTATGTAAGGTTTGGTAGATATTCTTTATCGTAATTTTATTCAGTCAACATTCTAATCAATTCTGATTAGATATTAGAAAAGCTTTGCATTTTCTACATGGAAAGGGCACCATTGTTTGCTGAGAGCAGTAGTTTTCAAGAAAATCTAACTTAAAGATTGAAATTTGTTACTTTAGTAGCGTAACCCCTTACCTTTCTGCTGTAGCTGTAGCTGTAGCTATCCTACGCCGCATTTCCGAATCGATGTTCATAGAAACGTTTGTGTTATTTTGAATAGCACTATTACCCCTTTAAAGTTTGTGACCCTTTTTACCCTTAATATTCTCGGGTTGTTAAAAACAAGTGGAAGTGTTGACACTAACAATTTTGAAAATATCAAAGAAGAAAAATAATTTCGTTAAGGTGCCCACCCTGTATATTGCTGGGGCCAAAATATGCTTATTTTCGTAGAGGGTACAATAGTACTTTCATTAAACTAACAGTTCTCGAGTTATATCAAAAACAGACGGGATTTTATTTTTTAATGTGCTCACCCGGTATACCGGGTGACAATGAGACTAGGGCCATGTTTATATCTTCTTTATTTATGAATCGATTTGGATAAAATTTTATACCAATATACTACACATAATTTCTGATTGGCTGATATAGTCAAAATGACTGACTTCCGATTTTACCGGAAATGATACTAACTTTGATTTTTTAAATGGACCACCCTGTATATTTTATGTTTTTTTGAATCTACGAGTCAAACTACATAGAACAGTATTGCCAACTTTAAATTTTTTTAAACAAAAAAAATATTTTTCAATTTTTATTTTTAACCATAGAAGGCCTTTACTTGGAAAAATCTATTCTAATTGACTCTAGCAACTCAGAATAATAGCTATTTTATCAATAAGGCCAATAACAAACCTTTAATAAAAGAATATAATTTGCTAAACTCGTTTTTTAAGAGAAATCACTTTTTTTAAAACGCACCTACCAAGGGCCATCTTGCCATTAAACAGAAAATTTAATTACCAATCTAACGATATGCATCGTGCACTACTTTATCTTTATCTGAAACTAAAAGTTAATTAATTAATTTTTTTTAAAATATTTTTATGTAATAACTAATAATACCAAAACAAATTTGGCAACACTGTTGTATGTAATTTGAGTCGTAGATTCCGAAAACATAAAACATATAGAGTGATCTATTTAAAGAACCAAAGTTAGTGTCACCTCCGGTTTCACCGGAAGTGACACTAATATTGGTTTTTTAAATAGATTTAAACAAATAATTAATTAATTAATTTTCAGTTTCAGATAAAGACAAAGTAGTGCATGATACATATCGTTAGATTGTTAATTACATTTTCTATCTAATGGCAAGATGGCCCTTAGTAGGAGCCATTTAAAAAAAGTGACTTTTTCTTAAAAAACGAGTTTAGCAAATTATATTATTTTATTAAAGATTTGTTATTGTCCTTAATGATAAAATAGCTATTATTAAGAGTTGCTAGAGTCAATTAGAATAGATTTTTCCTAGTCAAGGCCTTCTATGGTAAAAAATAAAAATCAAAAAAAATTTTTTTTTTGTTTAAAAAAATTGAAATTTGGCAAGACTATTATATGTAGTTTGACTCGCAGATACAGAAAAACATAAAATATATAGGGTGTTCTATTTAAAAAATCAAAGTTAGTATCATTTTCGGTAAAACCGGAAATCAGTCATTTTGACTATATCTATCAGCCCATCAGAAATTATGTCTAGTATCTTGGTATAAAATGTTATCAAAATCGATTCATAAATAAAAAAGATATAAACATGGAACTAGTCTCATTGTCACCCGGTATATATGACAGAAAGTAGCGTGTGTTTCTAAGACTAATGTATTTGTTTATCCCATTATTTGGAAATTTTCACGGGGCATAGCAACTCCGAGTCGAATAGGCAACTGGTTTTGCAAACGTATATTTTGTCGAATGCAGTTTTCTGCTTTAGTACAGTTTCCTACAAACTGCAATCTTCCCGCCAAATGCAGTAATTCGTCGCTAGATGGCGATATAGTTTTGATTCATTTCCGATCTGCAAAATTTCATGGATAGACGTTTTTCATTTTCTTGGCTCTTGGTGCATTTCCACGAACACTGTCTCAGGAATGAATTGTAATAATTAATTATGTGATATAGTATTAAGTGTTATTGTTAGTTGATTCCAGTAATTACAATCGATTTTATTCCCCCTATTGTGATCCATTATTTGATTGAATCATTATACGATTTTCGAACTGTCGGTTTCACTGATTATATTGTGTGTGTTACATTTGAGCAATTTAATGGTTTGTTCGCTCAAACAAACAAAGGAACATGGGCCTGAATCATTTGGCGCCCCTATAAATTTTGGATACATTAGTTTTGAAGGTAAGTTACCTACCCCCTTTCCCTGAGTTAGTCCGAGTGCATGTTCCGATTCAATATTGGCAATTTATAATATAACATTAAAAAAACTCATTCGCAGCATGCCACGATTAAATTGAAGTTTGCCATAACTTGATACATAGCCATAGAAGCAAATGAACTGGTTAGAGAGAACTAAACTACATCTTGATCTTGAACTATTTTCCTAAAAATAGACAAAACACTGTTCTTTGAAGAAAGGTTCGTTCCTGTACCTTTTTGCAGTTAAAGTGCTTTCGAAACATTTGAACTTCACACGACAATGAGCTACGGGATCGTTTTCTGTAACACGATGGCGTAACAGCTCATGCAGCTACAGATACGGTTAGTTTTTACGAGAATACTTATTTTATAAGTCGTCATGCCAATGCCAATGCTCAATTAACCTTTGACGACTCATACCAAGCCAAAATCATATTTTTTGTGGAGGAAGGGCTATTTCCACTATAGCGTTAAAACTAGGCGATAGTAATGGTTACGTTTAGGTGTCTATATAGATTTTTTTACTGGAAATAAGTTTCTATATATGTATCCTTAAAATAATTTTGGTGCGTTTTCGGACACTCTTTATAGTAGGGATTCTCTATAAATGTCGTATTCCTCAAATTTAGATAAAAGTTGGCTACTGATTCTTAAAGATTAAATCAAGTATAATCCATTTAGGAAACTCCCGTGACATTTATACTGTCAAATGCAAAATTTTGAGTGTACTTGATAATTACTAAGTACCTACCACTTCAGCTGATTGTATTTAACAGTCAGTAGTGTCAAACTTGTAAGTAAAGTTATGATAAAGTATTTGTTATTTTGCTAAACTTAAATATGAATCGTAGCTTTAGGGAAACAAAGTAAAAACATAATTTATTAATAACTTTAGTAAGTAATCTTGTATTATATATGCAACCAAAATAAACAAAAATGTACTTCAATAATTTAAATGTCATAGTGAAAGTAAAAAACAAACATTTGAAATTTAAATTGAAAATGGCGCCAACATAAAATGCAAAAATTACTAACACCCTACTAGTGATTTTCATATTAACCAACTGATAATCACGGGAGTTTTCTGAATGGATTATAGTCAGATGTCAGTCTCAAGCAATTTACTGGATGATGTTTTCGGTTTCCAGTAAAACAGCTAATTGTAATTTATTATATTATAAACGGGGCTGCGCGCGCTATTGCGCGGTCTATTCTATTCAATTTACCACCATTTTTAGGCTTATTACGTTGGGCCATTCCAAGGGGGTTCACTGGGCTCCGTCCCTCTCCAAGGGGCCCTAGGTGGTCCGTCCCTCTCCAAGGGGGCCTTTGCGGCTCCAGGGGTTTCGCCCTTCTCTAAAGGGGCCCTCGGGGCTCTAGGGGTTTCGCCCCTATCTAAGGGGGCTTTCGGGGTTTTGAGGACTCCGCCCCTCTCCAAAGGAGCCCTTGGGACTCCGCTTCTCTTCAAGGGGGCCCTCGGGACTTCGCCCCTCTCCAAGGGGGCCCTTGGGACTCCGCCCCTCTCCAAGGGGGCCCTTGGGACTCCGCCCCTCTCCAAGGGGGCCCTCGGGACTCGGCCCCTCTCCAAGAGGGCGCTCGGGACTTCGCCCTTCTCCAAGGGAGCCATCGGGGCTCCGCCCCTCTCCAAGGGGCCTTTGGGACTCCGCTTCTCTTCAAGGGGGCCTTCGGGACTTCGCCCCTCTCCAAGGGGGCCCTCGGGACTTCGCCCCTCTCCAAGGGGGCCCTTGGGACTCCGCCCCTCTCCAAGGGGGCCCTTGGCGCTCGGCACCTCTCCAAGGGGGCCCCCGGGACTTCGCCCTTTTCCAAGGGAGCCATCGGGGCTCCGTTCCTCTCCAAGGGGCCCTGGGGGCTCCGACCCGGTCGCGAAATCGAGGCGACGGTGAAATGCATGTAAACGCAAATGGGGGACATCGCGTCTGCAATTGTCGTGACACACACGTTTGGATCGTTCTCCTTTATTTATATGATTATTAATTATAATTCTTTCATTGGTTAATTGCTGGTAGTTTTACAAATAAAATTAAAAATGTAACGATGTTTTGCACTGTAGCTTGATTTGCTAAGGGTATGTAACAACACACTGAGTGTTACAATAAAATAATAGTATATTAGGAGCAAAAGTTATTTACAACTTTGTGAACAAAATTCGAAGAAAATTACTTGATTACTTGAAGTTGTCAGCGGCAGATAATGTTATCTGCCGCTGACGAGCGGCAGATAAAGTGTTTTAGATGCCATGACAATGAAGTGACAGTTTAGCATCATCAATCAAGCAGTATTATGTCACATTTTACTGCCTATTAAAGGAATAGTAGTTTGTATACCAAGGCACTGAAGTATAACTTTTTATCACGAATGTGGATTTAGTTGCCGAGGCCCGTAGGGCCAAGGCAAATAAACCACATGAGGGATAAAAAGAAACTTCAGTGCCGAGGTGTACACAATGTTTTATTTGAAATAGAGGAATCGTGAAATTACAACATTTTAACTAACTTTTGTAGGTTATGTTCGGTCGATTGACGTTTATCTGTCGCCTCGCCACCTACAAAAAAGTCGTAAAACAATGGATTACTTCACTGCCGATTTCTCGTATTTTAATGACGATTTCGGCGTACTTCACTGCCGATTTCAAATAAAACTGTTTTTCTGTTAATATTTACTAAACAAATTTCAAAAGACATACCTACAGTCTGTTCAACAAAAAAGGCCCCTCCTTCTAGCTACTTTATTATTTATTTTAGACCCAATAAACCTTATATCAAATCAAATGACACATAAAAACCTACATTTTAGCACAATCAACAAACTTTTACCTTCAATTGTTTCAGAGTGGTGACGTCACATGCAATTTTTTTAAATGACACTGTATATATTTTTTGACATTTTCTGATAGAGGTTTTTTTCTTTTTTCAACAATATAAATATTTCATGCACTTGCATAAAAAAAATTTCATGAAAAATTACAAACACTTTTTCACAGTGGGAGGCCATGATACAAAACTGTAAATAAAAAAGTAACTCAGAAAAACCAAACAAATAGTAGCCAAACGCTTTAACTATCAGATTTCAGAATAATCTCAAGTGTTTATTGTTTTGTTTTTCCGAGTTACACTTTTGTTTATAGTTTTGTATCGTGGCCTCCGACCGATAAAAAAGTTTTTTAATCTTTCTCAAAAATTGTCTTATGTAAGGGCATAAAATATTTATATTGTTGAAAAGAGAAAAAAACCTCTACCAGAAAATGTAAAAAAATATATACAGTGTCATTTAAAAAAATTGCATGTGACGTCACCACTCTGAAACAATTGAAGATAAACATTTTTTGATAGTGTTAAAATGTAGGTTTTTATGTGCCATTTGATTTGATATAAGGTTTATTAGGTCTAAAATAAATAATAAAGTAGCTAGAAGGCGGGGCCTTTTTTGTTGAACAGAATGTATAACTTAATGTTGGTTTAGTACGTAATGGAGATAAATTTATATCGACTATATCCTTGTTCAGCTCTAATTACTGCCGCCATCCTTCTAGCAATACTTCGAAGAAGATCCTGTATATTCTCTTGTGGAATAAGGTTTCCCTCCACTTGTGCTGCAATCCTAAGTTCTACTAATGAGTTTAGAGCTGGTTGTCGGAATTGTATACGACGTTTCAGCATGTCTCACATCTGTTTGTTGGGATTTACATCGGGGCTCCATGGTGGCCATTCGAATGATGAGGTATTGACAGCACGAAGATAATCCATTACCGCTCTAGCCACATGTGCACGGGTATTATCATGCAAAGCACAAACCTATCATGTCCGTTGAAGCCTATTATGGTACAACTTGTTGTTCTAGGAAGTTGTACCACTCTGCCGCCATTCTTAAACCTAACCTCCATCAACTCCGTACGTCCTTCCCAATTTAAACCACCCCACAACATATAGACTCTCCTCCAAAACTTACACTTTGTACGAAGTTACACGTAGCATACTGTTCTCCAACTTTTCGATGAACTCAGTTACATCTATAGGGCTTCCATAATTGTATTCGTACTTCATCCGTGAAGAGAACTTCAACCAAGCAGCATGAGCTCGTGCAAATCGCAGCCTGATAGTTCTGTGCTTCGAGTCGAGGTACTTGGGCGGAACGGCTAAGGGTTTAAGCTGGCTTACTAGAGTGTCTATTTGACTGTCTTAGCACTTACATTTGCATGTCTTGCACTTTGCCATTTATTTTTCATTTAAAAAAATGTATAAGTGCAATCCCTTAAAGCTTGGATCTACAGGAAGCGATCATCTTCGTGTTTTGCACCTCTTACGTCTTTGTCCAAGTCTTCTTTTGTATTCTCCGGTGTCTCCATATTGGCTTACAATACGTGAAACAGTTGATTGATGAATTCTCATCATACATGCCATTTTTTTAGTTATAGCCATCATTAAATAAAGTGGTAATTTTTACATCATCTAATTTGTTCAATTTATATATACGTGTTATGTTTATATCAACAATACGCATATAATACTCGGCAATGCCAGTGTAGTAGAAACAAAACACAATTATTTAGAATCTTAGCCATATTTGAACAATAAATTACATAAGTGCATTATTGTAAATAACTTAAGTTACTTCAAAATTACTAAAAATTGACCTATTGTACTTTTGGATGATTATATCATTCTAAAATAATTTTACCATAGTTATGTGCTTCAATTCTAAACTATTTAACGCTAAATACAAAATTTCGTAGAAAAAAATGTAATATTTGTATCTATCAGTGAATATTTTCTTTAAAAATGGGAACAAATTTGTTTCTCGAAACATTCATATGTTAATAACTGTGATTTTGTAGTGCGGCTAAATACTCAAAACCCAGCATTACTTTTCCGGCCTAAGCCAAAAAGAACTAGTCAGGTTTTGTATATTAACGATAGAATTAAAATAAATAGAAAATATTCATAAGCCTCGGTTTGGTTGGTGTTTTGACTTTTGACAATAATTTTCGCTCGCATAATTGTTCATACATGTATGGCAATTTTCGTAAATTAGGCACTTACATTTCAATAATACTTAAACATATTCGATGTATCTTTACAGTACATACAAAATATCAATTTGAGTGCAATTTCAAACCTTCATTATTAGTGACTATTCTGTAAAGGTCTTTTTAAAGATTGAAATGTCTGAAAATAACACATTCTGTATTTATCGAAAATTCGTTGACGTTCTTGCATATTTCGCCACACTGAAATATTAAATACATTAATTAACGTACTATGCGAGACAAAAAAACTGGGGCAGTTAATATGGTCTGTTATAAATGTTACTGCCTTAATACGTATGTAAGTTGCTAGCTATTTGTAACTCAATCATCAACTTCTTTAGACGTTGCTATGAAACAAAAGTGTTATAGTAAACGTAACTGTTTGAAGCCTCATTTAAGCTAATCAAATAATTCCAAAATCTCTATCAAGAGTCTTCCCATTGTTTTTGTCTTGCATAGTACATATGGAGTTTTCGGGAAGAAACCTATGCTCGTTATGGACGTATAATTAGTAGATATTTTGAAAGACATTTATGTACGATTCAGGCAATATCGATAATTGCTGAAATAATAAGTGTTTATTAAATATGAATGTAAATAGTAATTATATCGTTTTATTGTGTCCCTTGAGATGAATGTTAAATGCGTGTCCGTTCTTTCATTTTTTACATACCGGTGTGTTACCACAGCTGGCTGAATATAAACTCGGATCAATATCTGCATTTTAAATTCTGGTTCTGTTTATATGCTAAACATCGAAGCATATGCGGTTAATATTTTTGTGATAACTGTATATTTAAACAGAATGGCAGCATAAAATGAACAGCCACCATTCATTTACACACTATCAAAATATAAACTATGAAAGGCGGTAAAGTGATATACAAAAATTGACTTTTAAAAAAGAAAAACTGTCTTTCAAATTTTAAGTTTGTAGATTTCTAAGTTAACCAATAGAATATAACCAATTATTTCATATCCCTCCAACAACGCAGCTAAGGCTTTCTGATATAACGGCAACTATTTTTTGCCACTGATAAGAGTACTAATATGGAATAGGTATAAACAAATACTATTTAAATCGTATTGTTTCCTGATTTAAAGTTTTACTACGTTACACATATTAAATACTAGCTTTTGCCCTCGGCTTCGCTCACTCAGGAAACCGTCTTGGACTTAAAAATAAATGCATTTTTCGCAATCAACATCCCAAAAAACCTCAATAACGACACCCATATCGATTTTTAGGCTTATTTACCCCATTTTACCCCCTAAGGGGTTGATTTTCAGAAAATCACGAAATACGTGTTTGCTTATTTGTAGAAATACTCCTACGAAGTTTCAAGCCGAAAGGTCTATCTTTATATATATAATTCTTCTGTACGTGTGTATGTGACTGAACTCCTCCTAAACGGCTTGACCGATTTTGATAAAATTTTGTGTGTGTGTTTGAGTGGGTCCATGGATGGTTTAGATTCACAATTAGACCCGGTAGGTGGCGCTGCAATCGGGTTCTAGGATTTAAAAAAAAATGACGAATTTTTGTTAAATTTTTTAAAGATTTCTCGCATATCAGAACATATAACCCCAAAATTTCACCCCCCCACCACCCCCCCAATATTTTTTAAAATAAAAAAATCGAAAATTCGAATATCAAAAAACGTTTGCTGAACCTGTTAATAGCAGGCAAACCAACGTTCGGGCAGGACAACGTCTGTCGGGTCCGCTACCCCTTAGGGAGTGAAATGGGGCAAATAAGCCTAAAAATCGATGTGTGTGTCGTTATTGAGGTTTTTTAGGAAGTTGATTGCGAAAATGGCATTTATTTTTAACTCCAAGACGATGGACATGACATAAAATTAAAACTCTATAGTGGTGAAACGGGGTTTCAGAGACCAATTATTTTTGGGCAGAACAACGTTTGCCGGGCCAGCTAGTTTAATATAATTTTCCCTACAAAATTGGACCCCCCCATTTACCCCTTTAGGGGTTGAATTTCGAAATATCCTTCCTTATTCCTTGTATACATCATAAAGGGAACCTCTGTACAAAATTTCTATGTCCAAGGGTTTGGGCTGGGCGTTGATAAGTCAGTGAGTGAGTGAGTGAGTCAGGACTTATAGAAATATACCGGGTGTCAACGAATTTGTTAGACAAGTCATAACTTCTAGAGTATTAGGGGCCGGTTGCAGAAAGCAATGTTAAGTCTGGTGTTAGCTAACGCGACGTCAAAGTGAACAAAAACGAATCAAATCTCAAATGCTTATGGTAACTAATACATTAGTAAACAAAATTTGATGCGATTTTGTTCACTTTGACGCGACGTTAGCTAACACCAGACTTAACATTGCTTTCTGCAACCGGCCCTATAGGTGTATCAAAATGAGATTTGGTACAGGTAAATGGTATAGTATAGGGAGTGGAGAGTTTTCGCATATTTTTCACTTTCCGGTCACTTCCGGTTTCACCGAAAATGGCTCCAATTTCGAATTTTTAAATGGAACACCCTGTATATTTTTGCATATTTGGATTTCTGAGACAATTTTGGATCAGAATGTGACATTTTAAAAACTTATTCATGTCACACTTGACAAAAGTAAATAAATTATTATCCAGTATTTTGCTTAGAAATATTTAACTTATGAGCTTATTTTTAATCCAATCACAAATAAATTAATATCGTTAGATTCGTCAAAAAATTCTCTTTTCGGAAAGTGCATGTCAAAAAAGGGTCGCCATTTGAAAAAAAATAGTTAGACGAGAAAACGTGATTCTGCCAACTTGTCTTATTCCTATCTATCATACTAATCACTAAAACTTTGCTATTGTAATTTTCTGGCATCACCTGAGGTCCTTAGATTAGTTTGCGTCCGATCATGGCCACCTAGATGCCATATTAAAAGTGGCTCTAAAAAAATCAAGTAAGCTTAAAATCTTTTTAAAATGTCACACTCTGATCCAAAATTGTCTCAAAAATCCAAATATGCAAAAATATATAGGATGTTCCATTTAAAAATTCTATATCGGAGCCATTTTCGGTAAAACCGGAAGTGACCAGAAAGTGAAAACTATGCGAAAACTCTCCTCTACCTATAGCATTTACCTATACCAAATCTCATTTTGATATACCTAATACTCTAGAAGTTATGACTTGTCTAATAAATTCGTTGACACCCGGTATATAAGATAAGATACACAACCATTAACAGTCGGTACGAAAAAGTTGTTTAGCGAAGAATAATTTTACTATTGTTTGATTACTGACTGAAACCAGTGGTCTTCAGACATTTATAGTTGCATAAACGCCTAAACCACAACCGTGTAAAAAGGCTTGAAACCTTTTCCGTATGTTTATATACAGGATGTCCTGGTCTTTCTCTCGCATTTATTTTGGAAGTTATTCTGATCAAAAAATGTTATATGGATTCATACCTCTTTTTGAATCATTAACAACTTACAGCTAAAAAGTGTCTAAAAACAGGTCAAGGGTGCTTTCACTAAAATTTTGTTTGCGTTCCCTAAGGGTAACTTATACTATTCGTACCATAAAAACCTAAGACAGCTTCTAAATCCATTAGCCATGCATTTTTATTATTTTAATTGATAAAGTGTCCTTAACTGTCATATGATAAGCTATAATTATTTATATGTCAGATCAAATTTTAATATAAAAGGCTAAAATATAAAACAATTAGAAAACTAAATAAACGTGTAACTTGCTGAATAGTTATACCGTTTTTTGAGAAATAATTAATCCTGGCTTTTGAAACTGAACTTACTTTAGGCATGGTTGACAGTGACGTTTTGCAATAATTTAAAAGTTGTTCATAGTTATGATTACTACTTAGTTCCAAGTACTGCGTGCTTATTTGAAATTTAGTATAGTTTCACGAGCTAGGATTGTTTCTTGCTTAGAAAACGGCATAACTATTCGGTAAATTGCACAGGATTTAGATTTCAACACAAAGTCTTTCAATCAAAATATATTATAAAATTGATGTGACATGACAGGTTCGAATTATTAGTAAGGCAGTCAAGGTCATTTAATCACCTAAAAGAGTGAAATGTCATGGCTACTGGATTTATAAATTGTCTTAGTATGTCTTTTTTGTAGCAATAGTAGTCGAGTTCAAGTAATTCTGGGACAATTTCTTTCAAATGTAGGTTGTGTGAGCAATTCAAAATCTCTCCATGGATTTCTTTGATAAATTAATTACTTTTTTCGCATTTTGTATAAGAATGTACTATTTTACTAAATTCAAAATCATTTAACAGAGTGGCACTTTGGTGCATAGAAATGCCACTTTACTATATGGTAATGTCACTGTCAAATTCAAGTCTGTGTCAAAACTGACGAAAAACCTAACCTGATAACCTGTCATTTGACTTCACTTATAGTGCCACCAATATATTATTCATACGTTTGAATTTCCACAGCCGGCTTTTTTAATTGGCATGTGGTATAATGCTTTTATATAAATGTTTGTTTATAAATACTAATACAAAATGAAAAAAAATAATATACACACTTCGTAAAAATAGTAATTTTATTAAACTTACATAGCTTTTTAAGTTACTCGCTCGCTTCGCTCGTTCGTACTCAATCAAACTATATTCGCTTAGTAAAACTTTACTTTTCTAAACTTGTTGTGTAATATACTATTATCCAATAGTTAATAGTAATATGGTATTTTACTAACCCGTTTCAAACAAGCAACTGGGCTATTACTAGCTTGCTTACATCATAACCCACCATGCCCGTGATACCGTGGAATATAATAAATAACCCACACGTGACTTATATGTACTTAACTCACTACCGTGGCTTACAAATACTTTAGCTCACTCTCAATTAATTTTTCACTTTCAGTTTTCACAATGTGCTCTACGAGGTCGGATTTCAAAACAACATCTGCTGTAGTTATGATATTCGTAACATTCCTAGATATGTTTATAGCTATAAATGCCGTTCACGTATTACATACAATATTTTTATGTGATGGTATATCATTCAACAAAAAATATAAAATCATACTGGTAACGTTTCGGATAAGAAATTTATTTTTATTGTCAAATTATAAAAATCTAAGGTCCATATACGCTGCACAGATTTTAATAGTATTTTATATATCGCGTCGTTGAAGAGGTGTAGCTAGTGTTATAAAACTAACAAGTGAGAAAACAACGTTTATATACATAATTTTTTGCATCACAATATTCTTAATTATCTCTTTCAGTGTGTAGTTAAATATTAATAAAACTGGTAAGTATAGTATTTAACATTACTAGCTTGGTAAGAGGGTTTTCACTGGCCAATAGAAGGATATGACTGGCTCGCCTGCGGCTCGCCAGTCACCTTCTTGAGCCAGTAAAACCTGTTACCTTGCGTGTATTGTTGAATATTTTATTTGTTCCTCACTTGTAAATAACTAGAAATTTAGCATTTATTCAAAAAGTCAAACTTACAAGCAACTAAATTCATCAATATGACACATACTAAGGAAGACAACTCTGGCTTTGCACGCTATCATTTAGCTATGAGCACGCTTGTAAAACTGACAGTTAACTTGTAAAGATTTTACAAGTTAGTAACTTGTTAAAATAAACTTTCTTGATTAATACAGTGACTTGATAAATTGATGTTTACAAGTGAGAAACAAATAAATTCTTTTACTGTATAGTATCCTTTTTAATAGTAAGTTTATTATTTTATAATAACCTATAGATTTTAAACTTTTAAATAATGACACATATTAGACCTACAAAAGGTTTCAATCACAACTTTAGAGCATGGTGTTGCAAAAAGTTGTTCTATGTTGTACTTCATTGCACCAGTGCACAAAAGCAGCATTTTTTAATACAAAAATATCTATTTTACGCGAAAGTATAAAAAAGCAGGTTTTTCCCCATTCGCAAAATTTAACGAAAGATAAAATGAATTTTCCAAGCCAAATAAACAGTTTGAAATGTGGCAGCTGTTTATCTTAAAATATTTATTAAGTTAATCTGCTACTTGTTTCAAATTAGGTAGGTTTCTATAACGTTTCAATATTTTTGTTTAGTATGCACTTTGGTCATGCCTTGAACGTTTATAGTTTTAAATAGGAAAGCTTCTAACTTGTATTGCTGTTTTATTTGAATTTCACCTTAGAATGTAAATTGGTATGCATTAAAATGTTATTGTTCTCATAATGTCCAAAATATTAATATCCTGTTTTATTTTGCTGACGTATTAAACAATAATAATTGACTACAACTACTGATATCACAGTTTACAACTTTAAATACCATAAATAAAAAGAAAGATAAGGATGACAGTTAGAAATTCCAAAAGTATTAAATTTTGATTACTATCAAACGTTTATGTTTAAGTTTTTCATTTTATCAGTTTCTGCGTCACCAATTTTTTCCTCCAAGTTCGTTTTAACAGTAAAGACATTCATATTTCATGAAAGTTACGTAACTTTTACGTATTATAAGTAACGGTACTTACTTATATTAAATTTTAAAGATTTCAAAAGAAACTTCTAACGAATATTTATGACATAAATCGCGTTTGAAAGTTATATCTTCAGATTACTATTTATAAAATTTGGTAGGGCATATCATGACGAAGCCTTCCATTACGCCGTACTCACATTCACAAAAACTTGAGAAGGTCGTTTCCATTCGTGTAAGGGTAAGCTATGTGGCAACCGAACTAAATGGGGATCGACAAACTCCGAGGGTTCGTCAAGATTGTTTTCAGCGGGAACCTGTCCAGGTGTTACAGGTGATCCTTTCTTTGGTGAAGTCTTTGCCTTATCCTGTAAATACAGAGACCTTTTAAAACTCGTATACGTTTTCATGCAAAACTGTTGCATACATGCAATAGAAATTCAATCTGTTTTTTACTGTGCTAACTATCTTCCTCTAAATTATGAACGTAGCACATCCAATATGTATGGAACATGCCGAAGTTTTCAGGTTTTGGTTTCTTGGCAAACTTAATGTATATAATTTTTAGGAAAGTTAAATTCTGTTTAAAATCGAAACAGACCACAAGCCGAAAGTTACTTTATATGCGATTAATACTAAATAAATCTTTGAAGCTGATGAGGCGAAACTTATTAAAGAATCAAACGTTTTGTAAAATGTTAAACAGTGATTTTTAAAAATAGACGCTGTTATTACATAAAGAAATTATGAAATAGCTATTTATGTATCAAGTTGCACAATGAAAGTGTTTTTCACACTAGTCGTAAAGAGAAGCGAAGCGAATTGGGCAACGTGTTTCATAAAAAATCTGTAATTTTGAGTCATACTAATTTTTATAGTCAAGATATTCTAAATTTAATATTAGCACTAGTGCCAATATGCGATTTCATACTGCAACTAGAGTCAATCTGAAATTTCATATTTCAACTAGTGTCAATATGCAATCTCATATTGCAACTAGTACGAATACGTATATGCATCATTTTGACGTTCAAAACGACAACAAAATGCCACTATATTAGGTAAAAATTACAGAAATATATACCATGTTCCCGAATTAAGTATGTGAAAAGCAAATTTAAAGAGAAAATTTTATATCAAGAGATTTTCAATTAATTGAGCGAAGACAGGCGTAATGTATGCTTTCAGATACCGTATTCTTAAATGTTCGTTCTAATAATACCTACATGTTTTAGCTTTCAGAGATTTTCAGCCTGGCTTTGATATGTTATCGTGTCTAAACCTTACCAATCTCTCGCTGCTTTAAGAGATGCTGCGGAATACAAATGAAGTTACCCAAATTCTTGTCGCGTAACATTTTTACAATATATTTATTCGTTAGCGATCTCAACGCGATTTTACTAGTACACATTTTTTAAATTTGGGGTGCGTTTTTCTTCATTTACTTGTTGTAGTTAACAAAACTGTGAAATTGATTAGATTTTGTTTAAATCAACAGTAAGATCACGAGTGATGAACTCTTGCCGGAAAAATTTTTATTTTATGAGCAGTGAGTGCTTATAGTTATTAACGTATATAGGCCGATATATAGCAAATTACGGACGCGGTTGAATTTTGTAATCCGAGGCGATAGCCGAGATTTATAATGAACCAAGTCCGTTATTTGCGTATAAGCCTTGCATCGTTCAAGATTTTTCGTAATACACATTTATACATTTGTAGAATAATTTACTAAACATAATTTAAAAATTACGTGATCTTTAATGACCGGCGGCTGTTACGAATTACCTTTCATGTGTTTGTTTAGTTCGGTTAAAATACAATAACGGTATAGTACATATTACTAAAATAATTAAACGAGGACAAAATGACGAAAATATACGAGCGCGTAGCGCCATCTTTCTTTTTCTAAGAATTTGGTCGAGTTTCATTACCCTCTAGCAATAAATGCGAATAAAAAAAATTAAATCTTGATAGACTAGAGTTTTTTACGAATGATCTTCGGTTGGAGAACTAAACGAATAAATTATAGAGAAACGTCAAGTTATACGTCAAATTTTACATTGGTCAAAAGACGTTTCTCTTTTCAGTGTAAGAATTCCGTTACGACTTGTGATTGGTGCATGTGACTTTCTTCTTAAAATATTAATAATTAAAATTAGGTAACTATAGTTACATTAACAAGCACTACTAGTCAATTTAAGACGAAATATTCAAAAGTTTGAAAAAGAATTCTACTACCGCTGCTAAAATAAAATACAACAAACACGAAAAAATAAAAAAATCAGGAAAAACTTAAATCTGAAAAACGATTGAATTTCGGAGTAGAAAATGAAATATAAGAAAAATGCTCATTAAAAGAGATTTTCAAAAATAGAGAGATATACAGAATATTTCATTTAAAAACAATCCAAATGATTGAATTTGCAAATTGAATATGGCCAACAGATTGAGAAATAGTTTGTCTTAACGTAATTACGTATCGGTTTTTGATGTATTCGCCTTTGTTTTATCCTTAATCTGACTGCATTTGATAGAATTAATTCTGTGGTGGGTAGGAAAAAGAGTATGTCGGGAATCCGCTCAAAACAGTTCAAGTCAGTTTTAAAATAAGCTCTTGTAGCACTACAAGTTAGCACTAAGAGTATAAGTCAAATGTATCTCTATGACATCATAAATGCGACTGCGCACATAGTGTAACTTCTACCGATCAAATTTCTGGTGAGAAAAAGCATATAAGTACACTAACTTATACTATTGTACTCTCTTCAAACGTTTCGATCCTAGTGCAGGAAAAAGAGTACTTATACTGTTAAGCTTTCGAGCATCCAGTAGAAAAGCCTGTAGATCTTAGTGGCGGTAAGACAATTTTTGAAATAAAGCTGTTTTGTTAAAATATGTTAATTTATTATGGGTTGTCTTTCTTATATCAGTAATATTGTAAATCAAGAAAGCATGCTAGTTAAAGAAATAGAAACTGGATTAGAAGTGTGTCTTGAGAGTACTATTGATGATAGTAACAAAACTGAATATTTACACCAAATATTGGACGAGGTAGCTGAAGGGGAGGATATAGACGATTCAGATGTTGACAAAGACTACGTGCCTACTGACGAATCAAGTGAAAATGAAAAGTTTGCTAGAAGAAAACCGGTTTCAACGCGGAAAAGAACTGTTAATAGAGAAGAAAAAGGTATAGAAAAAAATCCGAAGAAAGCGAAATCAAAAGGTGGGATTCATAGTGTAAAAAACAGATATGACAGAAAGCAGAAAAGAAATACTGGGGAAGCGTATGTCACAGCAAAAGGCAAAGATGTAAAAGCTAGACAACAGAAGGAGCTACCAAAATGCAGACTGAAATGTGCCGAGCGCATTCCAGAAGATGCAAGAAAATTAATTTTTAAAGAGTACTGGTCACTTGGAAGCCGCAACAAACGTTCCCAGTTTGTGGCAAACCTAACTTATACAAAAGAAACTGCAACACACCGGAAAAGAACCTGTGATCCGGATAAAGAAAAATTTAGAATGTGCAGTCATATCTATTATTTTAAAATAAATGGACAGCGAGAGAAAGTCTGTAGGGGCTGTTTTACAAAAATTTTAGGAGAGACCCATATGTTTGTTACTTTGGCAGTGGGAAACTCAATGGCTACTACATCTGGAGTTACATATGATGATCAGAGAGGTTTACGTGAACCTTCGAACAAACATTCAACTGAAACTATGGGAGAAGTTGTGGCTCATATAAAATCTTTTCCGTCATATGAATCACACTACACGCGGCGTGATAACAGCAAAAGGTTCTTACCTCCGCATCTTAATTTACAGATCATGTATAAACTTTATTGCGAAAACCGAGATAAAACAGTGTCTAGAAGAATATATGAAACAGAATTTCATAAATTGAAGTTGGCATTTAAACAACCAAAGGTAGACACGTGTCACAAATGTGATGTTTTGCAGATGAAATTACAAATCACTGATAACGAGGAAGAAAAACGTTCAATCCAAGAAGAAGTAAATGAACATCATGCCGAAGCAGATAATGCCTACTTAAAAAAAGATCTGGACAAGAGTATTGCTAAAGAGAACGTCAATACCAGATGTTATACGTTTGACCTCCAACAATGTCTACCTACTCCATTTCTTCAGTCCTCGGTAGCATTTTATAAAAGACAACTGTGGACATTTAACCTTACGTTTCATAATGCAGGTTCTGGAGAAGTCACATGTTACATGTGGCATGAAGCTGAAGGGGGACGTGGTGGAAATCAAATAGGTACATGTATCTTTCAAGAACTGCTTGCATTACCTCCGGAAGTGGAGAAGGTAATTCTTTATTCAGATACGTGTGGAGGTCAAAATAAGAACTCCCATGTGGCCGCCATGTTCTTAACTGTAATGCAGAAAACGAAGAATTTAAAAGTTATCGATCACAAATCTATGGTCAGTGGTCCTAGTCACATGGAGTGTGACGTTGATCATGCCTTCATAGAGAAGCAAAAAAAGATGCTATCTACGCAAATTTGCCACCCCCATGACTGGTACCAGTTGGTTAGAAGTGTTGGAAAAAAAAAGAAAATGTGTGGTAAAGGAACAGACACATGATAAATTTCTAAATTTTTCTGACCTTTACAAACAGTCACTGGTCTTAAAAAAGAAAGATCTTGAATGACAACCTTTTAAATGGCATGATGCTAAGTGGTTTCGATATACCTCTGAACCTGGTAAAATCTTCTTCAAAAATTCACTGGACGAACAAGCACCATTCAAAACATTTTCTGTGGGCAGACGTGGAAGGTCTAACGTAACATTAACGCCTGGAAAATGTTATTCAAGTACACTACCCGTTTCAGCAGAGAAGAAAAGCAATTTGTTGGATCTTTTGCCTCTTATACCTTCAGTATTTAGAGATTTCTATCAGAACCTTAAAACAGCTGAAATTGAAGATACGTACCCAGATATAGAGGAGTTCAATGAGAATGAAACAGCCACCCTCGAAATTTGAAATTATTAATAATCAATAAACTGTACTCATTATAAATAAAATGTGTTTATAGAAGATCGTTTTTTCTTATCTAAACTTGTGGTTCTAACAGTATAAGTCAACATTGTTTTAAGTCAAAATAGTATAAGTCTATTATTTTCCTTATCAAAATACAAAACAACAATGCAGAGTAGATATACTAAAACATACATTTGAATGATATAATTAAACCTCAGCTAATTGCACTTGTATTAATTAGCCGATCTTGCATCTAGAATTTAACATTCAAACCTCTTTTACCACAAATGTTAAATTTTGACTTATACCCTTTTTCCTACCCACCACAGCATTATGACCCTGTCACCAAGCAAGCGAGTACGAAGTGGATACCTTTCTTCTCTCTGCCTCCAAAAAAGTTCAGCTGCAACCCTTTCACCAAATTACGGGACCAAATCAAGCTCAAACGCCGTGAACGATTGCCAAAAAGAGTGCTTATACAGTACGACAATGCATCGTTGCATAAAATCGTTGCAGAGATTTTAAAAGCGACTAAATTAAACTTCAAAATTCTTCCACATCCAGCTTAATTGCCCGATCTCGCATCCTTGTACTTCTTTTTGTTTGGGTATTTGAAAGCTCACTTTCGTGGAACGCATATATAAATATTTGCTATTGTCTTTTGTCAAAATTGTTATAATTTATAGTTATTTAATATTTTGACAATTATTTCAAAATGACACTTCTACAACTGTCAATGTCAAATTATGAAAAGTGAAAAGTCAGTCGAACTCATATCTGTTACAATTAATATCATTCAAATATTGACAATGGTAAATACTTATAATATATCTTATTCATTCACTATTGAAACTTCTTACTATTTATTTCTTTTTACATATACGTGTAATTATCTCACTTAAGTCCTCCGATCATCTACTTCATCGAACCAAGTATATGCCGCCTGCTTACTAATGTTCTGAAACAGCCATGTAAAGACAGATTCTATTAACCGTATGCAACAGTTGTTGTTATTAATTGCTCCTTTTATAGCTCGAATGAAGCTGCCATCACCGTAACTTATTGCTCTGCATAAACCGCCTTACTTGAAGCTCCGACCAAGACCTGTCAGCAATTCGAACTGCCACAAGAAGTGAAATACAGATGCGCATTCACACAGTAACCACGAAAAACAGCTTTCCTGATAACGATTCACTCCAAAAATAAATTCAATGCCGCACACCTTCAAAATCCAAGTCAGGTGCAGATCCTACCACCCACCAGTGACTCCAATGCACTTTATCCAAATCAAACAGATTTCAGACTGACATCTCTAACAATAAATTTAATGCAGCAGGCCTCCAAAATCCAATTCAGGTGCAGATTATCCAAATACGACTTTACATCACCAATTCCAAAAAAGACTAATCCTCTGATTGTAGCTGTTCACTTTGTTCTTGTAAATACCATTATTTTTATTTCAGCTCCAGTAGTCGTATTATAATTTTCCAATATTATAGTTTCTTTTAAATTTTTATTTCGTAGTCATTTATTTGTCCATCAACCACTCATACCCTTGCATACCATTTTAAACCAGAAAATTTATTTTAATATGGGTTTATTTTCAAATTTTACTATTTACAAACTTTTTACATGTACCTTTTATTAATAAAAAAATCGTTGTTATTTTTAAACTACAATTCATGATAGTAATTTATTCACACATTTTTTATAAACTAACACTTCTGGATAATTTACAATACAGTTTATTTATATTAAATTTGACATTTCAATTGGCTTTCATATAATTATTCGACTTTTGCCTTTTACATACATTCAAATTGGGGGCTTTCCAAAACGCCAAATGCCCAAAACGCCGACTCGATAATTCGTCCAAAACGGCGACTGCCATTCTGCCGACTATGTCCAAAACGCCGAACGACGCCAACTGACCTCACGTCGTTCGTGGGCTCGGCGTCGGAGCCGAATATAAATCTAAAATTGTATTTGGTTCAAAACGCCGACTGCAGATCTAGTCGGCACTTTGGCCATTCGGTAAAATGTGGACTGTCCAAAACGCCGACCGCCATTCTGCCGACTATGTCCAAAACACCGACTGCCATTCTGCCGACTATGTCCAAAACGCCGACTGGCATTCTGCCAACTATGTCCAAAACGCCGACTGCCATTCTGCCGACTGTGTCCAAAACGCCGAACGGAGCTGACCGTCGTCACATCGTTCGTGAGGTGAGCGTCGGAGCCGAACGCTAATCAAAATTTATATTTAGCCCAAGATGCTGACTGCACATCTATTCGGCACTTTGGCCATTCGGCAAAATGGCCTAGAACACTAGTACGAGCCTCGCTCAAAACGCCGACCGCGTTCGGAGTCGGCAGTTTGGCCGTTCGGTGAAATGTTTTGCAAGGTAATCGCTGTCATGATCAAAACGCCGACTGCATGTACCCGCGGCCGTAAACAGTTTTCGAATTGCATTCTTGCAGATGACGTTGCAATATGGTAGGTTTGTTTATTTGATTAACTGTTTCTCACTTCAAGACTAAAATTGTGGAAAAACAAATCTGAATCTTTTTAATAGTCGCGGCAAACTTGCATAGTACCTATGAGTGCTGATTCATTACGGAAAAAAAACTATTCATGGGTGCAATTAATTCTTCACCTACCAATATGTCCACAATGTATACTTTTGTATTTACAACTGCCCATTTAATACTTTTGATGCCGTTCTCTAGTTATGATTGACGTTTTGTAGGTAAATGAGGTTATCGATAATAGATTCAAAAAGGCGTTTGTGATTTAGTTAAACTTCCGACAAATGAAATAATTATACAGGCTGTTTCTTAAGTCGACCATGTGAATTTTTGAGGTACCAACATTGTAACGTAAAAATAGGTCTAAAAAACTCGTTTGAGGTGTTTTGCCTCAGATCCGTAATTCTCTTATAAAACACCGTTAAAAATTTGAGAAAACGTTTTGAGAATTTCCGAATTTGTTATATAGCGGCATATTTTTTAAAGCAGGTGAGTAATAAAAACCTTAAAGTAGTCTACTATCCATTCACAAAATTCGTGATCTGTCAAAACGGTGTCAAGTTGGTACCCTGTTTAAATTCTGTTTTGGAACTTCTGCTTGCTGATTTTGGCAGCACTGAAATTTTTGAAATTAATAAACTTGACATGTCACAGTTTTTTGTAAAAAAGTAATCTCCAAAATTCTTTAATTGTAATGGAACAGAAATGAAAAAGGGTTTTATTATTATTGAAAAGGAAAAAAGGCTAAAGTTAATTATTACATGGAAAAACTTTTAACACATGTAACATAACCTAACTTTAAATATTACTAGAAATTACTAGATCCTAAGTATATTTAAAAAAAACTGTAATTTCTAGGTTCACTCGGCAAATATTTAAAAAAATTGACATTGACAGTTTACGAGTTTCTCTTTGTTATTTGCTACACGGGGAATTTATTTATACACAAAAGAAAAATAAAATAATATATACTTCACAGCACGACGGTTCAGGAATTGTCTAGTAGTGTAGCAAATTTTCGTCAGCTAGTTCCTGAGCAGGAATGGGGGGGGGGGGGAGTTGTCCGGAAGCGGCACTGGTTCGAGACGGTCCAAACCAGAAAACCTATAGGTGTTCGTGTAAGTTCCTAAACCACTTAGCTGTTTCATAAAAATAATAAAAGAGAGAAAACCATAGCTTGAAATAACCTAATTATTTATTTACATATTATGTACACATACAAACTCTACACCATACTAGAAAAAGGCAACACAAATCTGTGATAGCATAAATTGTTTGTAAATGGAATAGTATATGTAATTTTAGTTTTACTTATAAAATGTACAAGGATTTTCTGTTAATAAATTTGAAGTTAAAAACAGAACTCTACGATCTTAACTCGCAATTTGCTCGAGTACACGTATGTCAACTTGTCAGGTCATTTTGGGCAGCTTACAGCAATATAACTAACCATTCAAGCCTTTAGGGCAGCCTATTTATATTTCAAACCCGTTTCCAGCATTTTAACTTTTGATCACATATTTTAGCAATTTTAAATTCGAATACCCTGTAGTTTAGAGCAGTTACCTCGATTTAGGCCACCCTTTATTTACTGACCTTTGCACGTGGCTTTAGTTCCGCAACGCTGGTTTCAGGCGTGTTAAAAATTCCTGTTGGAGCAACTGAGGCGACCTCGTCTTCTTTGTCACACCGACATTATTTTGTTTTATCCGGTGAACGATGCCGCCTTCCCATTGCCTCCGAGTCGCTTGGGGACGCTTTCGTTCTTGGCGGGCATTATTTTGTTTTCCTGCAAGCAGGCAGTTACCACAGAGTCGTTTTTTGAGACGCAAGGAGCGTGTAGTGGGCCGTGCTGAGTACCGTTGGTACGTGGGTGTTTGGGCATTTCGATGGCCGAGTTCTGCTTCACTGAGTGAGGGTTGACCCTTATATCCCGATAAAACGGGGAACACACCTGCAGGACGTTGGATTTCTTGGCCTCACCGTCGTTTTGGTCTCATGAGAGAGACGCATTCCAGTTGACGCCCTTACAAGGCGGATTTCTGCCAGCATTTTTACCTGCCGCCCACGCTTTCGCACCTACGTCGCCTCTGCAGGCATGTCGCTAGATAACCTCTCGCCCTGACGCTCACGGATCGTCTAGATACAGGTATCTGTGTAATCAATTTATAACGTATTATCTGTCATTTATGTGAACTGAACTTATATTATGTGTGTGCTAGTTTTACTGTGCGTTAATCACTGCCAGAAGAACGTATTAGCTGTCATTTATGTGGCCTAAACCCAGGTTAATTTATTGTGCTAACTAAATTAGTGCATTTTTATCGCAGTTGTTGTCATTATCAGCTGATATATATGTGACTAAACCTTGCACACAGTGCTTGCTAATTTACTGTATTTTGGCCGTATTTATTTGCCGCCAATTACTTGATATTCATGTGACTAAACCTTGCACACGGTGCTTGCTAATTTACTGTATTTTGGCCGTATTCGTTTGCGGCTAATTACTTGATATTTATGTGACTAAACCTTGCACACAGTGTTTGCTAATTTACTGTATTCTGGCCGTATTCGTTTGCCGATAATTACTTGATATTCATGTGACTAAACCTTGCACACAGTGCTTGCTAATTTACTGTATTGTGGCCGTATTCATTTGTACTTAATTAGTCGATATTTAAGTGACCAAATCTGGCACCCGTTGCTTGCTAACTTAATGTGTTTAGGCCGTATTCATTTGTAATTGATCAGACATCGTTTTCAAAGCTTAAAATTGCTTACTGTGATCGCTCGTTTAATGCACGAGGGCCGCTTTCCTTTGTAAATAAGCACCTGCTATTTGTGTGGTTTAAATCTGAACGCGCTGGCTACTAAATTATTGGAATTTGGCCGCCAATTATTGTTCTTGGGTCAGGAACTTGGTGGCTCCGTCGCTGTCAATTTCAGTTTCACGTACTGTCCAATCAAGGCCCGTTGGATTTAGGAGTTCATAGTAAGGCCGCCCAGGGCCGGTTGTATAGTCAGCAATTATTTCGGCCATTGATATTGCAACCATTTATGTGTGACCATTTGCTGTTATGTTGTACTAGAAATAACGCGCTTCTCCAGCTGGGGCACTAAATTTAGGCATAGTGTAATCTTGGTAACCTTGTAAATTACCCCTTTGTTAACGTCAGACCAATAGACGAATATTTGAACTAGGGCCTTATTATTGTGGCGAATCTGTGCATGCTCTTTTCAGGATAAGTTTTCTGTGTAACGATTAATGTACGACGAAGTTTGAGCGTTGGAGCGACACAGGTAGGTCTGGCGACGCCGCCGCAGTGGCGACGAGGCTAAAATAGTTATTCAAGTATTTTTCCCAAAATTGTAATTCGAGTTCTACAGCTGTTCGAGTACTTTCCTGACGTAGTACCGTGTTTACTTCTCGTCCCGTCTAACCGTCCAGGTCCGGTTGCACGAGTATACCCCGAGACAGATCTGGTGGCGCCCTTTTATTTCGACTTACCCTATATATGTCACGCCACGCTTGCCCAGTAACGTACCGTTTGAACCACGACCATCTCCCTGAGCGTATCAGCCGAAGTCTTTAGCCTGTTTTGACGAATCTCAGGGCGAGTGTGCCACCTTTTCCCGGACTTAACCAGTCGTGCGATACTCACACTGCTTGGGTGTCGTTAAGTCATTTTGATACCAAACAAACTGTACGGTAGTGACTGAAACATTAGAACTGCGATAACGGAATACAGGAGTTCTCAAGTTCTCATTAAATCGCTTTTACCTAATCGCGATTTATCCGAATCGGTACCATTTCGTTTAGGGGTTTTTACACTTCAAATTGGGTATATTCAGCGCTTACAAGGTGTTAAACGCAAAATTCAAGCTCCCGAAAACCTTCGCAAAAGGTTTTGTTAAATTTCAAAATGTTGAGTTACTGAACGCGACCAAAAGTGCTAACAAAGGCAGTATTGCCAATCAAAGAAGATATTAAATACACAAAATGAAAATAACCTATTCCGTATACATATTGCACGAGGTGAACGTCGCAGATAGCTAAACAGAACTTAATTTCTCGGTAACATCGGTTATGAAGATGACCATTATTCAAGGTAGGCACATTGCATAAGCTTTCACAAAACTATCTCGAACGATATTTCTAGTTTACTAAATCGCTCTAGGAGTTACCTGACGATGCTCAATAGGGAACAGCGACGTCGACAGAACAGCCATGCAGAATATATACACGGAGATGTTGTCCACTAGTTGAAATAACCTTGAGGGCAACAGCTTCTTGCACTGGGGAAAAACCTCGTGGCTGTCACACTGGTGATAAGCCGTGAATTCGAAGGCTACTACATGAGTTGAGGGTGCCCAGACTGCGTGGGGTCCTCCAGGTGCTTGGCAAGCGACATCAATGCCACAGGCATAATTGAACCCGGAAAGACGGAAAACTAAGTAGCAGTACTAATCTGAGGCTAAGAGACCTGGAATCACACGATGTTCGAACGAACCACAAATAACATACCAGAGATGTTGGATGGCCTCTAGTGAGTAATTTGCAGAAATATATAATTTTCCTAGCAATTTCACACAGCATTTCCTAAGGCTGATCACAGAATTCACCAATAATTTTGGTATAACTTGATTCACATAAAGTGAAAATTCCAAATCACATGCAGCCCCAGAAGGAAAAACGTCTCACCAAATCAGTCTCATAAACTGGCCGCCGGAAATCGTACTATCAACTATTTTGAAAACTATTATAATCCCCTAAATATCCAAGGATTTTCAAAATCATCCAAAAATGCAAACATTAGCATGCAACCAAACACACACCTAGGAACTGCAGGTCACTCAAAAACTGTATCTGTATGTATTTAAGCGAAAAAAAAATTATCTTTAATGACATTCAGAAGGAATGTTTTGTTTTTTCTGAAATTCTTTAAGACCCTACAAAAAAGCTTTTGTTCATTTTAAAAGTTATGTTCCATTTTCCCCCACACTCATCTTCCAAACTTTGTTTCTTTGCATTATTCAGCATTTTGTTTATTTTTATTCAATGTTATTTATAAAGCTCATAGTCTTCACTGCATTTTGTTGTGAGGTAGCTGTGCCATAACCGTTTCTTTATCTTCAACTTTGATGGAATGTTACTTGATTACCAAGCCGTTTGTTTTGTCCTTGTCTTAATAGTATTTTTTTGCACCACATACCTTTTCTGCTAACAATAATTAAAAAAAAATTTTTTTGCAATAGTTTCTTTTTTATCATCATATTTAACCCAGTCAACTTCGGACACTTCTATTTCTAAAAGGAATTGGTAGCTAAGTTGTACTTCCTCATGTTTTAGTCTGCGAGACTGGATTATTGTTACTGGCTTTATGTTTTTACCCCCTGCATATTTTTACATATTTGATTTTTTCCTTTTCTTAGCTTTATAAATGCGTTAAATTTTTGAAAGTCGCTTTAAAAGCTTTGGATTTATTAAATTTTTTATTAAAAAACCACTTGCTTTCTATGGCACACTGGGTATGTATGGTTGATATATGAGTGAATTTAAAAAAAACCGAATTATCTAATAAGGGCCGGCTTTACAAACCAAGGATAAAGTTATCCGGGGAATAAATACTCTAGAAACGATTGCTGTAACAAAGGAAACTATGACAATTATACCTCGGAGAGCTTACTCTGGGTATATAGGTACATACTTGCATTGTAGAACCGGCCCTAAACCATCTATTATTTTGGTATAGGACATGTGGGCCGTAGAAAATATTAAATGACGCTAAAGACTGCTAACCAATAAAAAATGAAGTTACGGCCCTTCAAAATTTCGAAAAGTTACGTGTCACAGTAAAGTAACCCAACAACGGGTAGCGGAAAAGTCACAGAATTAAAGCCCCCGTAAAAAAATCACTCGCAAAAAAAAATGACACCAGAAAGAGTCCCCGGAAAAAAAGTCCTTCGGGAAATGAATCACTTGGAAAAAAAGTCACCTGAAATAAATTCACCGGAAAAAAGTCACTCGAAAAGAAAGTTACTCGGAAAAAAGTCACCGGAAACAAAACCACTGGAAAAAAAGTTGTCGAAACACACAACAAACGCCGTCACCGTGTTTATTATTTTTAAAAATCCCTTACATATTTACTTCCCTCGACTAAAAGACCAAGGACGTATTGTAATCGTGAAAACGAGCTAGCCGAGATTTCTTCACATCTGCACGTTTTAAGGTTCCTAGATGATGAAAAACATGTTTTTTCAATTTCGCCGTCTTTCCGTCTGCCTGTTGGCTATACAGCGTTAAACTATTTGTTAGAGGAAGATGATATTTTGCATCTCATAAACAAAATGAGCAAAAACTGGCCGTGGATACTACAAAGATATAGCAAAATGAAGCTGGTATACCAATTATCAGAACATACAGTATTGTATGTATCGAGAGATCAAAAAAAAAACTGTTCCTCATCGGGCTGTGGAAATTCAACGTATGAATAATATGTTCGTGACACTGTACGTCAATGTCAAATTCGAGGTTATCAGGTTAGGTTTTCCGTCAGTTATGACACAAAATGACGCAAAACCTAACCTGCTAACCTCGAATTTGACATTGACGTACAGTGTCACCAACATATTATTCATACGTTGAATTTCCACAGCCCGCTGAGGAACAGTTTTTTTTTGGATTTCTCGATAGTATGTAGTTAGATTATAACGGGTGTTCATAAACAGTCGTCATCCCAGTTGCTTTGAAAAACAAAATGTTATGTCTTTGATTAATTCGTGCAACACAATGAAACGTCATTGAGTACTTGTTAAGTCATTTTGCTGTTTTAGATGCTTAATTGCATTTCACGCCTTTAGGGCAATTTGTTGCTAGGTTAAAACCATTTTCAATCTTTTCGCACAAGTACAATCTTATCTTCCGCACATTTGATTCAGGTCATTTTGGTATTTTAAATAGCCACCTAGGCTTTAGGGCAGCGTGCCCGTATGCTAAACCCTTTTAGTTCTTTATTTGGCTCCATCGCCTAATTCCAGAATCATGATTTCGCACATATTTGGCCCCAAACGCAGTATTTCTCGTCGGTTGGAGCCCCCCTCTGATGGCGCTTTGGCAGCCGAGCGTATCGCTCGCAAGAATTCCGAATCTTCTAGAAAGCACGCCGTTGTGGCGTGATACCATTGTTGCCGGCATTAATTTGTTTCATTTTATCGCCCCGCGATTGGCTGCCGAGGTTTAGTCACGTGGGGACGCGACCGAGGTGACCTGTGCCAGCGCTTCCCTCTGGGCATTCAGCCGAGAGCCGTCGATCGTATAAGAGGTCGGATAGTGTGTGCGTTCGTGCGGCGCTCCCGCCCTTGGCGGGGGCGTCAGCCTTTTTCCCGTCGAGTGCTGCTTCAGCAAGTATGTGACAAACGGTTTCGCCTTAAGTGGCAGTTGACCGCAGCCCGTTGCAGAGAACGCTCGTGTGGTGGTTGTGAGTGTGAGTTTCGAATTGTCTTCGACGTAGCGTGGGTGCTTTTTGAGCCCAGTTCCTGCTTCCGTAAGTAAGGGGTCGTGCCCCCTTCATCTCGACCTTCGAGGATCTGTCCCGCAGAACGAAAGTGGCCCATTTCTCGTCGTCCCGTTGTACGCGTCCTGACGCGTCTCACGTCGCCATTATGGCGGATGTGCACTCATCCCTATAGCCGTCGAACATCGAAGGTACCTGCCACCTAAGACTGCAGCCTGTCGCAACTCAACTGTACCAGGCTCCCCAACCGCCTACATATTAAGGTATGTGTCTTTGAACTGATTACCGCTGTGAACGCGAGCGAGCCGTCACATCTCTTGTGCCTACAGGCACTGTCGTCATATTTGTCCATGTTACGAGTGCTAATTTGTTCTTTACTGTTTGCTGCATAAGGCGTCGCGCCAGCATATTTATACATTCATTCAAAATTACAGACTGTCCATGTTGCGAGTGCTAATTTGTTCATTACTGTTCAACATCTGTCGCTAGGTTTAGAGCGCGCGCCAGCTGGTGTTCTTAGTTATAATCTATTTATAGATATAGGGCGACGCACTCTGCTGCCCCATTGTAACCCGTTAGTCAATACATGATTTATTAGCTAAGGGAACTATTGTTTTGTTTCGACTTGTGCATGCTCTGTTTCAGACAAGCGCCCCCTTCAGTGTACTGATTATTGTGCGACGGAACGAGGGAGCTTTGAGCGTACAGGTGGGTAAGACAGCTGCGTAGTCGCGGTCGGATTGGCACCTAATTACAATCCTTGCATAAGGCAATCCCGAAATTGTTATTTGACCTTGCAATTCTTGAGTAATCCTATCGGCGGAGTATTTTGCGTGCTTCGCCCCCGTCTAACCGTCCAGGCCCGGTTAGCCGGGTTAAGGCAGGCTTGGTGGCGCCCTCATGATTTCGACATACCCTATATATATATTATGCCGCAACACGCTTGCCCAGAACGTATCGTGTGACTCACGCCCGACTCCCTGAGCGTTCCAGCCGTGGCCTATTAGCCTATTTCGAACCGATTTCAGGGCAAGTGTGCCAGTTTTTCAGGACTGATTCCGTGGTGCGATGCTCACCTTGGGTGGGTGTCGTAAAGTTCTTTTAATACCGTAACATACTGTCATAGCGCATTTTTTCTCAGTTTTAATAGACATACGTTTCTGAAGTCAAAACCTACTGGGATGACGACTGTTTATGAACACCCGTTAGATGGTATACAATAAAATAAAATATTGTTATTGCACTACTTATTTTTTTTTTCTCTTCTGGTGACTTTTTTCCGGGGGTTTCTTCTTGATGCCTTTCTTCCGGTGACTTTCTTTCCAGTGACTTTTATTCCGGGTGACTTTTTTTGCGGTGACAACACAGATACCTAGTCAATCGCATCGTCAACTGATACTCCAAAAAGTTTTGGGTATAATCGTATTCCACAAATCAAGTGCCCTGTGATTTTTTGAATAAGTTTCGGCAAGGCCAAATACTAGTGGTATTTAAAAATATCGGAGCATATGATATAATAAACGTCGGAATCTTGTATAGAGTGCTTAGTAGTGTAATTCCCCTATAATTTTCGCAGGCTTTTGGGTCTCCTTCTTTCCACTCCCTAGGCATTTCCTCTTCCCTCCATATTTAAGTTAATAATTTAAAGATTCTTTTGTTTAAAGTTTCTCCTCCGTGTTTTATTAATTCGTTAACTATATTATCCCTTCCTCCAGCTTTGCCCCTCTTCAGCTGTGATATTACTTTAGCGAGCTCTTCTCCCGTGGGCGCATCAACTTCTTCGTTTTCCTAGTTGGCATTCTTTCGATGTCCTCCTTTTTCTTCTCCTGTCGCCCTATCGCTCTCTGTTAATATTTCCTTAAAATAATTTCTCCATGTTGTGGTGCTTATGTTTGTTGTATTGTCGTATTGTTCTTGCTATCCTTTTCTATTGTGTCCATTACTTCCTCTATCCATCTTGTCTTCTTCCTTTTTATTAATTTCGTGCTTTCTTTTCTAATTCTTTGGAATGCCCTGTAGTCCTCTTCCTTTCCTGTACTCAGCCACTTTAATCTGGTTGCCTTCTTGTGCTGTATAATTTAGCTGCAATCTTCGTCGAACCACTCGTTTCTTTTTCTTGCGGGTTTTTTGCCTAGTGTTTTATCTGTGGCGCTTTCTATGCTTCTTTTTATGATGTTCCATTCTTCTTCAATTTTTCCTTCTTCCGGTTTTTTTTTCTAAGTTTGTTTTGACTGCCTCTTCATATCTCTCTTGCTTTTCTGCCACCATTTTAATTTCCCACCTCTTTTTGTTAGGACGATTCTTCCTTTCTCCTACCATTCTTAACGTTAGCTTCGCTATCACTAGGTAGTGTGCTGTCCCCGCTTCCGCTCCTCTGAACGATGTTACATCCTGTATCATTTTTTTTGCCTCCTTTTGTTTATTAATATGTGGTTTATCTGATTTTCTGTGATTTTGCCAGGCAGTAACCAAGTTATTTTGTGCTGTATCTTGTGAAAAATTCTATGAACACGGACAAGGACTACATATTGTGTATATAGACTTTAAAAGAGCATTCGACAGTCTGAAAAGAGGGTAGGTAATAAAATCATTGGAGGATATGGATATACCGAAGAAGCTGATAAGATTAATACAAATGACAATGGAAAACTCCAAAGCAGCAGTCATGAGAGAGGAGGGAGAAACTGAAGACTTCGACATTAATCTGGAAGTAAGACAGGGAGACGGATTATCTACAACACTGTTCATCACAGCGGTAGAGGCAATAGTGAAAGAGTGCAATCTCATAAGAGCAATAACTAACAAATCAGTGCAAATTCTCGCGTACGCAGATGATTTCACGATGATCGCCAGGGATAAAAGAAGCCTAGGAGAAGAAATTGAAAAGATAGAACGAGAAGCGAAGAAACGGGGCCTAATAATCAATCAAGAAAAGAGTAAATATATGGAAATAAGCAGAGGATCCACGATGGTAGCAACCAAAAAAGAAAAAATAGGAAACTATGAGTTCGGAGTAGTGGAAAATTTCAAATACTTAGGTATTATGATTAACAATAAAATTAATAGAAGCGTGGAGATCGATCACAGGATACAAGTGGGACATAAAACGTGCTATAAATACAAAGACATAAAGAAAAGTAAAAGCACAAGTGTGAAGACAAAAATGAGGGTGTATAGAGCAGCAATTAGACCGGTGGTGAACTACGGCGCAGAGACGATGAACATAACAAGCTCGGACTACGAAAAGCTAAGAAGATTTGAAAGGAAGGTGATAAGAAAGATATACGGACCAAAGAAATTAGCAGACGACGAATACAGAGGACTAATGAACATCGAAATAAAAAACATCATAGGAGGGGACGATATAGTGAAGGTAATGAAAGTCCTAAGACATCGCTGGTATGGCCACATAAGAAGAATGGAAGACACTAGAGTGGTAAAGAAAATTACAATGTGGAGAATGGACACAGGAAGGGGAAGAGGGAGATCAAAAATCAGATGGGAAGACCAGGTACTAGAAGACATAAGAAAGCTAGGGATACAAAAATGGAGGAGAAATATAATGGACCGAGACACATGGAAGAAGATAACGGGAGAAGCAAAGACAAATGACAGGCTGGAATAAGTCAATAAACAAAGAACGTGGACTAACTCATCACAAAAAGAGAGTGCCAGAGCTCAGGAAAATGAGCGGCTACAATTCCTTAAGGAATGTACAGTCGCTATATATACAGGGTGTAGAAATGCTTTACGCACCATAGGGATTTCAATGGTAATTTCTTCATATGAAAATATTTGCTTCCCTAATTATTTTAGAGAAAACTTGTATTGAAGTTTTTTGCAGAGAAAAAAATTCTGTATCCATTTAAACCAGAATTTGTCATTTTACATTTCGGAAAACCGAAAATTTAAAGAAATAAAATTACCATTTTTAGACAAATCAGTGGTGCCTTGAAATTACTAAATCATCTCAAAGCATCAACAAATTAGTTTGCTGTTTATTTGTTTGCCGTTACATTTGACAGATGCAAACAAATAAACAGCAAACTAATTTGTTGATGCTTTGAGATGATTTAGTAATTTCAAGGCACCACTGATTTGTCTAAAAATGGTAATTTTTTTCTTTAAATTTTCGGTTTTCCGAAATGTAAAATGACAAATGCTGGCATAAATGGATACAGAATTTTTTTCTCTACAAAAAACTGCAATAGAAGTTTGCTCTAAAATAATTAGGGAAGAAAATATTTTCATATGAAGAAATTACCATTGAAATCCCTATGGTGCGTAAAGCATTTCTACACCCTGTATAATGAATTTCAAATGGCAAAGTGTTAATCTTTTACTAATTATAATATTAAGTCTCTTAATGAGTATTTTATCATTTTTGTAAAATAACATGAATTAATGAAAAACGCAGAGTAACATTTGTAAGAATACTCTATTCTGGTTATCAAAGTATTGTACTCTTGAGTTTTATGTTTGCAGTCAAGATATGTAAGTTCTTAATACCATTCCAGTAATTTAATGTGTTTCTCATCTGCATTTCTTAAGGTAGGTCTCCTAATTAAAGTTAATCCACCATAAAATCCTTTCCTATTGTCGATCTTTTGGAGGGAATAATATTTGCAGATAGATTTTGCTTATATCGGCGGCCAAAACAAATATGTGCAATCTAAATCTAAAAATAATTAAAAGCAAGTCATCTTGAAGTTTTGGCCCAACCATTAATGTTTTATTTAAACTAATTCAGAGCTGGGCACTAATTAATTATTTTGTAATTAAATTTCTTTTTGTTTATTTGCCTTGGAATTGAATTACTTTTCAAAATGAGGTAATTGTAATTGGGAATTGCCATTTTTGTTAAAAAGTACTTGAAAATTACTTCTTGAAAGTAATTAACTACTACATTCAATTACTCAATTACTTTTGTGTAATTAAATTACTCTAAAGTATTTAAATTACTTTACAAGTATTTGAATTACCTGTGGTAATTGAAATTACTCCAGGTAATTGAATTACTTTGTGTTATTTCAATTACTAAATTACTGACTTCGATAGGGTGCCGAATCTTCAGAACGCAAAAATGAGATAAGGTCTTATTAAGTTACATATTAAGCAAATCGTAATAGGGTATTCCCTCAATAGAAGCCGAATTTATTATTTCCTCTGACGAGTCGAATAACAGCAACTTTTGCATTTTGTGCGACGCGTGCACTACTTCTAGTGAGTGTATGTAGATGTGATCTGTAGCTTGTAATAGTGACACTAATATTTATTGTGCAAGACGCTAAAACTATATTTGCGGTAAGTACATTACAGATTACAATACCTACGGTAAAAATATAATTTAAAATAGCTTCATTAGACGATATTGGTTCATAATAATTTCAATCTGCTTGTTTTAAACGATGTACTAGCATAGGGGTACACTGCCGTGCAAGTGTAACAGTACCAATAGGTATTATTAAATATGATAAGATTTTGTAATTTGAAGTAAAAATATGAAAGCAATCCGAGCAATTTAATTGTCAAGCGTTGACAGTAATTTTATGAAATAAGTAGGTACATATTTTTACCCGTTTCTTATACGGTTGTGTTCAAAAACAAATTACATAAGGGTTGGCCATGGAATATAAAAGTAATGCCAACAGCAAGCTTTAGAATTCATTAACTGTCATCACTGTTGTTGCTGTCATAAGTTTATATTACTCGTACACGCTGATATCGTGACTGAAAATTCTAAAAATTGCTGTCGACATTAGTTTTATTTACTATGGCCAACCCTTATGTAATGTCTTTTTGAACACATGGTATACATGTCTCTTGAATGTAAAACTGTCTTCATTGTTACGTGCTTGAGCAAATGTCTTTTGTTTTTGTAGTTGATGTACAACTTCTTATTTCAATCAGCCGTTTTCAACTAGGTTTATCAGTTACCTGTCAACTTTCAACAGGCCCTGATCATCACCAAATTGATAGTTTGTTTTAAAATTTCAAAAGTTAGCTAACATATTTTTTATAGCTTGTATGTGTATTACTAGGTAGAAAAATGTATCATTCCCTCCCGCGGATGTAGTTTTAATTATTCAGCGTTAGCGAGAACGTACTGTCATCAATTTTAATCATGCAGGGGAGGAAATGACGTTTTAGTTCAGAGTTATACATACAATACTTTTACATTTTATGATGGGACTATCTCTTGTATTCAGCTGAATTCAAAAATATTTAAATATGGCAATGGCAGTCAATGTATTATACTCCCTCCCACTGCCATTGGAAACCGACCAGGGAACCAAACGTATATTTTCGGGAAACCCGTAACAGGCAACAGAAAATTTCACTGTCGTATAATGGGGTAAAAAAAGTATTTTCGAACTGAGCCAACAAAAAGTGCTCAAGTTGGGTCAATTGAATCACCACGTAGTGTTCTTCTACAAAATCTAAATAGAAATTTGCTGTCAAACAATTAAGAAATCCAATGCTCCACCTTGTATACTTAGGTAAGTTAAGAAAAGTGAGAGTTTTTCAACGTTTAATTTACAAGCGAGCGATGCAAAGCGAGTGGATTAATTTATCACGACATGGAAAAATCACTTTTATAACATATTCAGCGTGCTATTTTTTCTAATACCATTACAAAATCTAGCCAAAATGAAATTCGACATTTCTTCATATTCGAAAAAAAAATATTTTTTTAAATCCGTAGTGAAGAACGTCGAAATCGTCATTAAAATACGAGAAATCGGCAATGAAGCAATACATTGTTTTACGACTTTTTGTAGGCGGATGGGCGATAGGTAAACCTCAACCGACGCCGACGTCAACATAACCTACAAAAGTGACTTAAAATGTGGTAATTTCGCGATTTCTCGATTTAGAAAAACAATGTACCCCTCGGCACTGGAAGTTCTTTTTTATCCCTCATGTGGTTTGTTTGCTTTGGCCTTACGGGCCTCGGCAACTAAATCCACAATCGTGATAGAAAGCTCAACTTCAGTGATAACCTATGTGGAAACTAATATAAAAAAAATAATAAATTTGAACTTCCAAGTCCTTATACCTTCTTACTGAAGGGACTTTGTACTAAGGTATATTAGGTTTAATCGGTTTATTATAACCTAAGGAATCTATGACCAATCGGTGTCCCATTCTTTTTGGGACACCCTGTATAATTGTTATCCTTGACTTTATTTATTTACTTACATCTTACATCAAAACAAACCAAAAACTTTTGGTTTCGGTGAACGGTGCATGTAGCTACAAGATTTAATTATCAAAAAACCTTCAAGAGTGATAAAGTATGTAGGTTACTATAGTTAACAAAATATAAAAATTAAGCATTTTTAGATTTCGATTACGAATCGACACGACACTAATGATAGTTGCAACTTCAAAAAAGTTCTACTAAATACAACTACCTATATGACAATAATTTTTATTGAAAGTAATTGATGTTGTACAATTACAATTACTAAGTAATTGGTTTTTTATGTGAGTAATTGAATTCCTGGTACATAATTAAATTACTGCATTGGGAGGTAACTGGTAATTGGTAATTAATTACTTTTTGAAAGTAATTTGCCCAGCTCTGAACTAATCCCAGATAAATACAGCCGATTCTTTAAACTTCACCAGTAGTTTTTTGGATTTACTTGATCCCTTTATTACTGCTTGATGCGGCATTGGGTTCATTTAATTTTGATACCGGAACCAATTCCATATGGCTAAGTTTTTGATAGTCGTTCATAAATGACTATAATTTGTTATATTAAGGAATTTCGATTTAATTTAGTCTTTAAAATTGAAAATCGCCTACTAGCCATTTCCTTTGTTAATAAACCGATTAGCCAATATTGGAGGGATTAATTTTGAATCGCAGTTTTATTACCTGCCGGCACCGTTTCGTCGAAATCTGTTTGCAAAATGTGCTTCACGTTGTACTTTTCATGGAAAACTTGAGAAAGGCTGAAGATTTTTCTATTTCCCCGAATTTTTGAATTAACTTACTAAACAACAAATTGTTTTCTCAAAATTTTAACGGTGTTTTATAAGAGAATTACGGATCTGAGACAAAAAACCTTAAACGAGTTTTTTAGACCTCTTTTTATGTTACAATGTTGATACCTCCAGAATTCACATGGCCGACTTAAGAAACACCCTGTATAATTATTTCATTTGTCGGAAGTTTAATTTAGAGACCCTGTATACAAAGTAAGATAAGAGATGGGACAAGTGGAACCAGTTTTCAAGGAAAAATTGATTAATTGCTATGTTTTTGAAAGAATGTTTCAAGATGTTGCCATTACCAAACTGACGTTAACCTAAAATGTCAAATTTCTAAATGTCAAATTATGGAAATCATTGTTCGTTATTAATAAAAATTCCTTCTGGTTTAGATAAAGTAGGATAGATATTACGCATTGTTTCTAGTTCTTAAATACCAATTTACATTTCATTACATTTTCTTTCTAAGTCAAAATCTCAAATTTTAAAATGAATACTAAAACTGGTACTACACTAGATGAAGTGCAAACTCACCCGTACACATAGGTAAGCTTCTCAGAAAATTTCACTTTGACTGAAAGGACTGTAATAAATGAAAAGCTTTTTACCCTCTAATAATAATAGTTCAGAAGTTAAACACAATATTATGTTCCATTTAGCTTCAATAGTGGTTGTGTCGCTTTTAATTTAATGTAATTGCACTCAGATAGTAATAACGTTTCCGTTGTATTTTAAATTTCACGTTCATCTCCACTATACCTTATTTTGAAAGAATTTCTAAAATACTTTGCAACACATAAATTCGTACATTTTTGCTGAACTCTTTTATATTGATCAGGGCCGGCATCTTTGTGTTTTCTCGTGTGTTGCTCTTACTTCTAAAGACAATAAATAAATACTAGAAATTTCAAAATGATTGGTAGAAAAATTGTTTTTATTCGTGTCAAATGGTCCTAAAAATGTAATTTAAATTTAATGCTAATTTTCTGAACAACGTGCGGTTTTTAGCCGATTAATTTTTAGTGAATGTGCATTGGAATGTGTATACTTATTAACTTAAAAAGAATTCACAATTGTAGATATCAACTAGTACCCTTTTTTGACATTTAATCCCCAGGATGAAGTTTATTCCCGCGACAAAGTCGAAGGAATAATCACAAGTGGGATTTAATGGCACCTTAGTGTCAGCTTTTTAAGTTATCAAAACAAAAGTAGTAATTTCTGATGGTGCCACAACATACTTGGTGACTTAGCAATTTATTAGCACGGCGGTAACTCTCACTTTCGCATAGTCCTTTGGAAAAGTAGGTGATGTTTAGTTGTGTGAAACTGACCTGACTGAATGACGTACTGGGGATACTTTGCCCAAGGACCATGAGAAACTGCAACACCTATCCTATACTAAGGTGTTTTCCCACGATCGGGAGTGGAAATCAGTTACTAGGTTACAAAAATTGTGGCAGAAATATTCCTTGGGATTAAAAGTGACACTTTAATCCCTCAAAAACGCCTGAAATAGGTCATTTATTCCCGGCACTGTAAAAATTGCGCTATACTGTAATAGCGATACTTAAATCTACATAAAAAGTTAAAACATTAGTACCTATACCTACTTCAAAAACTGCAAATTGAGAAACTCGTATTTTGAAATCCAATCATTTATAACAGGTTTAAGGTCTAGAGATTTAGATATGAAAATAGACTGTAAAAGTGTTGTAATACCAGCTAAAGAAAAATTCTTCAGCTCTCCGGCGTGACGTCGGCACAGGTAGGTCGACCGTCCGCTAAATCGCCTAGGCGCAGAGTGTTTATAGCTTTAACAATAAGTGGTCCAGTTTAATTAATTTTACCACAATAATCAACGTAGTGGTTGTAGAATTACTTATAATTTTCGCTATTCTTTTCTCGCTATGATATTGACACCCAATGAAATGAACTAAATAGCCCTCTTCTGCAAAAAAAAATTAAAACCAGCTGAGACACAAAATTTAGTTTGTTATGAACATGAAAAATATTCTTCAAAATGTCCAAGTACATCAATGAATATAACATAATTAAATTAAATTAAATTTACTACCGCATTATGTAGACACAAGTCCCCACAGCTTAAATTCATGATTAAACTGTAATTATCTTCGACCGCTGTATCCAAATAATTATTATTACAAGAAGTACCTACCCTATCGACGTTTGTAAAATTATTGCTTTCACACCCACTTATTCCTATAACCAAAATAAGTATCTATCTACAGACACACGAATATAGTATATAACTACAAAACACTACATTTACCTACTTTATTCACCGGCAAGGGTTTTGAAACCCTAACAACTCGCCATTATGGTGATAATACAATGACCTGTGACAGTAATTTTCCTGTTTATTTGTGTAAAACTGGTGCTAAATAACTTACACCCACAGCACCAAACACTAACAAAGGCACTAAGTGACTTGTCTATTACAAACAGCTAAACTATAATCGATAATTGCAACCAATGTGCAGCTGCTATAAGCTGTAAGCATGTTCACGTCGCGGGTATTAACTACCTACTTTAACCTACATCACAATCCCGTGACGTCAGAGAGCTGCAGTCTTGTTTTAGCTGGTACTGAGCGCTGTCACTTACTTATTTTATCTCATCTCGTCCGAGGTTCTGTATATTGCTCGTATTGTTTCGTGTGTTGCTCAAACTTGCAAGCAACACAACTGATGCCGGGCCTGATATTGATTTCTGAATGTTTCACTTTCGCAACTGTACAAATGGAATGATGATTGCACTGCGTTATATTTTAGTTTCATAATTGCGATTTTGCCTATGTATAGTTACAAACTAGTATGGCATAAATTTTCTTTGCATAATCTGTACGCTTTTCACACTTCAAGTTCTTAATAACAGGCCTTTCTATCAATATTCACATATAAGGGTCATTTTATCAAAACCTTAACACAATTTCTTACATCCAACTGCTAAACAGCCAGTCATTCAAGTTAAAGTTACGAACAATAACGTATATAAACCTTATTTATCTTCATATAAAGGAAATGTCACTTGTCATTACATCAAAAATTAGAAAAGTCAAACGGCATTAATCATTTCTGCCATGGAAAATGGTTCCAACCAATCCGCATTAATCATCTGTATTTCCCGTTTCTAATCTTAATATACAGGGTCTCTAGTTTAACTAAATCACAAACGCCTTTTTATATATATTATCGATAATATCATTTACCTATAAAACGTCAATCGTGACTAGAGAACGGCATCATAAGTATTAAATGGGCAGTTGTAAATACAAAATTAGACATTGTGGACTTATTGGTAGGTGTAGAATTAATTGCACCCATGAATAGTTTTTTCCCATAATGAATCAGGTACTATGCAAGTTTGCCGCGACTATTAAATACATTCAGATTTGTTTTTCCACAATTTTAGTCTTGAAGTGAGAAACAGTTAATCAAATAAACAAACCTACCATATTGCAACGTCATCTACAAGAATGCAATTAATCTCAAAACTGTTTACGGCCGCTGGTACATGCAGTCGGCGTTTTGGTTATGACAGCGATTACCTTGCAAGACATCTCGCCGAACGGCCAAACTGACGACTCCAAACGCGGTCGGCGTTTTGGGCGACGCTCGTACTAGCGTTCTAGGCCATTTTGCCGAATGGCCAAAGTGCCGAATAGATGTGCAGTCGGCATCTTGAGCTAAATATAAATTTTGATTCGTGTTCGGCTCCGACGCTCACCTCACGAACGATGTGACGACGGTCAGCGTCGTTCGGCATTTTGTACACAGTCGACAGATTGGGAGTCGACGTTTTGGACATAGTCGGCAGAATGGCAGTCGGCGTTTTGGACATAGTCGGCAGCATGGCAGTCGGCGTTTTGGACATAGTCGGCGGAATGGCAGTCGGCGTTTTGGACATAGTCGGCGGAATGGTAGTCGGCGTTTTGGACATAGTCGGCAGAATGGCAGTCGGCGTTTTGGACATAGTCGGCAGAATGGCAGTCGGCGATTTGGACATAGTCGGTGGAATGGCAGTCAGCGTTTTGGAGATAGTCGACAGAATAGCAGTCGGCGTTTTGGACATAGTCGGCAGAATGGCACTCAGCGTTTTGGTCGAATTATCGGTTCGGCGTTTTGGACAGTACACGTTTTACCGAATGGCCAAAGTGCCGACTAGATCTGCAGTCGGCGTTTTGGACCAAATACAATTTTAGATTTATATTCGGCTCCGACGCCAAGCCCGCGAACGACGTGACGTCAGTTGGCGTCGATCGGCGTTTTGGACACGGTCTTAAGAATGGCAGTCGAAGTTTTGGGCCTAGTCGGCGGAATGGCAGTCGGCGTTTTGGACGAATTATTGGGTCGGCGTTTTGGGCATTCGGCGTTTTGTCCTGGACCCATTAAAATTGTTTTACAGTGTGTTCTGATTGTTATTTAATTTCAAATATGAATTGTTATCTGCTACTACGAAATAACTATCTTTATTACTTCAAATATCATTTTAATTCTTATGTTAGAACCTTTTTAATAATATTAATTGCATTTCCGGATTTGAATTTAATCTGTAATTTATTAAATAAATTTCGAATAGCTAATAATTAGGTATGATTACCTTTTATAAATAAATTAGGTACCAGTCTTGATGTACTATACTATAACAATAACAGGCTTTTTATGCCCATAGCATTGTGATGTCTCTCCACTCTTTCCTGGACACCTTTTTTCTTCCAAATCTTGTTTACTGCTTGTATAGGTATATCTCTACCCGGGTTTTCAGCGTTCTCAGCACGGTCTAGGACAAGTTGGCGCAGCCAACTGGGCGCGGCCATCTCGGCGCGGCCAACTTGGCGCGAGCCAACTTGGCGCAGGGACAACTTGGCGCAGGGCCAACTTGGCGCGGGCCAACTTGGCGCGAGACAACTGGGCGCGAAACCTAAGCATACCGGGTCCGGCAATTCTGCGGGGCTGGAAAATATTTCATGAACTACGAGAGTTGCATAAAATTTGCTCATATAAAAGTTGAAGGTACGAAGATTTTGCATATTGCTAAAATAGTTTTGGTTATACAGAGTGGCTAAGAAATTTATTGCAGCTAGCCAGTTTTTTTTTGCGAAATTGTCTGTACTTGGGTGGCTTAAAGGTGTTGCGCCAAAATGCTAATTATTTTAATATAAATGTGTATGGGTCTTAAGTCACCTCTTTTGGAGATATTAACGATTTTATGCAAAAATGCTGAATTTTGGGCGGTTGCTGTAACAGAAAACAATTGAATGAACGTTGCCAAAAATAATTTTTCTGAATTACCTTTTTTAGTGTAAAATAGTATCTCTGAGTATTAATGCTATGCAGCGCTCTCAAGATTTGCAAATTTAATAATTTTGAATTGTTTTTACAATGGCACACTATTTTTATATTTATGAGATTTCATCTGATAGCCTTCGTTATAGATCTAAATTCAACCGTTTTTCAGAATTAGATTGAACATAAACAAACAATTTAAGCTTTTTAAGATGTCTTTAAAGGGACAACAAACAAACAAACTTTGGCAGATACAAATTTAAACACTCTGAGCAAAACAAAAAACCAGCTTTGGAAATTGAAAACCCGGCCACTGCTGACAAGGGAAGTAACAAACACGAAAAATCGAATAATGCAGGAGAAAATTCAATCTAAAAACGGTTGAACTTAGGGGTATGAAATGCAATATTAGAAGAAAGCTCATTAAAGGTCTTTTAAAAAATCGAAACGATTAATTTTGCAAATGTTAAGAACTCTGTACAGTTTTAATGCCCAGATATTATGAGGAGAAATGTTTTAATATTTAAGGAAATTACTTATAGGATTTTCATGTATTCGTTCTTGTCTTTTGGTCTGCTATCTTTTGGTATTTATTCCTGAATTTCTCGTTTGTTTCGTGTTTACTATTTCTTTTATTAACAATGACTGGATATTTATTATCTAAGCCGTAAGTTATACGAGTATTCGGAGAGTTCAGTTGTTTAAATTTAACATTTGACGGTGTTTGCTTGTTTTTCCTCTCCGTAAAGCATGTGAACGGACTTAAATGTTTTTTATGTTACAAGTCGAATATTTGAAGAACGGCGAAACTTAATGGTATGAAGTTAAGATACCAGAAGTATGTTCATTAAAGAGGAATTTTCTAATTTAAAAAAAAAGATCCGAACTTATTAAATCTGCAAATTTTAAATAGTAGCAACTATTTTGCACTCGAAAAGTTATTCAGGAAAATAGATATTTTTGCATTTAGAATGCAAAATGCTACTATTACTTTCAAAAATGAGAGATTTCAATAATCTTCAATTCGTGGAAATTTTATATTTTTTAGTAGATGGATACTCAAATTTGTTGTTGCTCTGCAGTTCCATAAGAAGTGCACATTTCCGTGGTTCAGCATAAACATAATTTGTATTGTGTTGTTTGGCCCATCAGCCGTAACGACAATGACATAATCTCCATGTAATTTTAATCCCATCTAATGACATTTCTAAAACGGACTGATGAAGTCCACAAGGTTAATGGAAGAGTTTTTTTAATGTGTACTATCATCACCCAGCAGTAAAGTTATTATAGAACCTATAAAATTACGGAATTGTAATTTTTTCTCTGTTTCCAAGATATGGAAATTGTATATTTTTGTTTAACCCTCAAATTATAATCGACCTTCAATCTTTCAAATATATATAATAAACCTAGGAAAACAAAATGCAAGCTACAAAATGACATTTACAATTGACAATTAAATTTTACTTTAACATTACTATTTAAAAAAAATCTATACTATTGAATCTAGAACGAAAAAAACCCGGACAAAACCCCCCGGACTGATATCTCGACAAAGAAACCCCGGACAAAAAAACCTCCGTAAAAAACTCTACTGGCAAAAAACGGACAAATTAATTTTAAATTTTTTACATTTCTGACCAGTCGCATACCTCAATGCGTACACAGTAATAGGTGGTCCCTTTATAATTTCCTAATATTAATTTTCATATATCTGATATGCTACGAGACACATTGTATATTTGAAAAGGTAAAAACATATGATATTTGAAAACAAAGGACCAAACAAAAGAACTGAGACGTCGAATAGAAATGTTGGATTTGTCATTTTCCGCCTGTAGCCCGGAAATTATTCTGTTTGTTGCCCTCAAAATGTGCAAATAATTTTTTTAATAACGAATATTTCCATTGAATCAAATTGAAAATTGAACATCCCGTACACATAATATGTTGAGGTTTTTATCGGGGGGGTATTTTGTTCGGGGGACACAAATCAGGATGTATTATCTAAATATGGAATTGACATTTGTTTTATTTTCTGTTTTGTGGAATTTCTTTTCATTTATAACTGCTACTTGTAAAAAAACGTATCATAAAAGGATAGAAATGGCCCTGTCTAAGCAAGTACAATGTTTCATCGAATCTGCTTTACGAGAAAGCTATAAATCACTTCTTGTAGAAAATATTAAGAGAATAATATTTCTGTGCAGATAAGGATTGACAGCCAGCAGATTCACATCAGATAAGCAAAGAAGTACTTCCTTTAAAAATTCGCGTTTCAAAATTATTTCGCTCCCGCTTGTCTCGCGCCCAGTTGGCTCGCGCCAAGTTGGCCCGCGCCAAGTTGGCCCTGCGCCAAGTTGTCCCTGCGCCAAGTTGGCTCGCGCCAAGTTGGCCGCGCCGAGATGGCCGCGCCCAGTTGGCTGCGCCAACTTGTCCCATTACGTTCTCAGCACTGTTCTTGTTGTTCTGTTTTCTGGCAATCTCTCTATGTGTCCTAACCGTCTTACATTTTGGGCTTTTACGTATTGTGTAATTGTTGGGTTTCCATACAGTTGATGTAGTTGTTCGTTTCTCCTTTTTTCCCATCCATCTTCTGTTTTTTTCTTTCCGTACATTTTTCTCGATATTTTCCTTTCCCACACTTCTAAGCTTTTTGGTGCTTCTTTCAAAATTTTCTCTCTTTTCATTTTCTTTTTCGTTTAGCGTCTCCTTGAAATATTCTTTCCGGCATTCTATTTTCATCTCTTCTCTTTTAATTGAGTACGTTAGTATTAAAAGTAGTACGATAGGAGTTACAACTGGACCATAAACAAACCGAGGATGTCTTCAAGAAAAATGAATTAAAAACAAAAGCACGCCGTAAGCGAGGGAAAACGTCCAAATACGAAGAAACGCTGATAAAGAATAAAGGCATTACTTTAAGCAATTGAGAAAATAGAAACTGAGATTACAAAAGAAGTAAAAAGTTATCGGGAAATAAAGAAAAGTAATGTTACACTTACAAAACTAAGAGAAGATGCGAGAGCGGGCAATAGCAACTTTAAGAATACTTGAAATAATTTATAATAAATTGGAAAAGACTGAAGAAAGAAAAATAATTATGCTAAAGATGCATTTATTTGAAGATAAGAAAAGATAATAAAAAATAAATAGCAACTGGAATAAAGAGTAAAGTGCTTTATGAAAACTTATGGGCAGTAAACTAATTGTGTGGCATAAATTCGAAAAAATGTTGATGATAAATGAGCAACAAAGAAATTCAAAAGAAGATAAAAACAAAATAGAGATATAATATAATGACACTGGTCTGAATGAAAGAGCATATAAATCACGTAAGGCAGAGAAAGAAAGAATATTATTAACAATGTATTCACAAAATCTGTGTTTTACAGTGCGTTCTTAAACTATATGTTTATTCTTGGCTACATGTCTTTGGGGAAGAGATCTAGAGGACGCCTCCCAATGCGATGGACGCACGATGTAAAAAGATCTGCTGGACTAATGTGGATCCGACAGACGCAAGATAGAGACAAATGGCGAAGAATGAGGGAGGCCTATGTCCAGAAATGGACCGAAGATAAAGGCTGATGAGATGACATGTCTTTAATTTTTAGTACGTGTTTGTAGTAATTGCTCACCAATAAAGATAATAAAAAAATCTGAAGGTGAAAATAAATGTGTTGATGTAATTAGTTCACCAGATCATGCAAGTTCTACCATTTTAATTTGATTTTTTTTAAATTGTCCATGTATTTATTTATTGGTTCCTTAGTTCATTAGTCTTGGATTTTTATAACTTTTCCCTCTTTCTTATCGATTTTCTCTTGCTTTTTGTTTGCTTTTGAGGCATTGGTTGTCGTTTACCAGAAGCTTCATTATCACTGCTGTCTTACTCACAAACAAAAACTATGCAGACAAAACTAAGCCAAATAAAATATTTCAAAAATGTATCCAAATGCAGAGATGAGGCAACGACATCAAAGATAATGATGATCATGCATAAATACACAGATGTAAAAAATCTGTAAATAGGTTTACACGGAACTTTCCTCGCGCGAATTACATCAATTTGCAAATAAAAGTATGCACTCGCTAGGATTTGAACTTCGCTCTCCCAGGCGAATGAGATTAATGTTTTTAATGCAAAGAACCGTGGCGCCACGACCATGCTTAAATTATACACTCTTCTGCTGTGTGATGTTTAATCTGTATCTGTTAGGTTTCATTTTCGTCAAGGATAAAGCCTGAGCTATGTGCAAATTATTACTTTTATTTATTTCTCAGTTAAAGCAAAAATAAATAAAATGTTATTCTTTAAGGTGCTCATGCTGTATATGTTGAGTCCAAAATATGCGCTTTTCGTCAAAATTACTTTCATTTATGTAATAGTTCTTGAGTAAAAGCAAGAATAGGCAGAATTTAATGTTTTTAATTACTCACCCTGTATATATTTACCGAAATTTTCTCGGTTTCATGCCAGGAAGACATATAGTCCGCATGCAAAATATCGTTTTCCTCCAACAAATAATTTTTGAGTTATACCAGCAACAGACAGACGGAATTGAGAAAACCTGTCTTTCGTCATCTAAGGCCCTGAAATGTGAAGATCTGAAGAAATCTCGAAAGGTGAATTTTTTGGGATTACAATACTTCTTTCGTCTTTTAGTCAAGGGACATTAACATTAACAAATTTGATAAATTACGTCAATAGAATTCATGTACAATTTGTGCTGCTCTAGTTTTAGAGATTGGGTGTAACAAATTGAATTATCAAGCCTATGCATAATACTCAGAACATATAATTTGTATTCCAGAAGAAGATAAACTGAACAGTGTAAAAGAACTGATTACCAGGAATAAGTTTTGTTTGACAGCTCATGAGATCAACATTGTGAGCATGTAAGCTATTAATTTCAAGTTACCTTCGTGCTGCTCTTGTTAAGGCCTTTTTACGTGTAACGATGGCACTGTAATTAATTTTTTATAGTATATTTCGGGCGTGATTGATGGAATGCCGGCACTGCTAACTTGCTTTTTAATGTTAATCATTCTTTTCGTTGGAGACTGACAGCTGAGTACCACAACGTGATGTCGAGTCGTTCTTGTTTTGCCTCCCCATTATTGCCGTCGTCATTACGATCACAAATAGAAATTTAGAAATTAAGCCGAAAATTAATTACCGCCGCGCTTATTACTTCCATTATTTTCGTGTAATGAATTCGTGATGCTCCGAACACTACCAGAACACGTACTTCGTTTAGGTCTAATTAACGCGTGTTTCGCTAAGAAGCAGTTTTTGCAAGCAAATAATTCAGATAACCTTGCACTCTTAAGCATTTTAATGATGCTCGAAATATATAAAAATAATGCTACCTGGTCTACGTTAGTTGATTGGAGTTATTAATATTAATTCTCAATTTAGTAACAGTTGTTTTTTATAACAACTCTGATGGAGCAACGTTAATTGCATAATAATATTATATAAAGTTTTGATTTTTAACATAGAATCAACTGCAATTATAAAATAATTAGAAGGGTCTTTAATTCAATCTGAAAGGGGGCACCATTTTATTGTGATATTAAAATGTTTATTTTTGTAAATGCCGCTGAAATAATACAAATATATTATGAGTGTCTATGTTTTATCTTTGGATTGTTTCAAACTTTAAAAAATAAGGTTTACCATTCTAATTCGATGCTTATAAGAGTACCCACGACTGCTGAATTTTTGCAATTCAAAAACTAGTTACCCTTTTTATTTAAAGTACTGTGGTCGATAATGTGCAATAGACACGAAAGCATCCTTGAATCTCGGCGCTTCTCAAGCTAATAAATTCCTTTTGCTTTCCATTAAAAGTCATGATAAATTAAACAACAATATTTATAGCTTTGGAGACCCATTTGAATAATTCCACGTTTTTTAAATGTTAGCGTTCGCAAAAAAATATTTTATTTCACATTTTTTGTAGTCAATGAAACAATTAATTTTCTGAATGTTTCTAATGCCTATAAATTTACTTTTTATTCAACTCGAGATTTTATCTTCAAATATTACGTTCATTTAATAGCATGGTGGGATATCACTGAAAGTGTTAAGACTAGCTGTGCACAATGTCATATAATAAATATTAGGTATTCATTATCTTTCCAGTAGATATATTGTTATTAGATCTAAAATAAATCTGACAATTTCGCTATACAATAAGGAAATTATACAAAATAGGTAAGTTTTGTAAATGTAGGAAGCTTACATAACGAAATCGTGGGACGTGATGAGAAAGCGAACAAATGCCTGCATCGTATTTTATGACCTTACATATCAAGTTAAAAATTCTAAGATTAGTACGGATTGTCAAAACGTTTTGTAATTCTCTTCATTTACTGTAGTTCAAGTAGTTCAAATTAGGATGACAGCCAAGTATAGGAATTAGCGTGTTAAGAATATTCTCTACAAATTTGCTTTGACATGACACGTGCTCTGCCTTGTCAGAGATACCGACATATCTGTAAATTAGCGATTTTTATTCATATCTATGACTGAGGTCGGGTATTGTAAGCAAATAGTTAAACTTTATATTTTATGCAATATGCAACACAATTACATGCAATTACTTTATATTTTATAAGAAATATACCAACGTCAATATGCACATACACAAATGTGTAGTAAATAAAAATGCACAGCAGCAGTGAGTCTAGGTCAATAAAAAAATTGCATCTTTATTTATTGTAAGGACTTTTTACTTAGTTCCAGAAATTTTTAGAAAATCTATTTATAGAAATGCCTTTCGGTAACGATGTTTTCATTTGTAATAAAGCACGTTTAAGACGATCAAGTGTTTTTAAACTCCATAAAACGCTAAAGTATGTACTAGTTGTAAGTAATGTGTTGATATGCTGATAAAATTAACGACTGAAATTATAATGCGTTTGACGTAACTGTGTCTAATAAAAACTGCTGTTGTGTGTTTTCTGGCAAGGTTTGTTGTGTTTTGTGTTGTCGTCGAGATGGTAAAAATAGATAAAAGTGTAGTGTTTGTTTTGAGGCGTAAGATGACTGTCTTTTGTCACAGTGAGAGTTAAGAATCGGTTGGATTAGTAACTTGCGGTTCTTCATGCTCGTTCAAGCATGTGTTAATAAGCATAAAAACCTTGCACATTCAGAAAAAAGAAGTTTTTATTTGAAATGATCATCATTACATAGCTGCTGTTTTGCCTCGATATTTGTAAACGCTTCAATAACAATACGATGTTGCCAAATCTATGCGTCGCAAGTAAATTGTTTATTATATAGTATGACTAAAAATTCTCTTCATCTAGTATGGCTATGGAATGGTTCCGAATTAATGAATCCAACTATAAATTATTTAAAAATTAAATGTCGAATTGGTCATTTAAGTATAGTTGCATTCATCAATTAGAAAACATTCTATAGCCATACTAGATGAAAATAATTTTTGATCATACTTTAGTTAAACCAATATCGACTTATGCAAATTAATCTTAGGTACTCTCATCAACGCTAAACGAATAATGGACGCAGAAGTAGGTAAAACTCATACATATAATACACATATATTGCTAGTAGGGCCTCGGAACGCCCGAAAACATTACGGCGCCGACATAGTTTCACTTAGAGTATAACGCGTCTCGTGCGCATGCGTGTGAATTCCAACTCCGCCTTTAGAAGCGAATTTTAACCTTGACCACTTCCCCATTGGGCGGACGACGCCGCCGAGCTTGCGCACAGCTCACCATTATACATTGAAGAGTTGGTTGTCTGTCTAACTTCCTTCGTGAGTTTCCCACTCATAGCCGCTAGCAATATAGTAAGTATTAGATATATGGTAAAACTAAAAGCGACGAGGTAAGCTAAGGAGAACATGGACAGATATTATAGCAGAAATACGAAATAAAAGAGAAAAACAATTGGGTAACTAAGAACGTGACAAAAAACCGAAAGGGGCGGAGGGTGGAAATGGCCACCGCACATACTTGACGCTCTATAAGAAGAAAAGGGTTAAGGGTTAAGAGAAGAAGTAACAAAATTGGCAAATATGAAACTAATTTAAGACATACGGACACGTATACCGGGTGTCCATTATCAAAGTCGAACATAGGCAATTAACATTAGTGCAGTCACTCGTTCGTTATTGAAATAATTCATTTTTCTGTAGATAATTTTAACAGACGTTGACAGAAAATACCTGATTTACGTCAAATAACTACCAATTTTTTTGACAACTGCTATCGAACTTGAAAAGCAAGGCATGGCATATTTAAAAATTCCCAAGTTTTAAATTAGTATTTTAAAATAAAAATCGCATCTTGAATATTATTATTGGTATCATTTGATGCGTAATAATTTTATCTTTCCATTGATACCATTACCTTCCCTGTAAGTTCAATTGGCGAGCAGGAATCGGCAAAAACGTTCAATACAATGTTAATCGCCTATGTTCGACTTTGAGAACGGACACCCGGTATATACATTTTTCCTATTACTTGTTATGTTCCCATGCTCTTTTACTTTAAGTGAAGATGTAGTTAAATAGCTTTCATATTTCATAAATTAATTAGGTTTTGCGTCAGTCTGTGTCAAAAATGACGGAAAACCTAACCTGCTAACCTTGAATTTGACATAGACAGAATTCAACTGTGTCATTTTTGATGTTCAACAACTCAACATTTCACCAGTTTTATAACGGGATTTATCAGGAGAAGTAGAAGAGCACAGTAACCAAACGTATCAATCACACCAGAGCTAAAACTCTTCTACCCAAAGGAAAGAAGAAGGTGAGGTTTAAGTCGAGAGTTATCACGGTTGAATGAAGAAAAGGGCGGAGGACAGGGTTTAGAAATAAGCGTTTCCCAGAAAAAGAAAGGAGTCACTTTCGTCTTGATTGA
>CALNHX010001700.1:0-210530 GCA_940337035.1 Agriotes lineatus
ATGTCTCATCATATGTATAACTAAGGCACGTTTTACAGTTGCTTTATAATCACAAACAGAACAATTATACGGCTTCTCTCCTGTATGTGTCCTCATATGGTTAACCAAACTTTTTCTTTTTATTGCTTTATAATCACATACAGAGCAAATATAAGGCTTTTCGCCTGTATGAGTCCTCATATGCATAACTAAACTACTTTTATCTGCTGTTCTGTATTCACAGTCAGGACAACTGTAAGGTTTCTCTCCTGTGTGGGTTCTCATGTGTAAAACTAAACTACTTTTACCTGCTGTTCTGTAGTCGCAGACAGAACAATTATAAGGTTTTTCTCCAGTATGAGTCTTCATATGTGTAACTAAATGATGTCTCCGTGTTGCTTTGTATTCACAAACAGAGCAACTATAAGGTTTTTCTTCTGTATGAGTCCTCATATGTATAACTAAATGATGTTTCTGTGTTGCTTTATATCCACAAACGGAGCAACTGTAAGGCATTTCTCCTGTATGTTTCCTCATATGTATAACTAAACTACTTATTACAGTTGCTTTGTATCCGCACGTAGAGCAACAATAAGGTTTTTCTTTTGTGTGAGTCCTAATATGTCTCACTAATCTTGCTCTTTCAATTGCTTTGTAGTCACAAACATTGCAACTATAAGGCTTTTCCCCTGTATGTGACTTCATATGTCTAACTAAATGACTTTTATGTGTTGTTTTATATCCACAAACAGCACAACTATAAGGTTTTACTTCTCTATCAATCCTTATCTGTGTACTTAAATTAGTACTTTCAATGATTTCTTGTTTGACGTAGAACTTATCAACACTTTCATTGTTATCTATGTTCTCTAATATGGATGATGCTGCTCCTGTAGACCTACAAGATTTACTATCTGGAGTTTCTTGTTTGATGTCCATTATGTTTGTTTAAACGTCACAGTTCCTTTTAATAATACACCAACAAACAGAGATTAAATATGTTCACACCTGCAACAAAAACAAATTGTTTTAAGCTACAATATTAGCAATAAATGTTAGTGACTGGAAGGAAAAAACCGCGAATAGGGACGAGTGGAGAAGAGTATAGTCAAACAGTTCAAAAAACCCTAAATAACCCATTATACATAATTAGTGGTTAAGATAAAATACAGAATTACCTATGTATCGTCAATTGTTATGCAGAAAGCAGCTGTTAATGTAAACCTATGCCCCTAGGCCTTCATGGCCTGTTGAGCAATTAAAATAAAATAAATAATCAAATAAGCAGAAGAAGCAAAACACAAATATAAGAAACAGAGGAAACGGTGCAAAAATATATTAAGAGAAAAGAAGAGCTTTAATGAAAACTTAGTGGGCAAGCTCGAGGGCCAGATCAAGAGCAAGATCAGAGCACTCTCAACACTCAACTTTAGAATCTACATTATGAAATATTTCAAAAGATTTCCAATCCATGTTCGCAGCATCATGATTAAACGAATTCATCTTAAAATGTTTAAAACAGCGATAAGTTAGTTTTTGGCACAGACTGTAATTTTATGTAATTTAGTACACAGTAAGTTAATAAATGATCTGTCGTTTCCAAAATACCCAAATTATCATGTTTATTTATTTGGCAGTTATTACTGACACATATGATATCGAGTAACGTAGCTGAATGAGGAGCAATCCTTCTTGACTTGTCAATAATTTGCTTCAGATTAAAAGCAGTAGTAAAGTTATTAAAATGCCATGTGTATGTTGATGTGACTTTTTTTTGGTTTGTACAGTGCTCCATATGCAATATTTTTATTGTTAATTTTTATGGTTATACATAGCTGCTCAGGATAGATCAATTTAATAACTTTATAGCGTATATTTGTTTGAATATAATTCGAATAAATGGGTTACGGTGTTACAAAGAAATGTGTGGAACACTATGGAATTAAAACATTTGCAAATTCAGCACAATGTTTTATATGCAACAGCGAAATTAAATAATACGTTATTAAAATACAGCAAAAATCTTTATTTTCAAAAGCAACTGGACTCTGTAAGAGGAAATTGTAAACAAATTCGGAAAAATTAAAACAAATTGTAAATAAAGACACTGTATACACGACGAAATTTCTGGAATATGAAAATACTAGATAATAGAACCGAAAAGTATTGCGGAGCATTTTAATAATTACTTCCTGGATAATGTAAAGGAGATTCATCAAAGCATAAATAATGTTAATAGTAGAATAATGGACAGAATTGGTACAGATGGCGAAAATACTTTTTATTTTGAAAGTTATTTTAAAAATGAATCATAGATCCAGTACGGATGGTATTAATTCCAAAGTAATTTTGGATGCTCTACCAGTAATAGGAAACCTAATGTTAAAGATCATCAATGAATCCTTTGAAAGCTGAACTTTTCCTGTAATTTGGAAGACAGCAACAGTAAGACCAATTCCAAAAGTAGTTGGAACAAAAAAGTGTTCAGAGTTTAGACCGATTAATATGTTGGCTGCATTTGAAAAGATATTAAAGCAAAGAGCCAAAGAACAGCTAGAAAGTTATCTAGAAAGAAATAAAATACTAATTAACGCTCAGTCTGCTTTTGGCAAAAATCATTCCTGTGAAATGGCCCTAAATTTACTGTTAGCAAACTGGAAAGAGGATATAGGACTAGGCGAAAAGGTCGTTGAACTTTTTCTCGATCTGAAACGAGCTATCGAAACTATCGATGGACATTTAATACTAGGAAAAATGAGAAAAACAGAATTCAGGGTACAGCATTAAAGTGATTCAACAGTTATTTGTCTGAGCGGCAGCAAATTACTAATTTGGAAAATGAAGAATCAGGTTCAAAAGAAGTAGTTTTAGGTATCCCCTAAGGAATAATTTTGGGGCGTTTATTATTTATAATAAATGATATACAACATGTGTCGACTTGGTTGAAATTAAATAAACTGAAATTAAATACAACAAAAACGAAAGCAATGATAATCAGTAGTGGACCACCAGTGCATAATGTACTAGTGAATGTAAGGGGTAGATAATGTAAATATACAATTTGTTAACAATATTAAATATGTTATAATTGACAATAGATTGAAATTTAAACAACATATTGACTATATTGTAACTAAAGCTGTGAAAAAGATAGGTTTCTTTGGTTGAATACGTGCCAAATTGAACATTTAGTCAATAATATTAGTGTACAAGATAATTATTATAGCTCCACATTTTTAATATTGCTCCAGTATATTATTTAATGCCTCTGAAGGAGACTTACAAAGATTGCAAAAGTTACAAAACAAATGTATGCGCATTGTTTCATCTTGCAATAAATGAATATCTGTTTCTTTAATGTTGAAAACCTTACAGTGGCTTAGCATTAAGCAAAGGATTTATTTTAATACATTAATTTTAATTTTTGAAATTATTAATAATAAATTGCCTAGTTATGTGACTGAATTTATAGTATACTAGCAAGATTCCCGTTCTTCATACGGACTATGTTTCTTTTTCTTCTAAATCTTAAATGAATTCGGAAGTGCCCCCCTTCCCCCTCACTGAATACGTTAAACTAACAAAGGCTGCAAAACAATATTGTAGGTAAAAAGGAAACAATATTCTTCCGAAAAAAGTTCTCTGTAACTCTTTTTTAGCCCCTGGAAGTGTGTATGCAATTGTCATTCCCCTTGTATAGATTGATAAAACTATAGTTTTAGTATCACAATGAGATCATATAAAAAATATATGTATGTACTTATTTAATGTTGTATTCATAAATTATAGCAAGGGGTGGAATTTCAGAAATCTTATTTTTATTCTAAGAGATAATGAGAAAATCGTGAAAACACAGTTTACCCCTTTTCACCCCTTAGGCGTGGAATTTCAAAAAATTCTTTCAGCCTATGTTATTCTGAAATGAAACCAGAGCGCAAGAATTAATAATTTTAACCCCCTAACCTATTTCAGTTCACCCTTTTTACCGCTCTATGGGTGAAATGATAAAAATCCCCTAAAACCCACTTCTAAAGATTTTAAAAAGACGTCTAAATGCCAAAAGAGAATGTTCTAACTCAACAAATACAGGAGATACAATGGATTCTATAATTCACCCTGAATGCAGATTCGCACCTTTAAAGGGTTGATTAGGGAAAAATTGGATACCTACACAAGAAAACACCAAGTTGATAACTTATCGAGTCTAAGAGATATTGAGGAATTCATGAAAATACAGTTTACCCCCTTTCACCTTCTTAGGAGTACATTTTTTAAAATCCTTTAAACCACTTTTCAAAAAATTTAAAAATAGATCTATATGTCACAAAATAATGTTTTCACTCAATAAACATGGGAGATATGAAGGGTTCTTTAATTCATCCCCAAATCGAGATTTGCACCTTTACAGGTTGATAAGCGAAAATTCGTGAAGTGTTTTTAGACATTTGTATTGGATACCTATGTAAGTAAACACCAAGTCGATATCTTATTCGGTCTAAGAGATATTGAGGAATTCTTGAAAACATAGTTTACCCCTTTTCAGCCCCTTAGGGGTAAAATTTTATAATCCCTTCAGCCACTTTCTAAATATTTTAAGAAGACATCTATAGGCCAAAAAAGAATGTTTTGACTATATAAATAATATAATAAATACAGGTGAAACAAAGGGTTCTTTAATTCCCCCCGAATTCAGATTAGCACCTTTAGGGGTTGATTAGGGCAAAATCCTGTCACCTGTCACCAGGATTAATTTTCGTGAGTCGTGTTACCTGTGAGTGTCACATGTCACATAAACACTTGCAATTTATAAACAAAACGTCTAAATCTGCATCTTGCTTTGCTAATTTTACTATCCTAGGAACTTAATAATAATATTAAGTTCCGTTGTCAAGAGAAAGGAGCAAAGAAATATAATCACCGACTTACACATTTTGTTACCAAGGCTGTATCACTGACTTACATGATCAGCAGCGGGAAAAATTATTTATTAAATAAATGACTACTTACAGGTCACAGAAAGTAGATTGAGTGTCAAGGTAGGTCATGAAAGGCGCTGTGATCATATTTGATGAACTGGCAATATGTGGAAAGTTGTCAAAAACATACAAAGTTAGGTTATATTTTAAATGACAAGTAAACAGCAACCGTGGGTAGAGGGATTTCGTTTGCGCAGTAATTAACGTCATATGACAGATTCTTTGTTTTAAAGTGTGGAAATTGCTGTTGCTGGGATAGAAGGTTTAGCAGAGCCTGGTTGTTCAACATACATCATTATTTCCGCAATCCTATTAACATTCAAGAACTGATAGTATACCATACCGCAATGTTGCGTACGCCTCTGATTTATTGTGTCATTTAGCTTAAATAAGGTTAACAATTTAATGTCAATATGATAGATGTAAAAATGTTACCAATACGAAACTTGAAAATTACTAGATTCTAACATTAGTTCCGATTTTCACCGCGTCTCAATCTACTTTCTGTAACCTGTAGCTTGCTCGTAAATCAAAATTGCAAGATATACCTGCCCTTTCAACAACTTTAACCTATGAAAATGTTCAATTGTCATTTTGACATTTTTCTAACTACCTATACTCGGTGCAGCGAACAAACAGAGTCGAGTATGCACAGTAAATTACCAATTACAATGCTGCCTGAATTACTATTATAATAATAATTAACAGCTTGTTGTTTTATATGTTATTTTCAATTACTTACACAAAAATGGTATGCTTTTTGAGTTTCTGTTTGTATCATAACCTTATTTAATCTCAGTTAAAATTATGTCTATTTGTAAGAACCACTACCTCCGAGTCTTCAGTAAATATATTCTTAAAATACTGACACAACAAGCCGGTCACACTGCAGTATAAGGTCTTGCTTATTGCGCATGTCCGCCAGTCTCATTCTGATTGGTTAAATTCATGCCATGTAAAGAAGCAGTAGCTTCAAACAATCCACCAGCAATTTGCAGTGTCGTTCTGGCTTGTTTAGGTTAGTTGCAGCCTTTGATAGTTTTTTAAATTGAAACCGCTGATCATATTCATGCCTGAAGATCTATTATTGATCATGCGCAATAGGCAAGGCCTTATACTGCAGTCTAACCACAAGCCCTGTAATATTTGGGTTCCATACTCTACTGTATTTGTACAGTGCGTTGGGCATAATGTTTTACACTGCTAAAAATTGCAAGTCCTATAGAAATTAAAGTAGCTATATTGAATATCTAAAATTTAACGTCAAATAGTTTTGGAAGCCGATAAATAGTTAAATAACCTTGTAGATCTTGCAGCCTTACATTCAATCAGCAATTCTTCTTCTTCTTAGGGTGCCTTTTGCTTTCACTGGAGGTTGGCAACCATCATTTGGAAATCCTCTCTATCTTGTGCCAAGTGTATAAGGGTGCCAATTTTTTTGAAATAGATTATTTTACGAATATTATTAAACAAGATTAACAATACTTTCAGGTATGTTACAAAGAGAGTAAAATCTATTTAGAACTGAAGATTTAATTTTTTTCAACAAATTTAAAAAATCTTCTAAATTTTAGATAAGACATAGAGGGAAGAACTGCACGAGGCGATATTCTTTGTAAAATTCTAGGTCGGAATCTTAATACTAAAATGTTGGGTTGGTCTTCGTGAGCTCTCATCAGCGATAGATAAAAAACATCTTTTGTTCAGGCCAAGCATCTTTTCTGTTCTAAATATGTCCAAATATCATCAAGAAGTTGTCAGCATGTAAAATTATGGTCGCACGCAAAGTTTCAAAGATATCGGCTTATGCGATGAAACTATATTTACAATGGAAGCACTTCATCTACTACACACGGTTTCATATAAGTAAATCAGTATTTTCTTGATGATGTTTTGACGAATTTAACATAGAAAATGTTTTTTATCTACCACTCGTGAGAGATCATGAAGACGAAACTAAACCTTTACTACTAAGATTTTCGACTCAGAATTTTAGCAAGAATATTGCCACCTGTAGATTTTGCCATTTTTAGTAACATACTGTATGTTCAAGTGTAACTAAATATACTACCCTCAGCAAGGTAAAATTAATAACAGTATAAGTACCGCATTAGTACATAAAAACAACTGTAAAGTAAGCAAAACTGAAGTACCACGATATTATTGGAGCAATGACGGTTTGCACTCCATATTCTATTTTATTTTATAATAGACTTAAGGTACACTCAAAATATTAATATATTTACCAGATTAATGGCCGGCCTTATAAAGACCACTAATCTGAGTCTAACTTTAATTCGTTGTTAAAACAAAAGCGCATCAAAACGTTAGTGCTTAAGACATTTTATTCAGTAAACAAATTGCAACGTGCTTTTGTTTATTTTAACAAATTAAAATTAACCTCAGATTAGTGATCTTTATAAGACTGGCTGTTACCATGTTTAAAATTGATACAAATTTCTAATTTTAATTGTTGGGTTGTCAAAACAGCAGTAAATCATATTCAGATCAAAAATGTTATATAAACAAAGTCTTTAGTTTAGTGTTACTGTTACTTGAGTGAGTGCATCGTTTTATGCTTTTATGACCCCTAGCAATCTTTTTCCATATTCAAGTGACAATTATTTATATGCTTACTTGAAGCCTGTGTTGTAATCTGCGAAATTAGATAAGACACTTTGTTACTATTGAGTCAAATATTACTCTTGGTTCTTGGAGTTGAGCTGTGGCTCTGAAAGAAGAAAATATTCATATTACAAATACTTTTAATTGCCTACTGAAATATAGACATTTACAAATATGGTTAACGGTACTACATACTATACATACCTAACGCAGTGAAAATACAAGCAGTTTGAATCTACACCTAGATTTGAAAATTGTACCAAATTTATCAGATGCATGTAATGCACTCGAATTTTTAGTGTATGTCGCACAAATCACGACAGTAACGCGGACTTTTGCACATTGACGTTAAATTCAGCAGATACGTTTTGAAGCAATTTAATCAGATTTCTGTACCAATACATCATCTAATTAGCGACCGGTATATGGCAGAAGTTTCACACTTCAATTTTCGCAAATGGGCATTATCAACAATAGCATAAAAACACCGATGCTAACAAATTCGTCGATTGCAAATGCAAACAATTTCGCCATATTATAATCACTCGGTGCTGCTTTATTGATCTACTCAGGTGCAGGTACGAAAGACCTATTCGATAAAAGCAACACGAAATACAGTCGCGCCCAAAAAAACGGGCACTTTTTTTTTACCTAATTCTCAAAATGCGAAAACAATTGCTGACACTGACAGACGAACTACCGGACCTATATTTTCACAGATTGTACGAGTCTATGACCACAAGACTAAATACCGTTGTTACTAAAAATGGAACTCCAACTAAATATTAATACTAATTTTGATAATTAGATAAAAAAAGTGTCCCGGTTTTTTGGCCACGGCAGTATATGAAAAAGGAGGTGGGCGTAGTTCTGCTAGAGCCGTCGCGTCCGTTTGTAGCCACACCCTCAAATCACTAAACTTTTGTCAAAGATTATAGAACAAATATAAGATGAGTCACTCGCGGTATTTACAAACGAAATTGCACTTCAAACGCGTACCGACACCTCGCCGTTCACTACTGCAGATAGGGTGTTTACTGGGGTAATATTTTTTGAAGGTATTGTCAAACCACCAAAAGGCGTTACGTTAGTGGTTGTATATGCTTTAAGTTTACAAAACACTGTTTCTTTATCTGCAAGATCCTTTGCCAAATTAACGAAACCAACACAAACATCACAGCTACGCTGAATTAAACGCCGTGAGAGCACAAGACCAAAACGACTGTTACCACTCGAGAAACACACGTATAATGCCGGGCAATCGATAAACACTGTGAAGCACTGGCGACAAACCGTCTTAAAACGCCCCGATTGGCCGAGTGACGCTGTGACGCATTTTATATTTGTTCTGTAATCTTTCCTTTTATACAAACATACAGTGCCAGCAAGTACAGACACGAAAGCCAGCACACAAACACTACGAGCAGCGGATAGCGCTAGGTCTGTTTGACAAGTACACTCCACAGAAAAATGATAAACATTTGTAAACGCAGGAATTTTAAACTTTTATTTTATAGGTCTTCGAAATTCTTTTACACGTTTGAGTTACTAAACCACTACTTATCAAATAAATACATTGTTATGAAAATAATAGTAAATAAAACAACCGATAATGCAATACACATTTTTATAATAATAACTATTACAGAAATACCTACTAAAATAAATATTGTGGTATATTAACTAATTATCAATTATCCTAATAGTCCAGTCAAATGGTAGAAAATAGGGAAAACTTTGGTGAAGTTTTGATATTTGGTTCCTATATGTTTTTTGGGTCGCTGTACACGAATATCAGGTTTGCCAACAAAAATTTTGACCGGAAACACGGTTTTTAAACAAAAACGGTGTAAAAAAATTTTTCAAAAATTTTTATAAAATTAACCGAAAGCTATAAATTTTTCATAAATGTTGAACCTATATAAAATGAAAAAATATAAAATTGCCTACAATTTATGTACTTGAGGTTTTTTTCTCCGACCAATCGTTCAGCTGTGAGAACGCCGCGAAGTTCTAGTCCAGTCAAATGAGTATTTCAAAATCTAGAAGAACTGAAAAATTATATTCGAGGGAAGAGTGGTAAAATAACTCAATTAGCAAATATTAGACGAGCATTTTACGACAGGTTGGACTGTTGTTCAGCAACATGGTGGGTTATTTGAACATTTAATTTGATTTTCCACTATTTTCTCGTTAAAATAAATAATAGATATTAACGATACAAGTTTGATTATGAGCATCTTAAGGAAACGAGTTTGACCGCCAAAACGAGGCGGTGAGCCGAGTTTTGCGGCAATCAAACGAGTTTCGTTGTGTGCCATAAGCAAACGTGTATTGTTCAATATTTTATCTTCATCAATAAACTCTGGTTCAATGTATAAAAAGAGTGCGGTAATATTCATTACCGCACTGAGTGCGGTAATATCTATCCATTACCGCACTGTGTGCGGTAATAAAGCTCTTAACGATACTAACATTAATTTGGTTAAGAGGCTATAACAACACGGATGAAGATAAAATTATTTCCTATTACCTATGCATTTGATGGTTTTATAACCTGAAAATGCAGAACTCAACTGCAATGACAGACAATAATGTAAGTTCATTGGCTTGTTTAGATAATTCCATGGCATCACTGATTTTTGTAAAAATGCTAGTGTGATTTTTTGCATTCTTTCGGTTATGGAAAATGGAAAATTGTTAGCAAAAATATGAATGGATGCAGTGTTTTTTCTCTGAAAAAAAAATATGTGTACTTTAGATCTAAAATAATTAGGAAAGCAAATAATTTGGCACAGTATCAAACTGACTTATCGACACTCACGACTGCGTGAGTAGCAAATAACTAGACAAGTCCAGGAAATGTGCACGCTCACCCTGGAAATCGTAAGAAACAGGCTAAAGGCCACGGTTCCGATACGCTCAGGGAGGGAGCGGGGTCCTATAAAGGGACAGTGCAGGGCAAGCGTGTTGAGGTATATATAGGGTGTTACTAAATAAATGGGCGCCACAAGATCCAAATCCAGGAGACCCACGTTCAACCGGACCTTGAGAGTCAAACGGGGCGAAAGATACTCAAATGCTACTTCGGAAAGCCACAGCGCAGCAACAAACACAACAACCTACCTGCAATGTTTATCCGCCACGTCCGGGCCTTACCTTACATTGATCGTTACAATAGTGACTCAGTCACTCTGTAAACAAACATGCACAAGACACAAGAAAAAATAAATCATAAGACGGTACAGTTAATACATCTATTGGGCCACTTCACGTGACCAAACAAACAACTTACAGTAGTACCGACGTGGTCGGCACGTATAACAATTTGTAATAACGACTTAACGGTACGCATCTAGCTGGGAAGCGCTCTACCTAAAAGCTACGACGCACAGCTGAGTCGAACAACAACTTCAAATTGGTTCTTCAAAAGTCGACCTAGGCCTAACAAAGTATAATACACAAGCGTGGAATTTGTAATTGAGTTCGATTCACAAAAACTTACTGACTTGCAACAAAGCAATTTAGAACATCAACGTTAGATTTGTACCGAAGTGTACTATCCATTCATTAAGCGCCAGGCGCCGACTTAAAAGGTTCAATTTTCAAGAACACGGCTGACTTACAGCACAGAAATTTAGAACACAAACGTTAGATTTGTACCAGAGTGTACTATGCATTCATTAAGCGCCAGGTGCAGCCTTAAAAGATTAATTTACAAGAACAAGGCTGACTTACAGCAAAGAAATTTAGAACACAAACGTTATATTTCAAGAACATGCGGGCGAAACAGTTTATTACACAGATTTACCTTGGTTGTTAGCTCGGCCTCAAGACGGGCGAAGGCCATTGATGCCAGCGTCGATATGTTGCTACGCTCTTGGTGCGTGGCATGGGCGAAAGCTGTGACGTCCGAAATAGTCCCCTGCGTTAAGCGTGGGTGGAATGTGTCAAATGCCCCCTTGGCAAACACAAAAATGGGCTAGGCCGTTAATTAGGACCCTCGGTAATGAATCAAGAAGCTGTAGCAGTACGAAATATCAGACGCGGTGCCCGAGGGCACTAGCACTAGCTAAACTAGTTAAAAAAAAGTAGTGTCTTAAAGGTTTCGGGTCTGCCTTTATTCTCTATTTTATATTGCTTCCATATACATACGAAGGTCACTACATAAATTTCAGCAAAGTAGACTTAGAAATTGATTTCACAATTTTTTATAAGAGTGCCATGAAATCATAACATTTCAGTAGACAACTGAAGTTGACAAATTGAGAAAATTGTTTAAGTTGACGCTGTACGCCGCCTCGTGGAGCAAGACCGCCGAAATACCTATGCTGAAATTGAGGCATCCTTAAGCATCTCGGAGACTGCAATCTACACAATTCTTCACCAACATTTGGGTACCAGAAAGCTATGCACGCGTTGGGTGCCGCATAATTTGGACAAAGCTCAAAAACTAGCACGTATTGGTGCAAGAAAATGCTGAAGAGGTTTGCAAGTGGTCAGTTAAAACATGTGTATGGCATCGTCACCTGTGACGAAATATGGATTTATTGTTATGAACCGGAAACGAAGCGAAAATCGGCACAGTGGATCTTCCAAGGTGAAGCAAAGCCAACAGAATTTATCAGGGTGTCTAGCAGATATGGCATTCAAAATTCCCGTATAATTCCCGTATTTTCCCGGTCATTTTATTAGGATTCCCGGATACTTACTAATCAATTTTTAGCTGTATTTCTACAGAATATTAGTTGTATCAAGTTGTTACCTTTGAGTACTGCATGATAAAATTATAAATAATGTCATTAACGTGAATGAACATGAAATTCATAAGTTTTCGAACAAATTTCGGTCTGACTTTTAGGTTTTTCATTAAAAAAAACCTGTCTCGAGCGTCCCGTACATTTTTGCAATTATTCAGGATAATTCGAAAATTTTTACGGAAATTTCGCTTATTATTTCTGTAAAATGGCAAAAATTACTGCAAATTCTCTTTGATAAAAAAATTCCCGGTTGTCTAGGAAATTCTCGCATATTTCCCGTATTTTCAAGGACACTTTCAAATTCCCGTATAATTCCCGGTTTTCCAGGAATTCCCGGTCGCTAGACACCCTGTTTATGCGAGCTCGCAGTGCAAGTAAGAAGATGGTTGCTTTGTTCTTTAGCCGATCAGGCCATCTTGTAACAATTCCTTTGGAAGATCTTCGCACAGTAAACTCTGAGTGGTATTCCACCATTTGTTTACCAACAGTCGTAGAAAAAGTACGTACACAACGTCCTTGAAGTCGCCTAATAATACACCATGACAATGCATCATCCCACACCGCTGCTCAAAAAATGACATTTTTGGTCTCTGTAAATGTGGAACTACTGGGCCACCCACCTTATAGCCCAGACTTGGCACCGTGTGATTTCTATTTATTGTTCACAATCAAGAATAAATTGCGTGAACAACGGTTTAACTCCCCCGATGAGGCTGTTGAGGCATATAATAACATGGTCCCTGAGGTGTCTCCAGAACAATGGTTGCGGGTATTTGAGGAGTGGTTCAATAGAATGAATAAATGCATACAATGTAAAGGCGAATATTTTGAAAAACAATAATTTGTTATCTTATGTATGTTTTTGCGGAAATTTATCTAGTGGCCCTCGTATAGCGTAGGTCTCTCACACTAGAGTAGACCAAGAAAGTGAGTTAAAGTCAACTAAATTAATATGGCGACGTTGTGAAATTGTTTACCGTATTGACGTGATTATTTGTTATTACGGTTGTTTTGATACAGTGCTTGATATTTTTGGCATTTGCGAAAGTTAAACCGTAATATATTTATTATTTACCAATCGTTAGTGAGATGCCGTGACCGAAGTGTGCTTAAATACATTCAGACTAAGTGGGATACGTTTGTATTTTAACTCTAAATACACAAAACTTCGCATTTACCAGCGGTGTGTCTGGTATGTATCATATAGTGTGTCTGATGGCATACGCAACATAGATAAACGTATGTGGTAAATGGCTTGTGATGCATAGGAGTGCTTTATCATATCTGTCTCATTGCGCGTGTAAAATGTATTCATGTAACTATTAATTTTTGTTATTTATTTATTTTTATTTTTTTTTTTATTTTGCCAAATTTTCTATTTGCAATCTGTGTAATACAATAAGCAAATGTGTGATTCGATTGTGTGTGACATGTAATAACATGGAAGTTGTGATCCAGTGATCATAACTTAATTAACTTATTACGCATATATATGTACAGGAATAAATTGTAATATTAACCTAAGATTTAAATGGTAGATCTAGAACTTTGCGCCGTTTAAGTCTGTGCATATCTTCACTATTGTCTAATAGATTTATAACTAACAGATTCGGGTGTGTATCTAGCCGGGCGAGGTATTTAACACTACACTGTTTTACTTCTTCTTTAACCGTGTTAATTTTTAGGTCCGAACGTATTTCACTATTAGGAATATACCACGGAGCATCACATAGAGCACGTAGCACTTTTGATTGAAATCTCTCGAGTATGTCTATATTAGAATTTGACGCAGTACCCCAAAGTTGTATTCCGTACAGCCACACTGGTTTAAAACAAACTTTGTAAACTAGTAATTTATTTTCAAGATTTAGTGGAGATTTCCGTCCTAGTAACCAGTAATGCTGTCTGAATTTATGGCCTAGTTGTTTCCTTTTGTTGAATATGTGTGATCTCCATGTTAATCCCCTATCTAGGTGCATACCCAGGTATTTAATTGAATCTGTCTGTGGCAATATTTGTCCACTGAGTGTGACTGGGGGCATGACTCCTCGACATTTTGTAAAATTTATGTGAGCAGATTTGTCTTGATTAAATTTGAGACGCCATTTGTTAGCCCAATCCTGAAGCATATTGAGATATTCCTGAAGTAGATTTGCTGCTGATATTGGGTTCCTGTGAACTGTCAGGATAGCTTTATCATCAGCGAATGACATTATGTGTGTATATGTTGCTGTTGGAAGGTCAGCTGTATGAAGTAGATATAGTGTAGGTCCCAAGACGCTCCCTTGTGGCACTCCTGCTCGAATGGGGTGTAATTGTGTTACTTCTTGATCGTATCTGACTCTAAAGTACCTCTCTTCTAAGTATGATTTTATGATTGTATATAACGCATGAGGCAATATTGTTTTAAGTTTAAAAAGCAGTCCATCATGCCAGACTTTGTCAAATGACTGACTTTCGTCAAGAAACGCAGCGGAACAATAAAGTTTTTGTTCAAAGGTTTGTTCGATGACATTAACAACTCTGTGTATCTGCTCAACGGTACCATGCTGCTTTCTGAAGCCAAATTGGTGCTCCGGTATCAGTTGGTTTTCTGTTATGACTTCCATGAACCGTTTATGTAATAACTTTTCTAATAGTTTGCTTAGAATGGGAAGCAGGCTGATTGGTCTGTATGATGCCACTGAATTTGGTTGTTTTCCTAGTTTAAGTATAAGAATTACTTCAGCTGTTTTCCACTGTGCAGGAAAATGACCCACTCTTAAAACGGCATTAAATATAATTGTTAATAAGACTAATCCTCTGCGTGGCAGTTCTTTTAGGAGTTGTCCAGTAATTTGGTCATATCCTGGAGCTTTCTTAGGGTTTATGCTGTTTTTTATTAGGGCTTTTACTTCTTTTACTGTGAATAAATCTGGTAATGGCGATAGCTGGTATGGTGCTTCAAGATAATCCTTTATTTCTTTTGCTTCTTCAGCTGTAGATTGTGTTGGCCATGGTGTGAAAACATTTTCTAGGTGTTCTGCAAATACATTTGCTTTTTCAATATCTGTACGAGCCCATGTTCCATCCTCGTTTCGTATTGGAGGAATGGGTTTTGATGTCTTTTTTATTCTTTTAGTGGCTTTCCACAAGGCGTATTCGGTATCCTCTGTAGCAGAGAGGTTTTTCAGGTAATCGTTAAAAGATTCATTTTTAAGTTTTTGAAGAAGTTGTTTTAGATCTCTGCTTGCTTCCTCGTAGCGTTTTTTATCTGATGGATATCGACTGCGCTGCCATATTTTTCTGAGTCTCCTTTTTTCTTCAATTTTTTGTTTAACAAGTTTTGGACAATGTTGACCTTGATTTGTAGTTGTGATTTTTGGAGTTGCCTCCCATGCTGATTGCTGAATTATAGTAGTTATTTCACTGACAGCTTTTTCAACATCTTCCTTGGTTTGTAGTGCGATTTTTAGATTTATTTTGTTGTCAATTTGTTGTCTGTATTGATTCCAGTCTGTATGTCTAGTAGATAGAATTTCGTTTCTAGATTTTATCAGAAATGTTGTACCTATAGTGACTAATACGGGAGTATGATCAGAATACAAGTCATAACTTGATTCGATTGTTAAATAGTTTGCAGATATTCCTTTTGTAATAAAAAAGTCAAGCATGTCGGGTACCTTGTTTGGATCTGAAGGCCAATATGTGGGAGAGTAGGTAGATAAGTGACCAAGTTGTTTCTCGTCCATTACTTCTGATAAAACTTTTCCTCTACCAGGTGCAGTGAGCCTGCTGCCCCATCTAGTATTTTTAGCATTATAATCACCTCCCGCCAAGAATCTCTTGCCCAACATACTAAAGTATTCAATAAATCCTTCCTTATTTGCTCTGTAGTTTGGAGGGCAGTAAACTGCAGATATTATAAGTGTTCCACTCCAGTCCTCAATTGATACGCTAGTAGCTTGCATGTAGTTTTCCTCGAATTTAGGAATTTCGTGGTGCTTTATGTGGTCCTTAATTAATATGGCTGAGCCACCTCTGGCAGTTACATCAGCTTCAGGATGATTAGTGTAATATAGATTATAATTATTTATCTTAAAGTATGATTTGGATGAGAAGTGGGTTTCCGATATTAGTAGGATATCGATTTTATTGTATGTTAAAAATACTTCTACTTCTTGTTTGTGTTGGGATAACCCATTGGCATTCCATAGTGCTATTTTATATAGCTGGGACATGTTTATTGTGAAGAGCGGTTTGCAGTTCTTCTCTGAGTGTTTTGATTTCAGCAGTCAATTGGTTGATGAGTTGTTGCTGTTGTAACATTTGTTGCATGAATTGCATATAATTGGTAGTAGTTTCACTAATCATTTCGGGTGCAATGTTAGGTCTGATGTTTGTTGCAGCAATTTGGGCATAAGATGGACTACCAATATTATTGTTATGTTTTATATTTCTATTGTTTATTAATATACTTTGTTGTTGTAGGTTTCTTTGTGGATATGTTTGTTGCTGTTGTTGATGCTGTTGTGCCTGCTGCCATTGCTGTCGCATTCTAATTATCGTGCCATTCGTCCCCGGAGATCTTCTTTTTAAAATTTCTTGGTATACTGTACAGCCCTTATAATTAGCTGGGTGAGCCCCATGACATAGTACGCACTTAGGAGGAGTACCGTCATTGCGAGTTTTTAGACAAGTTCTATAATCGTGGCTTTCACCGCATTTAACGCATCTATATGGTCTGGTGCATTGATTTCGCGTATGCCCATAGCACTGGCATCGTTTACATTGTGGAATTTCCCTTTTTTTGTGAGGTTCTTCAAACTGGACAACCGCATTTAGCATTCTATTAATTTTGAATATCTCTTGGTTATTTTCCTTCTTAGTTAGGTCGATGAAGAAGAGATTTTTAGGGTTTCCACTGTTATTTTTCACTAAGGCACCAATACCTGCTACTTGATGTCCTTTTTCAGCTAATGCTGCTTTGATTTCTTTGTGATCTGTGGTATGATGTAGATTACGCAACACTACTCGATAGTTTTTGTTGTCATTTAGGCTGTATGTGTGTCTAACTACTTTGTTGTCATCTAGTGCTTTTTTTACTTTTTTGTAGTTTTCTACCGTGTTTATTTGAAGTTTGATCTTTTGATCACTCATTAGTTGGTAATAATAATCGTTTTTTGTAACTACTGATTCTATCAGTTTAATTAAGGGTGGTATTTTATCTACAAAGTGTAAGATAAATGGCGGTACTTTTTCTTTGATGCTATCTGGTTTTGTTTTTGATGCATCTTCATCTTTCTGTTCCGTTAGTGGTTGAAATCTGTTACTGGTTGTGACGGATTGCTTGTTTTGACTTGCATCAATTATTCTTTTACGTTTCTTTCTAATAGTTTGAAACTCGTTTGGCTTGTCTTCTATATCCTCATCATCAGTAAGGGTTACCACTTCACCATCAGGTTTATGATGCACCTTGCTGCTTCCTGGAATTTGTGAGTTTTGTGTCACTTCCATTGCAGTTTCATTTGTTGTTTGTGAATTTAACACATTCGGTAATAAGTGTTGTTCATAATAGGCTGGTTGTGAGTATAATTGTGGAATATAATTAGGCATATTCGTTGCAAAGCGCCCCATGGGTGGATTTAATTGAGTTTGTTGGGGAGGAAAGGATTGCATTACATTGTTTTGAAACTGCATTTGTTGCATAGGAATTGCCGGTTGGAATGACATCCCTGGTGTGTTGAAACCTTGCATAGTTTGGGTATAATGTGGATACCCACTATTGTTAATAAATTCGCCGCCACTGGAATGTTGCATTGTCAGTGCTGGTTTTTAATTTCACTGTCAGTATTATTGTTTATTTAGTATTCAAATTTGGTTAAATTTGCTTTGTGTTTCAGATTTTATTTGTTTTGTATATATAAGTTTGTACGTACGTGATTGCACTTATCACACAGGCATTGACCTTACGGTCGCTGCACTATTTATCACTCGTCACTTTTGGTTTGGCTTAACTGATAACGGAGCAGAAGCCGTACTTCTTCACTCTTCCAGACCAAAAATATGACTTTTGTTATTTATGGATTCCTCAATTTTTGTTGTCTTATTATTCATAAACCGTTTTCGCTCATACTGCCATTTAATATTGCTTTGTAAGAAGACTTAACGATCTTCTCAATGTTGCTTTTGGCATCATCAGATGGTCTGTATAATAGTATGATATTTATAAATGTGTAATAATATTTCAATAAGTAATTGCCCAACAATTGTAATATGCAATTTCTCTTCTTTCAGAACCTTGACAAAACTTCAAGTGCAGCGTTTGATGTGATACCAACAAGATGTCTTTTCTGATTCTGTAGGTTTACACCACAGGCTTCAGGTATAAATTTAAACAATTGTCACTTGTACATTGGAAAAGGCTGTTAGCAATCATAAAACACTGAACACACTAATTATATGCGAGGGAAACTAGAAAAGTTATTTACTTATCAAACACAAAACTTGATTTTTCATTATAGTCCTCCCTCAAATCAACACCCTTCCGCCATTTGTCGTGTAAAGAGTTTATCCCAATATATGAAAAAATAATTTGTTTTAGTCTTAAAATAGTCCTCTACATCCTCCTTCAAATGCTCGGATTCTCATCTCTAACAATACCTTTTTGATCAACATTTTATTGTGAAATACAACGGTGCAATTATTTGCTCTAGAGTTAGTTTCGAATTGGTGCCTTCTTGTAAGTAATTTGATTACATTTCTATGCTTCAATTTCACAGGACTTATTTTCAGATACAAAACACTTCCAGAAAATAATTAGTAACAAATGAAACTCTTATCAAATTTGGCACGTAACAGTGAGGGACTTGTTATTTGACATTTGAAACTGAAGTACATTAATTATTTGTGGCATGGCTAGGTAAATAATTTTTTAGGATACTGCATTGGTAACACGAAAAATGTCAGGTAGAAGAAATACAACAACCAATAACATCAAAGACAAGAAAGGAATACTGCTCACATCACAACAGGATATAATAAATAGATGGGTAGAATATTTTAAGGAAATTTTTAGTACCCAAAGGGATAGTAGAAATATAGAAGAGAATGATGAAGAGGACGAAGATGCAGAATTACAACCAAATATAAATATGAACGAAATAACGGAAGGAGAGATTGTACAAGCTATTAAACAGTTGAAAAACAATAAGGCGGCTGGATTGGATGACATCCCAGGGGAACTGATTAAGGCAGGATCAGAACCAATTGTAACAATTCTACACAAACTATTAAAGAAAATTTGGACAGAAGAAAAAATCCCGAAAGATTGGACAGAAGGCTTAATCGTCAAAATACCCAAAAAAGGCAATACCACAGAATGCGATAACTGGAGAGCCATTACAATATTAAACACCACAAGTAAGATATTAACGAGAATAATACTAGAAAGGTTAAGGGATGCAACCTTAAATAAACTCAGAAACAACCAAGCCGGTTTTAGACCACGAAGTTCATGTATAGATCACATTAACACCTTAAGGATCATACTAGATGAATGTAACGAATGGCAGAAAGAATTGTATATAGGATTCATTGATTTCAAGAAAGCATTCGACAAAATAAATCGACAGAAAATGTGGCAAATACTTAAGACTTACGGAATACCAGATAAATATATTAAACTTATTAAGCTACTCCATGAAAATTACAACGCATGTATAATACACAACGGAGAAAAATCGGATAGTTTTAAAATTGAAAATGGCGTGAGACAAGGCTGCATCCTATCGCCCTTACTATTTTTAATAAGTATTGATTGGGTAATGAGAAGAACTGTAGATAATCAAAAAGGACTAGTTTGGAGATTTGACACGAAACTTGAGGATTTAGAATATGCGGACGATATCTGTTTAATTACCGAGAAAAGAGAACACTTACAAGATAAACTAAATTTACTTAAAATAAAAGCAAGTACAATGGGCCTGGAAATTAACACAAACAAGACGAAGACAATAAGAACAAATATGGAAGATAGAACTGAAATAAGGATAGAAGGAAGCAATGTGCAAAATGTTACAAACTTTACTTATCTCGGTAGCATACTGGACGAAGAAGGAGGATGTAAGTCGGATATAAAAGCAAGGATAAATAAAGCACAAAACTCCTTTAGAACTCTCCACAAAATCTGGGTGTCAAATGAGATATCAAAGAAAACAAAACTGAGGATACTCAGAACAAATGTGATCACTGTACTTCTATACGGGTGTGAAACTTGGGCATTAAACAAACAACAATTACAGAAAATACAAATATTTATTAACAAATGCCTCCGAACAATAATGAAAATCCATTGGCCAATTACAATCTCAAATATAGAACTCTGGAATATTACAGAGCAAGAACCAGTTAATGTGACCATATTAAGACACCGGTGGAGATGGATTGGTCACACATTAAGAAAACCACGCTCAAATATAGCCCGTCAAGCCCTTGAATATAATGTTAAGGGAAAAAGAAAGAGAGGCAGACCAGCTCAAACTTGGAGAAGAAATGTACTTAAGGAAGTAAAAGCAATAAATATAACATGGAACCAAGTGAAAGAACTAGCCCAAAACAAAAACAGATGGAAAAATTTCGTTCAATCTTTATGCAGCCAACAAGAACAAAATGGACTCAACTCGCCAAACTAAAATAAAGTGAATAATAGTGAGCAGTGTAAAATATGTGTGGACAGTTGTAGTATAAGACTGACTACCTTATACTACGGACTTACCAGTCAGAGAAACGTCTTGAAGACGCCCTATATTCCGGACGGAATGAAAGGAACGAAGAAGAAGAAGAAGCATTGGTAACTAGTGTTTACATTGTTACAAACGAGTCCGGTAGATAAAATTTACCGGCCTAGTCCAGTAGTAGTTGACAACGGCTTTTGACTCGTTTGTAACTATGTAAACGCTAATTACCAATGCAGTATCCTAAAATAGCTATTTACGTTATTAGACCGGTAGCAACATTTTTATGGCCGCGCCAATACTTTACAGGTCGAGTCCGTAGGGCGAGACCTGTATGTTTGGCAAGACCAATTTCTTTCTTTTACTTCGTGAGTTTTAAACTGAAGTAAATTTCAATAGTACCTACTAGTGATGTAAACATGCGTTTTTTTTAAATCGAATAAAAAACCTTTAAAAAAACTACAAAAAACGGTTTTTTTGGTTTTTTATTCATTTTTGTAACTGTTTTGGTAGGTATGGTTGGCAGCAGGTAAACAAACAACAAAGTTTAAACTTATTTTGGTTTTACATGCACTTTAAAGTTCAAGAAAACTACAGCACAGACTAGACAAATGTTTAATAAACAAAAGTAACATTTTATACCTACTGCATACTCATACTACATATTACTCACAGAACAGCAAAGCGTATGCATGCGTCTATGCGAGCACCCCTGCCCCACCCCCACTTTTGGAAGTTGTTTTAAGCTGGACCTAGCTCTGAAACTGTCGAGCTGATCGACGAATCAAGTTATGTTAAATATTAGTGATTCATCAAAGTCATAAGACAGTGACATGAGCGACGTAAACTGCATGGATACTGACTCTGAATCAGTTGAGTCAGCCATGTCTGTTAGCGAGTAATTTCTGCATTATTATAATTTCTGCATCCACTTTGGCTATGAAATGTAATACATACATTATTTTTCTTTAGAAATATTTGTTTTTTTTGTTATTATAAATTCTATAATGCACTTTACCTATGAAATGTATTTTTATTTAGAAATATCTGTTTTTTGTTTGTCCAAAGAATATTACTTGTTATTCACTACACTTTAATTCTGAAAAAAACCTATTTAAAAAAAAAACAGACTGCTCGTTTTTTTTTTGCAAAAAAAAAGTTTTTTTTTAAAATAACGAACGGTTTTTTTAATGGTTGCATCACTGCAAGTTGTAGGTTATTCGTAAATATTTTACACTTTCAAGCGCTATCAAATTCAAGTACGTGACTTTTTATTCGAAATTGGTAGTAGCATCAACATCACACAGACGATCTTTGTGTTACTTGATCCCATACTGACGCGATTTAATGACGGATTTAATATTTTCACGAAGCGGATTTATTGCCTTATATGAAACAAGAAACAACATTATGTGGTATAGGATGGGGTGATTCTTGTTATTAGTTATTATTGCGTGGTTATGTTTTTCTACAGCTTGTTCCTATTGTTTTTAAGTTTAAGTTTTAAGGCTGACTTTCTGGAAATTACATAATTTACTAATTGGGTACCCGGGTCCTGAAAATATTACCCGGGTTGACCATTACCCGGGTACCCGCCGACATCCCTAGTCATGGATGAGATAATACAGTAAAATAAGAATTAAAAATGTTATTGCTGTCATCAGATGAATTCGTTATCTTTTAGGCACGTTAGCAATTCTTCACAGGTCTAGGGGATAGGAAAGCTTTATAAAGTCAGTGCTTTTAAAGCAGCGCAATCAACGTGTTCCAATAGGTTTTGATATTTCGGCAGCAAAAGCTTTACAGTTTTATAAAGAATTTAGCGTTTTACTTATGCTTTCTTAGAAAACTCGATTATTTATTATCTCAAACGTTTTGACAGTTTAAACAACACAAACATAAATATTGTTATGAGATAAGATAAGATAAGATAAGATAATTTTATTTGTCTCTTTGATACATGATAGTAAATAGACATAGTCAACGAAAATTTAGAAGTTACATTTAGTACATATAAACTCAAATAATGTCATTTAAAAATTCACTGTGGCAGTAATATGCTCGATTTACCAACAGGTTAAAAATACTTTTCTTAATATTAATCTCTTATAATCTAGGGATTTATAATTATTTGGCAGCTTATTGTAGGTGCTTATGGCCATATATTTTGGACTATTTTCGTAAGTAGTTGTTCTATGTTTAGGTATTTCCAATGTAAAATTTTGCCTTGTCCTATAATTGTGGTTATCTTGTAATTTTTTTAAAGTTGCCAGTTGTCGTTTATGATACATGAAGAAGAAATATTTAAAATGAACTAATAAAGTTGGACAGTTACAATAATTGAATCTTGATGGGTATAAAGTTTTGAACATAAATAATGAAAGTAAAAGATACAAGTGTTCTTTTCATTGTGAATCATTTAATATTGTTATATTTATTGGAATGGATTAAACTTAATGGTTGTATTTAATATTTATAAAAATAAACCAAGGTAACATTGACAAATGTATTTGTTAAGAAAATTCTGTATATAGCATTATTTAGAAAAAAATAGGAAGTGTGCATTAAGAATTGTCTCTAATAGATATAAAAAAGTTTGTTTAAAAACAGTTACATAAAACAACTCAAGAAAGCATGTATCTAATTTGTCTATAATAATTTTGGTATAATAAAAAATAGAATATCTGCCTTAATTTGTCTAATTTTGGTGATAAATTAAATAAAGGCTGAAAACAAATCTACGAGGTAAAATAAAGTGAAATATGTAAATGGAAAAGATATTGTGACATCAAGTGTTAGAGGTGAAGCTACAGATACAGTTAATTGGATATAGAATACAGGACATTATACTAGTTGAGGGGATTTGGATTTATTCATACGTACAAGATATTAGAAGAGGTATTTTACAATGTATTATTTGATTTGGATATTCTGTGGACGTTGCTTGAGACATCAGTTTATCTGCAAAAAGGGGAACAAAGTTACAATTGGAATTTATAAAAGGATAGAAAATTACCAGGACTTGGATCGTGTGACGGTGACATCTAGAAGGAGCCGTGGCATCCGGCAGGAACAGTGACATCCAGGAGTAACCAGGACAGGATTTTGGAACCAAGGGAGTTGATTTGACCGGACGGAGCCAAAAGGAGGTTACCAGGAGGTAGATCGTGTGACGGTGACATCCAGGAGGAGGTAGGACTGGAATTAGGTCTGAGCAGTTGGTTTGACAGGTCAAGAGTAGTTGAAAGGAGTCACGGACCATCAAAGGGGTTGCTGTTGGTGAATTGGACATTGAGTGCTGCAGTCTATCGATGACAAGATCCAGTAGTGATTGGTGTTTGCAGTGAAAGCATGAGCAGCTATTAAGGTTTGTTAAGATAAGTTGAAAAAGCATTTTGAATAACTGTCAATTTTGAAAGTGATAACATAAAGTTTAGTTAGTACTTACATAGGTGATTTGAATAGTAGTAAATGTCAATGTGAGATACAGTTGTCAGTTTACCTGGTTTGATTAATTTTTAAAAGTCAAGTTTGACGTTAAGTATCATTGATAGCAAACTAGATTTTGATGAACCCACCCTGAAAATAAGAGCTCTCGATTTAAAAGCAGTTATCATTTGATACTTAAAGCCTTGTACACATTAGCGAGCCGTTGCATGTAACGTAACGGTTACTGTAACTATTTCCTTTAGTGTAGACGCCTTCCGAACCAAGCTCGCAAATGCAGCGCGAGCGCGCTTTGTGTCATGAGCTGCGAGCCACCGATTGTCGGTTTTTGCTGCGAACACAAAGGGGCTCGCAGTGCGCTTGTGGACGCCAAATACCACGAACACTATATGGATCCGATCCGTTGCAGTTAGTTACAAGACGATTATGGATGTGCCGTCCACATTAATAAGAGGTTACAGTAACCGTTACGTTACATGCAACGGTTCGCTAATGTGTACAAGGCTTAAGACATTACATGAATTAAGGCATAGTTTACCTGGTGAGCTATTGCAATATGTATCAAATTTTGCCAGTTTGGACCCCAAATAATATCATGTTTGAGACATTGATGTTGATATTTACAATCCTAATTGTTGTATATTTAACAAAAGATACGGTAATCCGGATGTGTCCATATTCTGAATCTGTCTGGTTTCAATTGATTCAAATTATGAGACTACGCCAATATCAATTTTACTCGAAAAGGAGGGAAAGTATTTGAATACACAAAGTGGGTCGAGTGGTACTAGATCAAATTATATCCTTTCGTTCAACTAACACACAACACTTATCAACACTAACATCATGAGTGAGCAACTCTTGTCGGAAAGATTTTTATTTTATGAGCATTGGTTGCTTAGCAATTAAACGACAACAAATTGAAGAAGACACCAGCATGTAGCGAAAGGGTTCTTTTCTTAAGAATTTGGTCGAGTTTAATTGCCTTATAGCAATCAATGCAAATAAGAAGAATAAAAACTTTGCTAGACCTATACTGGGTGTAACATGATCATAGTGTACCTCTCTTTTTGACATATAAGTAAAATTTTTGGATTTTCAAATGGAGTATTCTGTATATTATTGAATTTTTGAATTCTGCATAATTTTCTGAATCTAATGATACCACAAAAGTGACATTTCAAGTATCAATTTTTTTAAATAGATTTTAATTTTTTTTTATTTAAGTGTGCCATGACTGTTCCCATGTATTCCAATCGACGCATGTAATTCCAGAAAAGTGGAAATCACATTGAAAATACTAAATTATGTGATTTATGACTAAACAAAGTCTTTCAAAATGATTTTTGGATAAAAATCATTTTTTTCAGATGGAACCATATTGGTACCGGGGTACCATTCAATACTACCATTAATAAGGAATCTACCTGTATATTCATTGTGCGACTAACACAAGTAGAATTACAGTTAAGAAAAAATGAAATCCATTTTATTTCAATTTGGGATGATTGGGCGTTTATAGGAGTTGATTTTCAAGCAGTTAAAAATAATTCCTAGCACAGCATTGTGGATTTACATATCGTTCGGGGTAAAGGTTTGCAGTAGCAACTACATCCTTTTGACATTTTTCATAAATAAATCTCTTGCATAAATTTGCGGCATTTTGGACCAAATTAACAATAATTATAAGCAGTTTTAAAATATACAGTGAAAACACCAGTGAGTCAACATAAATGTTGGACAACTTAAGTGTTTAATGTTTTCAAAGCCACCTCAATTACTTATCAATCACCATTTAATTACAACACAATCTATAATATAATTTTCTTTAATGTGTGTTTGTCTGTGTGTCTGCGGCACAAAATAAAATCTCAAGTTCCGGCTTCACAGATGTTTATATTTGTTTAGGTTTTGTTTTTCTTATCTTAGCGCTCGGTTCGGAGCTTGACCTTTTGCGTATCCTATTTCACGTGCACGCCGATTTAAGACTCGCAGTGCGTAGCGCGCGGTTTGCTTGTTGTTAAATATTAAAAACTTCGATGATCTGCAATTCCTGCTGTGTTTGTCCCACTTGTAAAGTGGGCACACCGGAAGATTTCTTACCAGTAGTAGTATTGAAGGGACCTTGGTACCAATACAGTTCCAATTGAAGTAATTGACTTTTGTTCAAAAAACCATTTTGAAAAAGTTTATTTAGTCATAAATCACATAATTTAGTATTTTCAACGTGATTTCCATTTTTCAAGTGTTACATGACTCTATTGGAATACATCGGAACAGTTATGCCACACTACAATTAAAAAGTCTGTAAAGCGCTTTACACAGAACAAGTCTTGAAACAAACGATTTTGAAAATATCAAAGGAAAAAAAAGAATTAAATATTTTAAGGTGTTCGGCCTGTATATGTTGGGTTTGAAATATGCCCTGAGTTATAGGCAGAATTTAATTTTTTTAAGGTGCTAACTGTATACATATATTTCACCGAAATGTTATCGGTTTTGTGCCAGGTAGATATATTATCCGCATGCAAAATATCGTCTTCCTCTAACAAATAGTTTTTGAGCTATACCACCAATAGAGAGACGGAATTCAAAAAACTTGTTTTTTGTCATCTAGGGACCCTGAAACGTGAAGATCTGAAGGAATCTCGGAAGGCGATTTTTTTGTGATTACAATACTTGGTTCGTCAGTAAAACGAGTGAAGTAAAAATGAAAATTATACTTTAGAAAAAGTTGATACTTGAAATGTCACTTCTGCGGTGTCATTAGATTCAGAAAATTATGTAGAATCCAAAAATGGAGTAATATACAGGATGTTCCATTTGAAAATCAAAAGTTAGTATCACTGTAGCTGAAACCGAAGGTGGAAAAAAAAATTCTTTATATGTCAAAAAGTGACGTTTATTTACTACATGCAATGTACCAAGTTTCAAAAATTTATCTGTAAAAATAAAGGAACAAAGGGGGCTGTACCATGATCGTGTTACACCCAGTATAGTAACCCAATAGGACCGGTTCTTATGGCATCAAAAAGTTTTTATTCAGACCGTTATCTGCATATCTTGCTTTGGGGAACGAATACAATGGAATATATTGGGTGCACTTTTGCTTAACCATGAATTCGGTTTAAGAAATTATTTAAACGAATAATTTTGTTTGCATAATTTTAAAGAGCTGTCAACAAAACAAAAACACAACTTTTAAGCTATGTAAATATAGTTTTTACCATTTATAAAAGGTTTTGTTTGCCACACTTTAGAGTCACTCCAAAAATATTTTAATAATTTGCACCACCTTAGTACCTATAACTTTTATACAAACAAATCTTATCTAATAATAATAATAATAATAATAATGGTCGTTTATTGAAGGAGATCTGCACCATCTCTACATATAAATACATTAAAATAATATAACAAAGTACATAAAAAAATATAACAAAATAACAATATTTCTTGCAAGTATGTCACAGTCACCTTCAAAAGGGCGAAGTTCAGATTTATGAAAAATCAAATTTTCATAATCTGCTCTTACACTTAACCCTATTATTTCGTTTACTAGAGATACGTCTTGAGGGAGATATAAAAAAATAACATTAAAATTTAATTTTTAGGTAATTTAAAATATAAAAAAGTCTCATAGTTTTAGAAAAACCCTTCCCCCTCGTTGTTATCAGACCCTCTATGTAGCATATTTCATACGTTTTGGACAACCTGTATATATGAAAACTTTAACTTCAGTACATTGGCTCGCACTATCAAAGGCTTTGGAAGAGTAAATCAGAACTAGCTCTGTTACATCACCTGTATCAGTAGTCTTAATAATATTGTCATTGCTTATACGAGAGGAGTGTTCATGCCAAAACCGGAATTTATTCTTTTAAAGAAGTAATTTAAAACTATTGCAAAATGCTCGTCCTTCTTTGTTGGAGCTTAAGCAACTTAGATGAAATGTGAAAGCAAGTTAGTTTTTGATTTTCGTCTAGCTGACAATGTTTTTAAAGTTTAGGTGCTTTGGATGATTATTCTACTGACCCAGTACTTTTTTTCTTTTTCCTTTTGCCTATAGTATTGGGTCACTCGTCCACTTCCAGTATTGGTCTCGATTGGCTATCATCCTCCATAGTTGTGCTAGGTTTTTCCTCTCCATTGCCATCTTTTCTATTCTTCTTTCCCATGTTTTCCTTGGGCTTCCTACATATCTTTTCCTTCAGGCGTTGCCTCCATAATTCGTTTTGGTATTCTTCTATCTCCCATCCTTGTTAGATGACCCCACCAGGTAAGTTGCATTCTTTTTAATTGTTCGACTAAGGACTTCATTTGTCTTTCTTCTCTTATCACTATATTTCAAATTCTATTCTGTTTAGTTCTTTCTGTCATTCTTAGGTATTTCATTTCCCCTGATGTTATTTTCGCGTTTTTTGTCTTGTAAAACACAACTCTCAGACCTATACATCGATCTATATATGGTGTTGTATGCCCTCAGTTTTGTCATGTTCTTATTTTCTTTTTTTTTATAATTGTATTATTTAGCGCATTATATATTTATATATTGTGCTTTTATTTGTCCTATTAATATATCTTGCTCATTTTAGCTTATTATTGTCCCAAGGTAATTGTTTGTAACTTTCATTCATTCAAGCTCTTTTTCATTCCACATTATTGTATTGGCCTGGTTTGTTGAGTGCCCTTCTTTGTTACTTCCATTACTTTGTTTTTTTCTGTATTGATTGTCATCCCCAATATTTTTATTGCGATCTTTCATCTGTTAATAATTTGTTGTAGTTTTTGGGATGATTCAGCCAGCAGGATTATATCATATGCATAGACTAGGCACTGTCACTGGGGTCTAAATGCAGCTTGTTCCTCTTTCATTCGTTCTTTTGTTTCTTCCCGTAAACGTATCTCTAGTATTCTGGAGTATGTTTTTTGTATAACCGAGGAAAGGCATATTCCCTGAGAATTGTTATATTAATTTGAGTTTGCCTTCTTGTAATATTGGAACTATTGTGTTATCCCAATCCTCTGGTATTTTTTGACCATTCCATGCTAGCTGACATATTTCTTTAATTCATTCTCTCGCCTCCCTATTTTACCATTTCACACACTTTAAATATAACAATAATTGAAGTGTAACTAACGTGTTGCAGTGGTACACAGCTAAATATATACATGGGTACACAAATAAATATATAATTACATATTTCGATAAAACACCAATAGAACAAAAAAAAAATGTTTAGCACAAGTATTATAAATAAAACAGAAAAATTGAAGGAATAAGAAATTAATGTTATATAATCATTTAAAAACAATGGTAATTTTCTAATCAATAAACAGTGAATAACAAATTCTCTTCAACTTGATGGCATGTAAATGTCTAGTTTTCTGGCGATCTGTTAACCAGATTACACATTCTGTATATTGATGAATTCTGGAGTATGTTGGGTTTGGTGCATGGTAAATAAAATACTAATTAACGAGCTGAAATTCTTGGAACAAAAAAATTTTGTTGTTGTAAACGGTTTGGATGAATGTCAACTTGAGAGTTTATAATTTTGTGAATAAATACTAGTTCGAATGCGTTTCGACGATTTTCCAAAGACATTATGTCAAAATATTTCAAAATAGTAGCATATGAAATAAATTGGGGATTTTCCTTGGTCTTTCGAAAATAGAGACATTTTAAAAATTGTTTTTGCACGCGTTCTATATCTAGTACGAGGATGGGCTGAAACGTAATGCACAAATGCTTGTAGAACGCGAACGAAATGAGCTATAGAGACGCGCATGGTTGCATTCGGAAGCTACATCCCTCCTCTATGTGCATGTTTGAAGGAGTTTCGTTCACCAGTTCGTTTTGAGTAGCGAAAGTATGGAAGTATGTTCTCGTGCTATGTCAACGCGAGTTACACAGCGCGCGGTTATCGAATGTTTAACTGGTGAAAACGTGATTTCTACTGAGATTCATCGCCGTTTATGGTAACGATGCTGTCGATAGGACTACTGTGAATCGATAGGTAATAACATTTTGTGGTTGCAAGCCTGGAAAAGCCGTTATTGATGACGAACAACGCAGCGGACGTCCGATCACTGCCACAGACGATGGACGTCGCAAACGCGTCGACAATCTGATCCAAAATGACCGGCAGTTTGCGATGCGCTTTTGAGTGATTGTCGGTCATTTTGGATCAAATTGTCGACGCATTTGCGATATTCATCGTCTGTGGCAGTGATCGGACGTCTGCTGCGGTTTATGTCATCACTTACGGCTTTTTCAGGCTTGCAACTACTAAATTTTGTTACCCATTGATTCACAGTAGTCCTATCAACAGCATCGTCACCATAAATGGCCTTTAAACGGCGATTAATCTCAGTAGGAATCACGTTTTCAGCTGTTTAAAATTCGACAACCGCGCGCTGTGTAACTCGCGTTGACATAGCACGAGAACATACTTCCATACTTTCACTACTCAAAACGAACTGGTGAACGAAATTCCTTCAAACTTGGCATGCGCGTAGAGGAGGGATATAGCTTCCGAATGCAACCATGCGCGCCCCTGTAGCTCGTTTCGTTTTACAAGCATGTGTGCATTACATTTCAGGCTACCCTCGTATGTGCATATTGTAATAAGGATTCCAAATTACAGATGAAAACTCTTTGCTACGTCCTGTAATGGTCTTTAGTATAAGGTTAAAAGAATACAGTATTAAGATCACAAAGATGAATTTAAGTATGAAAAGGATATCAAAATTATTAAAATGTATTTGGTAAAGAAAGGAAATAAAATTTAAAATTCAATTAAATGATGCTATATAAGAAACAGTAAGATTCTAACATAATTTAATTATTATCTGAAGTGAAGCAGAGAATTAATGGAAAATACTTATTCGAGAAATACCATTCAACATAGTGGGTGTTAGACAAATATGATAAAGTTTATATAGTGTGTTGGACTATAAAATATATGCTAAACTAAATCACTAAGAAGATATCTTTTATTTATCAGTATGTAAAAATAATTTGGTACAAAAACATGTAATACATTTATAAAGGGTTGTGAATTAACTAAAATTTGGCGTGGTGAAAATAAAAAGCAAATGTTAAAAGATTAAAAGATGTGAAGACGATATGGATGAAGAAAATGTATGTGGTGAGAATACCTAAGTAATACAGTTATAATCTACAAAAGCAAATTTCTGGAATGGGATGCCGAACTGAGTTTATTGTAAAATTACATTACATCATATGAATTGCATAACAGGGAATGGTTTTACTGGAAGTGGTTTACATCGAGATAGTTAGCAGAGTGAGCATTTTATGAGGTGGATAGGAGGTTCTCATCTAATGAAGTTCTAATTCGACAAGCTTGTCATTGAAGTGACATCTTGTAACTTGCATCTAGTCGAGGTTTGTGATACTAGGTCGTCAGTGGCTTGAAGATTTTGGCAGGAAGACGTGGATGGCGTTTGCTGCTGACAGTACTACTGGAGAAAGTTGGTAGCTGCCTTGTCGTGTTTTGGCCAGGAAGTCTTTGGGGATCCAGGTGTTTTGGCGGAGTTAGTAACCGACCTTGCGATAGTTCTCCAGGCTGCAGCAAACGCAGACGGAGGGTCCGATAACCAGCGGTTGTGCTTAATCAAGGTTTGTGCAGAGATAACGACCTGCAGGTAAACGTATCGATGAAGGAAGCCATGCCGGAATTTCTACCTTCGCTCTCGGTTGTAGACAAGGGGGCTTCTACATGTTCGCAAAGCTCAAGGCGACAGCTGGAACCAACTTCGCCCGATGATTAGGGGTCTCAAGAGGGCCACGAAAAGGTCCACAAAAGCGGACGCCACCAACAACCGGGGACCACAAAAATCGACGCCGCAAAAATGGCCACCGCAAAAATGGAGCTGAAAGAGTATCATACCATAGAATCTAAATAAACATCATTAAGGAAACATACCCTTAGGTGTTCTAGGCTCCGCTTCGCCAAAAGAAAACGTGCTCGCCCAGAAGAAATCCAAACTAAGTTTGAGGCTTAGGAAATCGCAAAATAACCTTGCCGGAGACTGCATCGTCAACACCGGAAGGCTCAAAACACAACACACAAGGTTTCCAAGACCAGATGCCTGCGAAATAATCCTATTAAGGTACGTTTCAAAACGTCATCTCACAAAGGCAAATAATCTGTAGCAACACAACATGGCGAATGACCAAAAAGGCTGATAAGGAAACCCAAATTCGAAAACTGGAGGGAGCCTTAAATATGCAACCAGACTAACACCGATGCAACAAGAGAGGCCTAATCTAACGCAAATTAATTAAGAATATAAAATCCTGGAAATTCGAAGCTTGTAGTAGTGGATAATATTTAGATTTATCGAAAATAGGGCAGTTAAATATGTAATGCATTATATATTTACATTGATTCAGTATTTTGAAATCCATATGTAGTCCTTAATATAAAGTCAACCAGTTTTAATGCTTCTGTAGTAATTTTAGCGATATGGGGAACAAAAGATAATGTATCAAACACAATGCCTAAATCAGTTATTTCATATTTCTGAACTAGCGGTTCCCCGTTCATGCTATATTGAACATTTATTGGGTTTATATCACTTAGTCAACCTTGTTGAGTTAATTTTACAGAGGAATAATAAATAAGCGTGATAGTGGGAGCCATTAAAAACAATAGAACTTGCCCAATCTGTAGCATGCTTTTAGTTGGCATAAAATTTCCAAATTTTTTTGTAGTTTAAAATGCATTTTCGACAACTCGTTTAACATATCCAGGTGTTATTTTAATGTACCTCTCAATTTAATCTATACATTTGGTTTAAATTACATATTTTTGTAGCCTATTAGACTGCGTTAAAGTTACATAAACTAATAATACAGTTAATTGTAGTTCAATCTTTATAACCCTTTATCGTGACGTCATTGTTTAGAAACCCAAACATGATTTTGAACTTTTATAATTAATTGTGCGTATATTTCGTAGCTAACGGTTGCAAATAGAAATGCTTGACAAGCGGTCAGCACTTCTTGATTGACCTGGTTAATAAACTTCAATTTACTTTGAACTGCTGATATAAACATGACAGTTTGTTGTGAAATGTGACACGCAAGTAGAAATACAATTTTAACTTGGACAGTGTACTCAACCTTTGTAATTTACGTCATATTTTTATCTATATATCTAGTCAATAAACGAATGCAGTTAGCTATCTTTCTGTGTTAACAAACCTCTGCCGAATGATCCAAGTCTTTATTATATTCCTTGTGTGAGACTGCACAAGGCGTTTTGGCATTCCATCCTCAACTAACAGAACCAAGTCTTTACTACATTTCTTGTGTGAGACGACACAAGACCGTTGGTTTGCATCCTTTTTACATTCCTGCACCCCTAAGACTTATCCTGTAATTGTCCAAAGTAAAAACATACAGTCCACTACAAGCCCCACCCTGAACATCATAATTTCTGGTTGAACGCTTGGTAAGTAAATAATCTAGATGGCATTGGCAATATACCTTTAATATTGGTATTTAAAAATATGAGTCTCAAAAATGCATTTACTCCTAAAGTGTATTCACTCTACTCTAACTCACCTTAAAACTGAATACAATCATGCGCGCTAACTTTAATTTGTCTCTGTCCTGTGAGATCTATTTTTAGTAAAATAAAATGTTTACCCTTTAATTCTCAGTGTCACTATATGTATGTTAAATTCACAATAGGTTAATGACATTCTGCTTTTGTTGTAGGTGTGAAGATATAAAACTTCCATTGGCTCAGATATTATTAAAAGAAACAGTGACGTTTAAACAAACACAATGGATATCAAACAAGAAACTACGGAAAGTAAGCCTTGTAGTTCCACAGTTCCATCGTGCAAATTGCAGAACATGAATAGCAATGAAAGTTTTGATAAACTATCTATTAAACATGAAGACATCGATTTAGACGATGAAAATTATGAAAGCAAAACATTTGACAAAAATAATATTGCTAGTAGTGAAGAGAAACCTTATAGTTGCTCTATTTGCAAATATAGAACGGAAAATAAAAGTCGGTTAGTAAGACATATGAAAAGTCATACAGAAGAAAAGTTGCGTAGTTGCTCTGTTTGTGAATACAGAACGGCAGTTAAAAGTGATTTAGTGACACATATGAAAAGTCATAGAGAAGAAAAACCTTACAGTTGTTCTGTCTGTGAATACAGATCAGCACGTAAACGAACTTTAGTTCTACATATGAGTAATCATACAGGAGAAAAGCCGTATTTTTGCGGTGTTTGTGAATACAGAACTGCAAAGAAAAGTAGTTTTGTTGTACATATGAGGACTCATACCGGAGAAAAGCCTTACAGTTGCTCTATCTGTGAATACAGAGCAACACAGAAAGGTGATTTAAATATACATATAAGGCTTCACACAGGAGAAAAACCTTACAGTTGTTCTGTCTGTCCATACAGAACAGCACATAAACGAAGTTTAGTTCTACATATGAGAAAACATATAGGAGAAAATTCGTATAGTAGTTCTGTTTGTGACTATAGAGCAACACAGAAAAATAATTCAACGACACATTTGAGGACTCATATCGTAGAAAAGCCATATAATTGTTCTGTTTGTGAATACAGAACAGCACAGAAAATCCATTTACTGACACATATGAGGATTCACACCAGCGAAAAGCCATACAGTTGTTTTGTTTGTGAATACAGAGCAGCACAGAAAAGTCATTTAGTGACACATATGAAGACTCACACCAATGAAAAACCATATGGTTGTTCTGTTTGTGAATACAGAGCAGCACAGAGAGGTACTTTAGTTAGACATATGAAGAATCATACAGGGGAAAAGTCATATTTCTGCTTTGTTTGCGATTACAGAACAGTACAGAGAAGTTATTTAGTTAGACATATGAAGAATCATGCAGGGGAAAAGTCATATTGCTGCTCTGTTTGCGAATACAGAACCGCACACAAAAATAATTTTGTTGCACATATGAAGCTTCATTCAGGAGAAAAGCCATATAGTTGTTCTGTTTGCGAATACAAAACAGCAACGAAAAGTAATTTAATTATTCATATGAAGAATCATACAGGAGAAAAACCTTACAGTTGTTCTGTCTGCGAATACAGAACAGCAGTGAAAAGTAGTTTAGTTATGCATATGAGGAATCATACAGGAGAAAAACCTTACAGTTGTTCTGTATGCGAATACAGAACAGCAGTGAAAAGTAGTTTAGTTAGACATAAGAATACTCATACAGGAGAAAAACCTTACAGTTGCTCTGTTTGCAAATACAGAACAGCAGTAAAAAGTTGTTTAGTTAGACATAAGAAAACTCATACAGGAGAAAAATAATGTAGATGTTCTGTTTGAGATTATAAAGCATCACAGAAACCGGATTTAGTTAGACATTTGAGAAGTCATAGAAGAGAAAAGCCGTATAGTTACTCTGTTTTGCGAATACAGAGCAGCAATGAAAAGTATTTTAGTTGCACATTTGATAACTCATGCAGATAAAAACCATACACTTGCTCTAGCTGTGAATATAGAACGGCAGAGAGAAATACTTTAGGCATATGAAGAATCATACCGGAGAAAAAAGCCGCATAGTTGCTATGTTTGCCATTACAGAATGGCAAATAAAAGTCGTTTAGATAAACATGAAACGTGATATGGAGAAGAGCCGTACAGTTACTTTGTGAACACTGTTACTTTGTTTGTGAACACTGTTAAGTGAATTTTACGTGCTAACGCAATTATACATACAATTCCGATTGCAGTGATGCAGAAATGCTGCAGACAGCTCTGAATTTGTCCTGCTGGACATCAAATGTTAAATGACGCACTGCAAGCCGATGGCAGATTGCATTCGTGCGACTTTCGTTATTATGGTTGCAATATGGGGAAGGTCCACTGTCGGTTCCTTGTTTTGTAAGATCCGCGTGCCAAACAGTTGTGTGAAAAACAATTCAAAAGGACTTTAATGTTACTGTAAATTTGATTAATAGCCATGCACATGCACTTGCAAAATAATAACCTGACTAGCATTTCGTCTTGAAAGCTATTAGAACTCGATCGATATACTCCTTGTGGGGTTTCACCAATCAAGCGGTCAAATAAGTAGCATGTAGTTGATCAATCGGGTCCAGTCACCTGATCTTTCCTACTCCCGTGTTGCGAGTCGAAATTACAAATGAGCAGTTCACGATTGCATCTGAAGTAAGCAAAAATTAAGTGTTAAGTTTAGCGGCCCCACATGCCAACCCATGTTCGGGGTAGCAGCGTGGCATTTGCGGCATATTAATTCATGGTGCCGTTTATTTTCGCTCTTTCCCTTCGCAACAAGTTGTGGATTTGGTTAAAGCTCCTTGGGTTAGAAGGAAGCATCTTGCCAAACTAAGGACTTAGATTTGCGTTTGGGGTGTGCCTCTGATGATGTAATTGTGACCACAAATTCCATACCGGAAAACCGAGTCTTGCCGGAACTACCGATTTGGATAGCACGCCTTCCGCACTCATCTTGAGGATTTTAGCAGCGATTTCCCTGGTTGGATTACCTCTGCCGTATGAAACTTTTCAATTCCCGCAGCTGCCAAATTTCTCTCGAGCTGATTCGCAGAGGTTGGCGACTGTTGACAGCAAGCGAGGCGTAACGGCTGTGCTTGCCGCTGGACGAGTGAGAGGTCGTTAAAATTTATAGAGTTTTTATGCTGAAGTAACTTAGGTGCTTAACCTGATTTTACTGTGAAAAGTGTAGCGGTTATTCAACCCAATAGTGGCGCATTCAAGTATACCGAATAGCTCTGACAGTGGGCCATAAACTTTAATTCTCTCTAAGCAATAAGTAACCTAAATTTAGATATTTTCCAAGAGACAGTAATTACGTTTAGCAACCCGTAAAAGCCCTATGACGTCATAGAGAGATATGTTAATAATTGCTTAACGTTTAATTGTGTTCAGTGTACTTTCAAATTTTTAAATTCAATATAATTAGATTAAACTAGCCCCTTTTATTTTATGGTGTTTTAGCGACTGCAAGAGATTAATCATAAGGTAAGTTCATGATGGCAGGAGCTGGACCGTCGCACACAAACAGTGTTAGATAACCTAAAGGATTGTTTTACTTCGACTTAAGGGGCAATTCTTTCCTTGTGAAAAAGAAAGCAAATTGAAGCCGGTGGCGTCCAAACCTATTGACATCTCCCAAATCTATCAGGTCATCGCCGTAATTAACGAGTATCGAGTTGAACCACGACCTTCTCGGCGAGCTAAGCTGGCAACCCTTTTTTACATAAATATCGTAACGTCGTTTGAACCTCTCCTGTATACGAAAAAATATATTTAAATTTTGGTAAGTTTAATTTAAGTTTTAGAAGATGCAGGAACTTTTAACAAGAACCAAATTTTCCAATAAATTTGTCCCGTTGTTACCCATTATTTTAATCACGCTGTATATCACTGGAGCAAAGGTTAATTTCCTCCCGCGTGTGAATTTAATGCCCGAAGTGTTAGCGGAGGGTATTAAACACACAAGGGAGGAAATGAATACCTTTGCTCCCTAGATATTTAAATAGCTATTAGTTAAGACATATGGAGACTCGTACAGGAGAAAAGTTTATAGCTAATTTGTTTGTGAATACAAACCAGCACAGAAAAAATAGTTTAGTTGCACATATTAGGACTGCTACAGAAAAAAACCATACAGTTGCTCTGTTCATGAATTTAAAGCAATACAGAGAGATAATTTAGTTACATCGAATATCTCGTACACAGCATGTGGAACGCAGGGAAATGCAACAAAAGTTATGAACTTTAACTATTTTCGGAAAGTGTGATATTCTGAGATTCTGTATTTATGAAGCCGTAATAATCACAACTGTGAAAACAACAATTTTGTTAAGTTCAGTAAATATGAAACACTAAATACATGAGTTTCTCACAATGGGAATCATATTGTTGAGTGATATTTCTATTCATAAAAAGTTGACGCTCGTTTTCGAAATAATTTGTTAATGTTTGTTACAAGTAGAAATAGAGCGGCACTTTAAACAAAGCCGGATTATGATTTACATTATAAACAAAATTGACTAATCAACGTCTTCAAATGACTAGTAGAACTATGTAAATGAATGCATTTTATGCTCGCAAAACGACGACTTTACAAATGCACCACTGCACAGCACAAGTATTCAGGAATATTATAAGATATCGCTTAGGAAATAATCTTATTAATATATTATGAAAATTGATGTTATTTTCTTTTCTTAAATATTCTGTATTTTGAATTATACAAATTTTATTGAAACATAAAGCTTTTCCTATTCTATTTGTGCATAGAGTTCAGTACAGAACTACTATCTTTATAATGACTTTTAAATATAGTGAATTTTTCCTTTTTATATTTTTAGTAATAACTGTTCTGTTTTACATATCAGCCAGATTTTGTCTTAAGAACGACACTATATGTTCGGCTACGCTGTGCTTCGCTTCGCAAATGAAAACATAATTTCTTATCAAAGTGTCGGTTTAAATCCTAATAAAACTATATACTATTAAGCAGTTTAGATTTTAAAAATGTTTAAAAAAATTTTTGTATTGCGTTTTCAGTATAAAGCATTTTCGACGTTTGAAGAAACAATAGCATATCTTACATTTTATGTAGAGTTGAAATGAACGTTTGTAGTTCATCTGTATTTGACGGACATATCTGCAATTTCGTCAGAAAGGGTGTCACTTTGTAACGCTAGCTAATTTTAATTAAACATTAAAAATGTATTAAATGTATACATAGTCTAATCGAGCGTTACATGTATTCGGCGCTTGAACTGGTGATAACAAATCACGCACCCGCTATGCGCGGATGAAGCGCAAACCAGTTCGAATCCAACCCCTCTAGAAAAGCACAGATAACGAAGGCACCGAAGAGTATATAAGCAACTTCCGCCGTGGTTTTAAAGGACTTGAGTTTATCCCACTTGGGTGCCTGGACTTTCCCTTCCTTGCTTTTCTTGACCGGGTCCTACGAACTGGCAGCTGAACTGTCTAACGGAGTAGACCTCCAACTTTAACCAGTCCAGACTTTAAGGGGGGTTGCAGCTGAACTGTCAGCCCTAAGGCTAAACTTGTGTAGGTATAAAAGTCAAAATTTTAATAGCAACTAAGAATATTATAGTAACTAGGAGGGAGCTTTAATTTAAAAGAAATAAAGTGCAATTTTTCATAAGAAAAACACAAATTTGAAATGTTACAATAAATTAGATTTTATTCAACAATAGCAGATTGAATAAATTCTTCATTAAAGTGATATTTTAAAATAATATGTTGTTAATTGGCACATAACTAATAATGAAGTGTCGGTATCCTAGAATATGATGTACATAATAGAAGAAGTTGCTTATAGGTGTTTAAACTTGATTTAAACACAAAAATTTTAATAACAAAATTTACGAAATCCAGTTAGAAGTCCTAAATGTAACTCTGATTTCATAAACAAGCAGTTTTAACCTCCAGTTTTACTTCATAATTTTGCCAGTTTATATCTAATTTAGATCTGTTTTAATCTTGAATTAAAACAGGAAAATTTCAGTTCCTATTTACGAAATATTAACAAAATAATCTTGTTTCGCAAGCATTGAGTTTAAAAACCGCAGCAAACTGCAACTTGGCATTTCACGCAGTACGCGACCTAATAAACCCAAGTTCACCGCTCTGTCCTGCAAACACATACGGAACTATAAAAGCTTACTGTGCTGAATTGCTGTTTTTGTACCTTTAAACGCGTTCCAGTACACTACACTATTCTGAACTTTGATATGTTACTTAGTTAAGCATTCTTGTTTTGTATAAATAGAACGTTTATTTTCGTAATAAAACAATCTGCATCTAATGTCTGATTCATTCACTACGTCGCTACCCTGCTACTAAGCCATAATATCATTGGGACGTGAGGCTGAGTCTCCTAGGGTAGTTTACTGTCGTCCCTTTTAAGTACCATTGACTACATTGGTTAAAAACATAAACGCAGTTTCGTTTATGTGCTTAAGGGATAGAACCAGCGCAAAGCAACGGAATCCTGATCCAGGCAATTCTGTTCATGGTCCTTCGAGCCGGATCTGTCTCCAACTAAAGAACAAACACATCCCAAGAGTCACCAGCATCCCGAGAAGAAGACAACATCTGCCAACCACCCAGGTCCCAAAAAATGGCTAATAACATGGAGGAATTCAACAAATTAGCTGTCGCCCAAGAAGAGCTCGCGCAGAAGATAAAACAAGTATTATCTAACAGCAAAAAGGACACTGCCAGCCGAAAAAACGAAGCCTACTTTGGAACACTGCAACTAAAAATCATGCAGAAATTGGGCAGCTAAGTATTCCAACTCATAATTATTTTACAACAGGGTATTACGATCAAATTAAAGCCATATACGGCGAAGCAAAAAGTTACTTGCAGAGCTGTTCAAAATCAACGGAAATTTCCAACCCCTCCGTAAGCAGGAATCAAGAGGAAATGGTGGCCAATCCCGAGCAAAAGGTTCGTATCCGAAAACTGCAGATTCGGATTCAGAATTTTAAGCAAGCTATGGACGACGACGAACTAACACAAGAATTAGGAAGGCCCGCCATCACGACAAGGGAATTAAGAGAAAAATGGGATCGTGTGGTCGAGATGGACGAAGAAGTTATGTCGAACGACATGGCTTCAGAACAAATGCACTTCAGTCCTGAATATACTACGTTGGAAGACAGGTATAGAAATTTAATTATTTTATTGCAAGCGCCAACAAGGAACGAGCAAGCAGCAGCCATCTCGCTTCCTCAAGTCAAAATTCCCATATACGAGGGAAATTATGAGGAATGGGCCACTTTCAAGGACCTGTTCACCAAATTAGTAGATGACAACCAGAATATGGACGATGTCATCAAGATGCAATATCTAAAGACGCATGTCAAGGGAGAGCCAAGCCGACTGATCCAGCATCTAGCTGTTACCCAAGCAAACTACAACACCTCCTGGAATCTGCTGCAACAAAGGTATCAAAATAATCGCCTTATTTTAACTAAATTGCTAGATACCATATTCGATCTGCCGGTCCTCTCCAAAGAGTCAGCCCAAGGGTTAAAAAGATTGCACGACTCCATCAAGGAATGTGTGGAGGCAATCAAAAATTTAGGCATCTCCACGGACAGTTGGGGTCCGTGGATTAACAGAGCTATCGCTCGAAAATGGAATCATGAAACCAACAAATTATATGCAACATTTTTGAAATTTCGAGCTATAGAACAGGCGTTTGAAGAAAAAATCATATATAGGTATATACCGGGTGTCCATTTTCAAAGTCGAACATAGGGAATTAACATTAGTGCATTCACTCGTTCTTCATTGAAATAATGCATTTTTCTGTAGATAATTTTAACAGATGTTAACAGAAAATACCTGATTTACGCCAACTAATTACCAATTTTTTTGACAAATGCTATCGAACTTGAAAAACAAGGCATGGCATATTTAAAACTTCTCAAGTTTTAAATTGGTATTTTAAAATAAAAATCGCATTTTGAATATTATTATTGGTATCATTTGATGCGTAATAGTTTTATCTTTCCATTGATATCATTACCTTCCCTGTAAGTTGAATTGGCGAGCAGGAATCGGCAAAAACGTTCAATACAATGTTAATCGCCTATGTTCGACTTTGAGAACGGACACCCGGTATATATACAGGGTGTTAATTAAGTACGTAGACAAACTTTAAGGGGTGATTCCTTGATCAATTCTAAGATAAAAAGTTCATATAAACATGGGACCTAAACGGCTTCGTTTTCAAGATACAGGGTGTTGAAGTTTAAACAAAATTTTCTTTTTTTTCAAAAATCTGGAAAACGCCTAAAGGTATTCTAATGAAACTTGGTGTATGTTAGTATTTCATAAAGTGGGACTGTTTGCTCAAAATAAATTTAATTTATTTCCACCAGTGGCGTGCATGGGGGCCACCTCACTTACCTTATTTTAGGAAAATCTGGTACGCCACTGTTTTTCAGCGAATACGATAAGTTTTTTAGCTTTATCCATTAAAACTACACAAAAGATGTATCTTTAATTTTTTTGATAGAATAAACCTTTTTCGAGAAAAACAAAAAAATCTGTAACACCAATTTTGTTCATTATAAGAAGAACTTCCACAAAAATAACAGTGAGCCTTGATAAACAATAGTAATTCGTTTGTTCGAAACTATCAACAACTTGACAGTTGTTAAAATTTGTTAAAAAGGCGGTTATTTGTAGTTGTCTAACTGGGTTAGTAAATTTATTTTCAATTTGTCTAAAATGGTCAATTTCACCAACAACGAAATGGCAGACATGCACTTTCTGTATGGAATGGCTCATGGTAACGCTCGCGCAGCAAGACGTCTGTATCACGAAAGATTTCCTCAACGTCCTGTGCCTAACGCGAAAACTTTTATTAATATCCACGCACGACTTTGTGAAACAGGCAGTTTTAAGAAGTCCACTAACCCCATAGGAAGACCTGCAAGAGTAAGAACAGTTCAGATGGAGGAAGCTGTCCTTAACGAAATTGAAAGAAATCCTGAAACAAGTACCCGGAAAATGGCACTCCTACTAAACCTTGCCCATGTAACAGTATGGCAAATTTTAAGAGACCAGCAGCTTTATCCCTATCATATTCAACGCGTGCAAGCTCTTTTGCCTAGAGATTTGCCTCAGCGAGTAGCTTTTTGCACTTGGTTACAAAATAAAATAGCGACGAATCCAAGATTTTTATCCCAGGTGTTGTTTACGGACGAAGCATGCTTTTCCCGAAATGCAATCATAAACTTTCATAATAATCACGTATGGGCTGAAGAAAATCCACAGGCTATAGTTGAAAAAAATTACCAGAATCAGTTTTCTTTAAATGTTTGGATTGGAATTGTAGGCAATTTTTTAATTGGACCTTATTTTCTTCCTCTTAGACTTAATGGCGACCAATATCGACGGTTTTTAGAAGACGTCCTACCTGAACTCTTAGATGATGTCCCACTTAGGGAAAGGCGACGGCTATGGTTAATACACGATGGTGCGCCACCGCACTTTAGCTTAGCTGCGCGTCAATATTTAGACCAAAATTATGCTGCTCGCTGGATTGGACGCTCCGGACCACAATCGTGGCCGCCTAGATCGCCCGATTTGAATCCTTTGGATTTCTTCGTTTGGGGGCACCTAAAATCGTTAGTGTACAAAACTCCAATTCAGAATGTGGAAGATTTAAGAAACCGCATACAAGAGTCATGTGCCATTATTAGAAATACTCCTGGTATTTTCGAACGAGTCCGCCAGTCGATGATAAGGCGCGCAAACGCATGCATTGAGGTCGGAGGTGGCCATTTTCAACATTTCCTCTGAGACAATTGTTACAGTTTTAATTCCTCAGATCGACATTGATCATAATAAAGGTCCAAAATCGGGTACAACCTACAGGGATCGCCGGCTTTACCAAAAACACAGATCTTAATGTGTTGGAGCAGATGTTGTTGCTCCGATTACTCGCACGTAACTCAGTCGGGAAGGCGTGGTTCGAAAGCTCAAAGAAAAACCGGCGGCACTTACCCTAAAGATTGCTTAAAATAGATGCCTAGAGCGCCACTTGTTTCTAGATAAGGAATGGCAAACGTGTTAGAAACAAGAACACACACGTAGCCTATGGGGAAGTCCTCCACGTAACTGCACTCCACTACAGCGTCCCCTCCACCAAGTTCCTTCGGGCCTGTTGGTGTATACACGGTGTGGCCTTGCGACAAATGACTTACCTTGTAGCCACACCCTCTAGAGCAATAAAAAAAACACTGACAAGCCCAAATCTAGGGGCGTTCTTACTTGAAGAGCAGGCTTTGGGTTCACACTTAATTACAACAGGCTTTTGCCGTAATTAACTAATCACTAAAGGGTTCAGCAACAACAAATAACTAGACTGAAATTAGCAAAGGTTTATGTTTAATAGCCCACCTAGCGGTGAGTTTAAATTTAATACAAAGGGTACATCCTAACTGGTATTTCGGGGTCCCCTAGCAAAAGTTAACTTAATCTAAGTATCAATAACAAATAAATAGAACAAAATCACAGGAGTGACGCCCCTGCGTATAATAATTATTTGAATAATTCAATCAAACGGGCGTACGCAATGTCCAATATAAACTTCAATAGCGCACGACAGATGGTCGATATCACTTCACACGGCACATCATTAAACAAAGCGAAAACACATATTTACTGTAAACAATTTTACCTTAGCCCCAAAGCGTGTTTCTTTGGCGGGAGCGGTGAACGAGGTCCTGGTGTAGTCACTTGGCAGGGGGGGCTGCAGTGCAAACGGAGTTGTTGGGACAAAAGTTCAGGGAATCCCCAGTAATCAGGAACAAAAGATGATGGCCTTCGAAGAAGCTCGGGTGCAGCGTAACGAGGTGTTGCGAAAAATCCCTCAACGGTTGTGGGAGGAATGACGGCAAATACTACACTATTGCGCGGGCGGGCTCCCAATAATTACAAGAAGCACGGCGTTGACACACAGATTTGCAAACAGCAATGGTTTTTCCCCACTTAACAGGGAAAAATTAGTTACGGCTTAAAGATGTCGTCTCTAATCGAATGTGCAAATAATGCAAATATCTTTCCCCGGAAAGTACACTGTAGGAGACGAATCGGCCATTCGTATCAACGCCGAGTTACTCCACTACATCTGCCCGCACACGCAATTCCAAAACACCCACAATAAATGCTTCGAAGGTTTGAGCTTGAATCACTTAAGTTCAGAAGAAATCAACAAGCCGATTTACTAACAAGGCACCGAAACTTGCTACAGGGCACTCACAAAAATAGCGCAGCCAAAAGTTCATTAATGCGTTAACAAAAGCTCACAAAAATAGCGCAGCCCCCCGGCCGAGGGCCGGGGGTCGCGTTCTTCTCAAACGTTCTTGATCGGAAGCTTGCTACTAATTAATTAATTTCAAAACGGGCTACGCGCGACGGATACAATGGAAGAAAATTTCGGACTCAAAACCACTAATTTTAAATGCATCATTCCTTAAGGAGTTATCAATTCTTATTTCCTTCACACAAAGCTTGGTCATCAAGAAGCGTTCTAGAAGGAATTTCTGGCTTATACAGCGGATCCCAAAAATATTAAGTTACAAGGTCAGCTTTTACGAACTTCGGGCGTTGAAGTCAATAACAGGAAATGTCCAAGGGTAGCATAATGCGCTATTGCCAAAACAAATGTAATCCCAAAGCCTAATTTCTTTGTGCGTGGAACAAGGAAGGGTTGTTCAGAATAGATTTGATGCATACGAATTTAAAGAAGTGGTGATTACGACGCCGGGCAGTCGCGAAACATAACGCAATTGATATATGAAAGGGGGAATATTTATCAAGAAAGGAATTACAATATCTATGTTTGTTTTGAATTTAAAAAGAGAACGCTTACGGGACGAATTCTACGGACCGTGAACGCATCATTGTTTGGGCCAAATTATATTTAAAATGTAGCTAGTACAGGGCCGAATCCAGGAAAAATTCGGGCAGAATATTTTTAACTAATTTCGTTAATGACAACATAAAGTTGAACTGACAGCAAAAACGGCTTAACGAGGTCGAATATTCTAACACCCCCCTTACTAGAGATCAATTTCCCAAATTGGTCCTTGAGACGACCGAGAGAGTTGTTAGAAGATTCGCTTAGCTTGAGGTGCGGATTGAGATAGCCGTCACTACTCAGGATCCCAACCACGCGATGACGGATAGCGTCAAAACAAAAGAGTGCGAAGAGAGAAGAGTTATAAAAGACCGGTTACGCCGGTGGAAAATACGAAAACTTCAATAATAAATGTCAAATCCGGGAAAAGTCATTAATGCGGGATTGTCAAAATCGGGGGAACGTCTTACGCCTGCATAAGTTTCCGTCCAACCTACCAATCGAACACAGGGAGTATTTGCAAGGACTACAAACACATAAAAAAGAAAGAAGAAGACGTCCAAGATCTAACCCCAAAGGCTAATCTGAAGAGGGCACGCTGCGCGTCACGGGATCAGCGCATTGTGTGAGTCCCACAGCAGGAACACCCACAGGGAAAGAAAGGACAAAAAAGGTTGTGACAGAAACTGTCAAGAATGGTCAATGATCGGGAGTAATATAAAAGAAAACTAAGTCCACCGAAATCCTCAATTGATGACGATGCCGAAAGCCAAATCGTCTATGAATTCGCAAAATGCGAGACCGAAAATGACTCCAACACCGAACACCAAAAGAAAATCCGGAAAAACAAAGTCTCCAACAAATGTCAAACCTAAAATTCACTAAAGACACAACGTGCGAACACCGGGCCCTGGTGTCACATGAAGCTCAAAAGCTAACAACAAAATCGCTCCTCCCAAAGTCCAAAGGGCAGGAATACGATGCATGGCCTAAAGCCATCAAAAGTCTTCAACGAAATTGTCTTTCCCAAAATCCAAAGGGCAAAGACACCTAAAGTGACAACCTAAAGTCATCAAAAGAAAATTCGGTAGGTGACGACAGATCGTCAATAAATAACGGAACGATGGAGTCTCGATCGAAAACGAATTATTTCATGCTTCAGAATGGCACAGCGTAACCAGAATTTGCAAAGATGCAACGCTCTCATACTACACGAGAACACAAGCGGGATTACTTACGCGGCGTCTTCAAACAGATGTGCAATAAAGCTGAATTTGCCCCACCTCAACCTTCAGAGCGTGGACAGCAACGGTACAAAACGCCAATCCCAAGAAAGTTTTACGCTGGCCTAGAAGTCACTAAAACAAAACAACAACAGGCGACTAAATCGCAACATACTCCAACACGGTAAACAACTAAGTTAATAAACGAAAGAGGTACGAGAAAAAGTGTACAAGACACTACGACAAATGTTGATGCACGCGATGAAATCAGCAAACGAAGTTGGGCGATACACGATACAAATGGGAACGAAATAGAAGTCAATCAAAAAAAACTACGCCAATCCAACTAAGATGGTTTGAGAGACCTTAAAAATTCGCATACGCGGATCTCACAAACACACCAACACAAACCACATCCTAACAACGAACCAATAAAGAATAAAGAAATCGAAATGATTTCCAACTCGTTAACGAACAACAACGCGGCACCACATCAAAGGATAACAACAAAAAAGTCAACATCAGTAATCTAAAAGCGTCAATGTCGATAAACTCTACTAACTTTAACTTAAATTCAGAATAGCACAATAAAATTTCAAACTAGCTGAAGGCTAAATACAATCTACAATTAACGGATTCAAAAAAAGTTCGATACCTTCCAAAAATTTCAGAGTTTTCACGAAAAAGACTAAAAAACACGGTTTACTTGATGATCCATACTAAAAGAAACGATTAACACCAAAAGAATGGCTTCAAAATATGCCTTAGCACGAAAAAGGAAATGTTGAAATTTTGAACACGAAAAAACACAAAAATTCCGCGAAATATCCCGGGAAAAACAACGTTTGGTATGTCAAAGGGATAGCAAGGAACTCATTTGATAAAAGAAAACATATAGGATACGCGTCCTGATATGAAAAAAACACGTTTCCAAATTTCAAAGTCCTAAAAAGTCAAGTTTTCACGAAAAATACTGGAAAAAACTATATGACGTTAATGCCAAACACTAAAATGAAGCTGTATGACAAGAAAAGAAACACAAAAACAATGCCCTAAAGGCGTTATCGACAAAAACAAAGCCACACGTTGGGATAGCCACTTAGATCTGTTACAGTTTTAATTCCTCAGATCGACATTGATCATAATAAAGGTCCAAAATCGGGTACAACCTACAGGGATCGCCGGCTTTACCAAAAACACAGATCTTAATGTGTTGGAGCAGATGTTGTTGCTCCGATTACTCGCACGTAACTCAGTCGGGAAGGCGTGGTTCGAAAGCTCAAAGAAAAACCGGCGGCACTTACCCTAAAGATTGCTTAAAATAGATGCCTAGAGCGCCACTTGTTTCTAGATAAGGAATGGCAAACGTGTTAGAAACAAGAACACACACGTAGCCTATGGGGAAGTCCTCCACGTAACTGCACTCCACTACAGCGTCCCCTCCACCAAGTTCCTTCGGGCCTGTTGGTGTATACACGGTGTGGCCTTGCGACAAATGACTTACCTTGTAGCCACACCCTCTAGAGCAATAAAAAAAACACTGACAAGCCCAAATCTAGGGGCGTTCTTACTTGAAGAGCAGGCTTTGGGTTCACACTTAATTACAACAGGCTTTTGCCGTAATTAACTAATCACTAAAGGGTTCAGCAACAACAAATAACTAGACTGAAATTAGCAAAGGTTTATGTTTAATAGCCCACCTAGCGGTGAGTTTAAATTTAATACAAAGGGTACATCCTAACTGGTATTTCGGGGTCCCCTAGCAAAAGTTAACTTAATCTAAGTATCAATAACAAATAAACAGAACAAAATCACAGGAGTGACGCCCCTGCGTATAATAATTATTTGAATAATTCAATCAAACGGGCGTACGCAATGTCCAATATAAACTTCAATAGCGCACGACAGATGGTCGATATCACTTCACACGGCACATCATTAAACAAAGCGAAAACACATATTTACTGTAAACAATTTTACCTTAGCCCCAAAGCGTGTTTCTTTGGCGGGAGCGGTGAACGAGGTCCTGGTGAAGTCACTTGGCAGGGGGGGCTGCAGTGCAAACGGAGTTGTTGGGACAAAAGTTCAGGGAATCCCCAGTAATCAGGAACAAAAGATGACGGCCTTCGAAGAAGCTCGGGTGCAGCGTAACGAGGTGTTGCGAAAAATCCCTCAACGGTTGTGGGAGGAATGACGGCAAATACTACACTATTGCGCGGGCGGGCTCCCAATAATTACAAGAAGCACGGCGTTGACACACAGATTTGCAAACAGCAATGGTTTTTCCCCACTTAACAGGGAAAAATTAGTTACGGCTTAAAGATGTCGTCTCTAATCGAATGTGCAAATAATGCAAATATCTTTCCCCGGAAAGTACACTGTAGGAGACGAATCGGCCATTCGTATCAACGCCGAGTTACTCCACTACATCTGCCCGCACACGCAATTCCAAAACACCCACAATAAATGCTTCGAAGGTTTGAGCTTGAATCACTTAAGTTCAGAAGAAATCAACAAGCCGATTTACTAACAAGGCACCGAAACTTGCTACAGGGCACTCACAAAAATAGCGCAGCCAAAAGTTCATTAATGCGTTAACAAAAGCTCACAAAAATAGCGCAGCCCCCCGGCCGAGGGCCGGGGGTCGCGTTCTTCTCAAACGTTCTTGATCGGAAGCTTGCTACTAATTAATTAATTTCAAAACGGGCTACGCGCGACGGATACAATGGAAGAAAATTTCGGACTCAAAACCACTAATTTTAAATGCATCATTCCTTAAGGAGTTATCAATTCTTATTTCCTTCACACAAAGCTTGGTCATCAAGAAGCGTTCTAGAAGGAATTTCTGGCTTATACAGCGGATCCCAAAAATATTAAGTTACAAGGTCAGCTTTTACGAACTTCGGGCGTTGAAGTCAATAACAGGAAATGTCCAAGGGTAGCATAATGCGCTATTGCCAAAACAAATGTAATCCCAAAGCCTAATTTCTTTGTGCGTGGAACAAGGAAGGGTTGTTCAGAATAGATTTGATGCATACGAATTTAAAGAAGTGGTGATTACGACGCCGGGCAGTCGCGAAACATAACGCAATTGATATATGAAAGGGGGAATATTTATCAAGAAAGGAATTACAATATCTATGTTTGTTTTGAATTTAAAAAGAGAACGCTTACGGGACGAATTCTACGGACAGTGAACGCATCATTGTTTGGGCCAAATTATATTTAAAATGTAGCTAGTACAGGGCCGAATCCAGGAAAAATTCGGGCAGAATATTTTTAACTAATTTCGTTAATGACAACATAAAGTTGAACTGACAGCAAAAACGGCTTAACGAGGTCGAATATTCTAACACAATGCTCTTTGATTAATTATTTCCATAGCAGTAGTGTATTCAAGTATTGTAGCTATTGTCAGATTATTTGTTATTAAATATTTTTTAAAACTTTTTTAAACCGTATTTTGAAAACGAAGCCGTTTAGGTCTCATGAATGTCGAGCGAAATTGCTGTTACAGATTTTACCGTTTTTCTCGAAAAAGGTTTATTCTATCAAAAAAATTAAAGATACATCTTTTGTGTAGTTTTAATGGATAAAGCTAAAAAACTTATCGTATTCGCTGAAGAACAGTGGCGTACCAGATTTTCCTAAAATAAGGTAAGTGAGGTGGCCCCCATGCACGCCACTGGTGGAAATAAATTAAATTTATTTTGAGCAAACAGTCCCACTTTATGAAATACTAACCTACACCAAGTTTCATTCGAATAACTCAAGGCGTTTTTCAGATTTTTGAAAAAAAAAGAAAATTTTGTTTAAACTTCAACACCCTGTATCTTGAAAACGAAGCCGTTTAGGTCCCATGTTTATATGAACTTTTTATCTTAGAATTGATCAAGGAATCACCCCTTAAAGTTTGTCTACGTACTTAATTAACACCCTGTATATATATCTCACTGGAGCAAAGGTTCATTTCTTCCCTTGTGTGTTTAATTAAATTCACACGCGGGAGGAAATGAATACCTTTGCTCCCTAGATATATAAATAGCTATTATTTATTTGATTACTGAACAGATACTCTTGCACCTTCAATTTGTTTTTGGTACCTGACTACATTTAAGATAGTTATTCCGGGAAAGTTTTTCAAAAGCACAAACTATATGAGATTCTTGTTTTACACACGTAGCAACTCAGGGTTATTGTTGACAACATACATCATCAAACGGTTTATGGGTTCATGGAAATAAACTATAATAAATTATTTTAATAAAAGAAAACCGTTTTATTCCTGACTTTTTCGGCAGATTAATTATCATAGTAGAGGTCAACATTTACAATAATTACGTGAGCCCCAAAGAATTTTCCGCTAACCTGTTTTCTGCGCCGTTCTCGAAACCCCTCTGGAAATCGGCAACTGCACAACGCTGCGACCCAAATAACTTCAAGATGGCTGCTAGATTCGCCTCCAAACACCACAGTTCTTTCGGAATAATTGTATTGTTTGTACCAAAAGGAAGCAGTAATCAAATAAAAACGCCATCCACGAAAGACTGCTATTTATTTTCAAGTAAACGTTTCAAAACAAATTTACACACATTGGGAGGAGATTTTTCATTGTTATGAACCTACGGCTATTTTGCATAATTTTCTTGATTCCGAATTTAAGATTCCGCCTGTTTATGAGTATTTAGAACATGTGCCTGCATTCAGCTGTTTTATAGCGGCACACATTCCGATTTATCGATCTGTTCCGGGGCAGACTGCGCTGCCAGACGAACACGTGTCCATTATAGACCCGTTTCAGACGTGAATTTCATATCTACGCGTAGTTTTAGAAGCCACAATTTAAGACCAGTCGTTGTGTGTCAGAGAGAGCGAGAGCGAATGTTTTACCCCCATTTTTTATCGATTGCGAAGTTTTGGCGGTTTTCTCGAGGATTATTGGTCCGGCGTCGTAAGAAGCAAAAATTGTCTGCGAATTGTTTTTCCGCTCCGCGCTGCTCTTTCGGCCTGCTTGGGAGGTGTTGCCTTTTTTTAATTTGTGAAAAGCGGCTTACGTTGGTTTTGTGTGAGTGCGTGCCGCATGTTTCGCATTTTTAGTGACTTTCCTGTGTGAACTGCACATGGTTTTTAGTGTCGGGTGAGCTTGGTTCTGTTGTTTAGCGCTTTAGGCCTTAAGGTTTCGCTTTATCGTGAAGTGGGCAACTTCTGTACATGTCGTTTGACAGATTCCCGTGGAGATATCAATACAAGCTTATCATGTATAACGAAACTTTAGCACTTGTCTGGGAGACGGCCACCTACAGCTCAGCTGGACGCCGCACGCAGCTAAGCAAAGCTCCTTAAGGTACCGTGTTAATGTAATAGCTTTTATAGTGTCTAGATTAAAGCGTACATAGTGTTTTGCGAAGAGCCGGACAGTTTGCGTAACGTTGCGGTCGTTGTAGTATTTACTGTTTAGCCACTGTAGTTGCTAATATGTCAATTTAATTTATTACCGTCAGATTTCATGTTTCTTTTTAACTTTACGTTGTGACAATTGAGGTGTGTGTCGCAATTGTGCCACGTTGAGTTAATTCCCGTCAGTTATTGCTGTTTATTGAGCCAGTGTTTTGATTATTTAATGTTGCTACCGTTTACGAGTCATTTCATTATTTGATGTCAAGTGTCCTTCATTAACTGGATATTAGATTAAAACGTTACGTAATTTATATATTTAACCTTTACTAACCCATTTAGTACCCGTATTTACTCTTTATTTACATATGTTTGCTAATACAGTTCAAACTGTGGTTTTCTTTTGATGTGTATGATATTTTCATGCGATGTGTGTATGTACTTTTCCTTTGCGAAAGGTGTTTAGCCAGCGGCACAAGAAAGTTTATCGCAAGGTAAGTTTGACGCTGTTGTACGTGGCTCGCCGACCAGATCACTGCCAAGGTTATAGTTAGAAGGTGTACCCATTATGCTTCCACTTTCCTCAGTGGGCTCACCTGTGTATTTTTTCCTTGTAGGTACGTGGTGGCACATGGGCAATTAATATCTTCTTTTGTTTAGGGCGTTGCCCTGTATAATCTCGTGTTGAACCCCCTCGCTCCGCTGAAGCTATGCCGGCATCAGTTTTGTTACGGGCTGGGGCAGCGGTCCTATGTAATTCCTTCGCGAATTTGAGTTAGTTTACGCGCTAGTCTTCTAGCATTGTTTGTGTCGTCAAGTCAGTTTGTAATGTAACGAGCTGTCATCTCAATATGGTGCCATTGTTTTTCTTTGTTGTCATAATATCGATTTAGCCCGTAACAGACTTTCGGCCCGGATTTTATGCCGTAACAAACTGGCTCTTTGTCGTCATTACTGATTTAGCTTGCAACGAACTGGTGTTTTGTCGCCGTTACAGATTTAGCCTATAACAATGTGCCAGATCAAATACAAATTCTTAAGCTCAAAACGGCTAAATGCCTAACAATAAATGTGCGTCGTATCGGGGCGGAGAAATGTTAAGGAGTGTTTTCCTTTCTCAGCGCTCTGATCTTACATAGCTGCCGAAAAGCAAAAGTTTCATCTTTAAAAGGACTAATACTTACCGTCTTTAAATCGAGGGGTAGCTTGTTGTAACCATTAACGACACAGTAAGAAAAGAAGCGCTTAAATAACGCAGTATGGTGGACAGGTGGAGTTAATAGACTTTTATATCTGAGGTTCAGAATATGTCCATCAGTACGGAAAGGGAACCTTTCATATAGATATGAAGGATATTTATTTACAATTAAATTATGATAAAGGCAACACGAATGTAAAACACGCCTATGCAACATACTTAACCAATTTACAGTTACTAGTTTTTAGTTACATTTTCACGTTTTTTAATGCCAAAAATAAGACTTACACGTGAATTTTGGATATTCTGAATTCTCTTACATGTTGACTAAACCTCAGGACATGGTCCATTACTAGATCTAAGCTCTTGACAGTTTCTTGCAACGGCAATGATACATTGTCAATCCTAATATCTGCAGATCCAATAATAGTGCTCCTGTCAGCTTTCCTACCAAACACCGATTGCAACCCATTTTTTAGGATCTAACTGTAGGGCCTGATCTTTGAATATATTTAGTAGATTCTGTAAGTCGATATTAATAATTAGAGTATACGATTGATTAGCAAGAGTTTTAGGAAAGGAAAAATATAACTGAGTATTGTCGGCGTAGAGGTGCGCAGGTGCGCTTTGTAGGATTGCAAGCAAGTGGTAAAATTAAAAGTATAAATCGTGAATAACACAGGACCCAGTATTGTATCTTGAGGAACGCCTTTATTAATATAAGAAAACGAAGATATGGAGCCATGTAATCTAATAGCATAAGACCTATCCGAGCACTAGACGTTCATCCAATATAGTGTAATATTGATAAGAGCATTGGCCAACGTGACATATGCATTTTTGCACCAAGCCATGGCACCTTCCAGTCTGCAATATGCCGAGCAGCATTTTCTCTAACTAGTGCATGCTTTATAAACTGCACGGACTTCTACGAAGCTTGTTTGGTTGCAATAATTTACTCGCAACAATTCTAATGTCACTGGTATGTTTAGAAACCAAAACATGATATTGAACTTTTATGATCAATTATTGTGCTTATATTTCGTAACCAAATATCTAAGAGCTGCTGACGTTTTCTAGTGATCATTTAGTTAAGGCCTATTTTTTGAGAGAATGTTGCTGGAGGCATGTATAAGTGTCATCTGTAAGGATTATCCTTGATAGCGGTATCAGAGGGAAGCAGAACACCCCCAATTTTCACTGTAAGTATATTTCAAATTCGAGGTTAGCAGGTTAGGTTTTGTGTCAGTTTTGACACAGACTGACTCAAAACCTAACCTGCTAACCTTGAATTTGACATATACTTACAGTGAAAATTGAGGGTGTTCTGCCTCCCTCCGATACCGCTATCAAGGATAATCCTTACAGATGACACTTATACATGCATCCAGCAACATTCTCTCAAAAAATACACCTTAACTAAATGATCACTAAAATATGTCACCAGCTCTCCTACTAAACGGTTGTGTAAGACTGCACAAGGGGTTCTGGCATTCCTTCTTCAACCAACGGAACTATGTCTTTACTACCTTTCTTGTGTGAGACTACAGAAGACCGTTGTTTTGAATCCTTTTACATTCCTGCACCCGTAAGACTTATCCTGTAATTGTCCAAATTAAAAACATAAGTCTACTGCAAGCTCCACCCTGAACAGGTACGTGTGTTCATTGCTTTAATGTGCACAATATCCAATTTTCCCTGCTTGCAGCTCTTAAACTTGAATACACGCATGTTCTTCAGCTATGGCTCTCGAATTTTCCAGCTGCGACCCTCCAATTTATGTTTGCCGACAACCCGGGCTTCCATTTGACCTCAAGCATATTTATACTGTAGCTCCCGTACATACCAATGGCTTAATCTGCTTTGATGCGAACAGTAAATGATATGACACTATCAAAACAGTGGAACTTAATATCGAAGAATGTTGACCATTTCTTCGAGGAAACCCAGAGAAAGTTTGAGTATTTATATTGACAGACTTTATTTACATGTCTCATTAAAACAACAACTCTTACATATCATAGCAACAGATATTGCAAACTAGAAACCTTTCAATGGCCAGCTTTAACACTTTCCCTCATTGAATAGATTTATTTTATCAATCCCATCTGTGCACACACTCTCGTAAATACAGGTCCAGAGATGGGTTTGGTCAATACATCTGCTACTTGATTAGCCGAACCAATTTTAATTACTTCTATGCTGCCCTCCATGACCAATTCTCTGACAAAGAAGTGTCGAATTCGAATGTGTTTCGTTCTGCGATGAAACTCGGGATTGTGTGCAAGTCGAACAGCAGCTTCATTGTCCACTTTAAGTGATGGGACACACTTTAATTTAGTTAGGTCACTAAATAACCTCGTTAGCCATATGAGCTCTCTAGCTGCTTCACTTGCGGCCACTATCTCTGCTTCTGTGGTTGATATTGCAACTGATGCTTGGCGTTGACTTAACCATGATACAGCGCCTCCAGTATAACAGCAAACTACACCTGAAGTAGAGCGCCCTGTCAACTCATCTCCTCCGTGGTCTGCGTCACTGTAGCCTTCAATCGTTTCTGATACATAATTTGATTTGTATTTGATTCCATATGACATTGTCCTTTTCAGATAGCGCATAATACGCTTCACCTTCAACCAATCTGACTTTGTAGGGTTTTCTAGCTTTCTAGATACCACTCCGACGGCATAGGCAATGTCAGGTCGCGTACCAACCATCAAGTATGCTAAGGCACCAACTGCCTCTCTGTATGGAAATTTCTCATTTGAATTTTCTACTTTCCCCGAATCTGTACCATCTCTTTGAATTGGTGTTGCAACTGGATTGCATTCACTCATTCCAAAGCGTTCAAGGACTTTCTTTGTATAAGCTTCTTGTTTGACTATGACTGAACCATCATCTTCTTGATATATTTCCAGTCCTAAATAGTATGTTGCTGGCTTTGTTGTAATTTGTAACTTCTTTTGCAAATCACATAAGAAACCTTCTGCTAAATTTTGATCTGATGCTGCTACCAGTCCATCGTCAACATATAAGGTTATTAGCAATTTCTTATCCCCTATCATTTTTCTATACAAACATGGATCAGCATCGCTCTGTTTAAAATCAAACTCGATTAATATTTCTGCAAAACAGGCGTTCCAGCATCTTGGTGCCTGTTTTAACCCGTACAAACTTTTATTTAGCCTACATACCCTCGATGTACCATCATTAAAACCTTCCGGTTGATGCATGTAGATCTCTTCTTTAAGTTTTCCATGCAGAAATGCTGTCGAGACGTCAAATTGAATCAAAAACAGCTTTTCGCTAGCAGCAACACTCAAAACTGAACGTATTGTTGCCATTCGTGCAACAGGACTAAATGTCTCCTCGTAGTCAAACCCCTTTCGTTGTTTGAAGCCTTTAACGACCAATCTCGCCTTGTACCTCTCTATCGAACCATCTGGGTTTGTTTTAATCTTGAAGACCCATTTGCATGGTATCGCCTTTCTTTCTGTAGGTAGCTGTTGAAGCGTCCAGGTGTAGTTTTCTTGTAATGACACCATTTCGTTCTTCATAGCTTCTAACCATTCATCTTTCTGTTCACTCTTCATCACCTCTTTATATGAAGTAGGAACACATGAAAGAATCTCACTGGCAAGGGTTGACATCGCATAATCGTTGAATTTTGCTGGTTGTTGAAGTGTAGATCTATTTCGTAACTGATATGATCTATTAACATCTGCAGATTTAGGTTCATCCTCATTGACCATATTTTCTTTCTGTACGATGTCTTCAACTACTTTATTTTCTCCCTCAAATTCAATCGATTCTACATCGTCATTCTGCAATTGCAGCTCCTTTGTGTTGTCTCCCTCTAATTTTGTAGGTTCAAAGTTCCCATCATTGTGAATCACCTTGAGCTCTTTGTGTCTTTCTAGAAGTCTTTCTTCGAAGACAACATCCCTTGAGCGTATAAGTCGGTGTCCGTTTTTCTCTTCACACCATATACGATAACCGTCATCATTATCGTAACCTATTAGAATGCCCTTGGCGGCTTTCTTATCTAACTTCGTTCTTCTTTGTTTCGGAACATGAGGATAGCATGTACTTCCTATAATTCGTAAATGCTTAATACTTGGTTTCTTTCCGAACCATAACTCATGCGGAGATTTATTTTCGTGTCGACTAGCACCCGTTCTATTTAAAATATATGTAGCAGTATTAATTAATTCTGCCCATAAACCTTGAGGTAGAACTTCATGTGCGTACATCATAGACCTCGCTGCCTCAACTAACGTTCTGTTTTCTCGCTCACTACAGCCGTTCTGCTCAGGCGTGTAAGGCATTGTAAGACGCTGTCTAATTCCGTGATTCTTCAAAATATCTTTAATATCATTATTATCAAACTCTCCGCCATTATCACACAAAATGGTTTTGATAACATGTCTTGCTACTTTAGTTTCAGTAATCATCTGTACCAACTTTTCTTTCACTTCAGACTTCTCCCTCATGAAGTAAACATGTCGATAACTAGAGTAATCATCTTTGAACAATACAAAGTAGCGATATTTTGAAATAGAATACAAGAACGGTCCACAAACATCTGAATGCAGAAGCTCCCCTGGTTGAGTAGCTCTTTCCCTAGTTCCAAATTTCAATCTTTGCGCTTTCCCATAAACGCAACCTTCACAAATATCTTGATCCAAAGACAACTTCAGTCCCAGCTCTCTTTCTACTACAGCTTTGACGTGTCTTTTATTTTGGTGAGCTAATCTTTCGTGATACAGCTGCATTAGATTTGTTGCCGTCATCGCATAAACTCGAACATCTGGTAAAACGTTTTTGGATTCCAGTTTATATAGTCCTCCATTACGACTACGCTTGCCAACAAGTCTTACTTTACCATCCACTGTCAAACTGCATGTTTGTGCTGTGGAAGTAAAAGTACTTTGCGGTTTTTTATCATGAGCAGCCAATACAGAGAATAGATTCTTTTGTAGACATGGTACGTACCAGACATCAGCCAGATTTATTCTTTCCAGTCTGCCATTGACATTTGATTCAATCTCAACAGTACCTCTTCCTTCGGCTCGAATGCAATTACCATTAGCTGTGGTAACCGTATGATTTTGATCAAAATGTTCAAAGGTCTGGAACAAATCTCTCCGGTTCGTAATGTGGCTCGTCGCTCCATTATCTATGTACCAATTTTCTCTGTCACATTCTGCTGTCATCGCACATGAATGAACTGTCATTAATGTCATATTTGCCCCTTGTTTGGAAGAAAGTGTATTACTATGTTTTGGCGGTCTTCCGTCTCTGATCCACTTTTGGCATTTTTTCACACGGTGGCCCATTTCAAAACAATAATTACACCTTATTTTCTTGTCCTTATACTTTTGACTTTTACCTTTGCGTGTTGCTGATTAAAGCCTCTGGATGAGGTTCACCAGTTTTACAAGTAAGAGCCCTCTCGTACGCGCATAGGTGACTAGTTAGGTTCTCCACAGTTCTTTCTTCTTTTGACATCAATACCAGCTGGACTAAAGGAAAAATATTGTTCACCGAGAGTATCTAATATTTTACAAATTAAGAGAAGTTCTGGTAACACTTTATTGTCGCCTTCGCCTTTTATGATTTCTTGATTCAACTCGTTCCATATATTTTTCAGTTTCGACATGTGTGTAGCGATGTCATCTGCCGGTTCTCGTTGTATCCAAAGAACTGCATACATAGATTGTACGCTCTATCTTCGCAAACACCATCATACAGCCTATGTAACTCTAGCCATACCTCACGAGCAGTTGTATAACGCATGACCTTTCGTAACGTATCCTCATTCATGTTGGTTGTCATCATAAGCAACGCGCTACTGTCAGCTTTCATATAGTTTGTAAACTCCGACCTATAAGCCAACACTTCAGCGTCACCTGCACCGTCTGCCAATTCTACAGGTCTCTTCAACTTTCCTTCTACAATATCCATTGCAACCTGGTGTGCCTCTCAATAAAATGGATATTTTGTATTTCCATGTAGGCCAATAGCTTTACCTTCTAGATTGCCAATTTGCAACTTTGCAGTAAGTTCTCCATTTTCGAAAAATTAGTGCAAGCCCATAACCTGATATGACACTATCAAAACAGTGGACTTAATATCGAAGAATGTTGACCATTTCTTCGAGGAAACCCAGAGAAAGTTTGAGTATTTATATTGACAGACTTTATTTACATGTCTCATTAAAACAACACTCTTACTTTATTCTGTGCCAACTAATACTAACATGTGGCCCTATACGTATGCTGGTTCTTTGTGTGGCTAAAAAATGAGATCATCAGGAGAATTTGACTTGGTTTTACCAAAACATAGCCACATATTGTCGGCAAACACGAGAGAACCTCAATTGTACTTGGTGCTGTGTGAACTGAACATTACATGTGTGCTTAACTTGATTCAAATTATGAGTTATATGGCTACTACATACAAGAATCTCCCATATTTACTCTTGAAACAAACTTATGCCTTAAATGTGACTATTTACATCGCTCCATAAATGTTACGACAATAATTTGTGCTTGTCAATGAGATGTTTTTAAACTGTGTTAGTTTTAGCTAACTTATCAATCTAAAGGCCAGGAAACACCTATTTTTCTTAATTTTAGCAAACATTTAATTTTCAATTTTAAAATATTTTTCAAATTTCACATACCGAAGACTTAATTTTATAATTCAAACTTTTTTAGGGTGAAGACTTTAAGATTTATAATTGTAAAAAGTATTAATAAGTAACCTATAGTAAACTATATATTGTTATTTGTAAGTACACAGGCTATGATCTTAGAATTTTATATGCTCTAAGCACTATCACTTTATCACTTTAAACAACTTAACACTTCTACTATTATAACTGTCATATTTAAATTAAAACATCAGAAGTAATACAGCACATAACTTAATTTTTTCAAAGCCAAGCTTGATTTCGTTTTTATTTACACACATGTTACATACTTAATTGCGATTCAGCGTGTAGATTGTTGGCAAGGCATTTTAGCCGCTATGATTTGCGTATTTTTTTACAAAGGCTTTTGAAAGTAAAGGCGTACGGGAAACTAAATTCATAGTTTTATTAGACGCCAGTGCATTTTCAAGTAGGGATTAGCTGAAAGCATGTTTGTACGTACCATGTACAACACCCCTTGTCAGTGTGACCTTGAGCGCCCGGCTTCTAATCAATTCAAATTTACCAGTTTTGCGGGTCGATCGAAAGCGCTTTGTTTCTTTAATCTAGCTGAATGTTTACATGCATCCAGATGCAATTTTTTCCATTTTATTGCAGACGTGAGCGCTTTTAATTTGTTTCTTTACCACATGTGTGATGTTGAATTTTGATTGCTTGACTTCAAGTTTAATTAATATTTATCGTTGTAGGACGTCAGGTTTTACCTCGGCTGTTGTTAGCATTTCTTATACCATTACATTGGTAATTGTTACATTTTTGGTGAAATTAAAATTCTTTTGACTGTTATTGGATTATATTGTCTTTTGTATTTGTAGTACGAACGTGATCGTGTTCTTTTCATATTTAGGTTAGAGTAAGGGATTTACAAGGTTTGTGGTGATTTGTTTGATAGCTAGATTTGGTTTTATGTTGTATATAACGACTGGCGCCCATTTTGTATTAATTTAATGAAGTTTTTTAAACCTTAAGAACCGCTTCCTGGTCCTATTCACGCAATTTCTACCGAGAGTTAGAGCTAGCTAGGGCTATGCTACCCTCAGTTTAAGAGTGCTGTATGTTAAAATCTTGAATGGTCTTTCAATAACATCTTCAGGAAGTGCTGATAAAGGAATTCAGGTTTAATAAATGTTCTTGCACTTTCTGTGACAATCATTAGTTTTTAATCCATTTCAGGTATTTGTACATATGGAAAAATGAAGTGTGAAATTGTCGTGATTGTAGAGAGGTATTAATTCTCCGAAGCTGGTACTGGAAAATTTGCGGTATCTTCAACCTCTTCGATTTCCTATGTATATTCGCTTTCTAATTCGAATTCTTGCTATTCTTCCTGGTCATATTCGTCTTAGTAATAATCGAAAATTTCTGGAGGTTTGGAGCATCCGTTTTCTTTTCTATAAAGTGAGATGAAATTTCGTGGTTGATTTGATTGGGGGATACAATTTGTTTGGTTCAGATAGAGCGATTTTGAATGTTGGTTGTCTTCTGTGCATAGTCGATGTTTCCATTGCGTGGGCTTTTCTTTTGGCATAGTTCCTGTGAGCTTAAATACGTTCAATTGGCGAGGAAAATTGCAGTGGTGGTATAGCTGGGAAGCGCTGAGTTGGCATCCTTGAATAATTTTGAGGCTGCGGCGGTGGTTTATATTGCAGATTTGGTGGCGGTGACGGTATATGTATTCGCCAATTTTGTGAAACAGTCGCCGTCCGAGAGTAGATGTAGGCGTTGTTAAAGGAAAGTTAGTTGGTTTTTAAATGGGCGTTCTGCGAAAATTGGTCAATAATTATTCCTGCCTGGCCATTTATAGGCCAGTCGACAAGTACATTTTAGCGGGAATAATTCCGGACAAGCTGGAATAAATTTTAATCTGTTCTGTTGGGACTCAGAAAATATATATTAATTTTGCACCCTTGACAGGCCCGATTTAACCGTTATGCTTAAAAAAAGGTCAATTTTTTAATATGTTTCCTAATATTAGTGAATATCTCGAATCCGGGCAAGTTGAGCATTGTACCGCCAGATGCAAGCACATAAAGCACCAGCCTCTACACCGCAAGGTAAAACGAGGTTATCGATTATACATACATACATACATAGGTACATACATCCAAGCATTTGTCAAAAATTTCAAAAATTGCAATTTGTACAGAAACCATACAAAATAGAGCGTTAATTCAAGAGACAAATTTTCTCTAAAATTCTAAGCTGAATTCAAGAATGTAATAATATACTGGGTGTTCTATTTAAAATAGGAGTTAATAAAAAAAATTGGAAAAGAAATCAAAAGAAACCCATTTTAGAGGTATTTGACTGAAAAATGCCTAGCTCACATCAATACACATTAAAATTTAATAAAATTGTAAAGTTTGAAAAAAAATCGTTAGAGCCGTTTTGAAAAAATCCAAAAAAACTGAAAATCACATTATGCGATTTTCTTCAAAAGCTTGCTGTCGCATCTACATAGTACAAAAAACTTATATATGAAGTATCAACGTCATACCTCTTTTCGTTTTGAGCTATTCTGTTCACAAACAGACACACAGACAGACCGACACACAGACAGAGCAATGAACAAAAACATGTTTTTTGGGTTCAGGGCACTTTAAAACGTGAAGATCTGTTGAAAACTCAATTTCGAATTTTTGGGGTGAATCCAATACTTCTTTTATCGTAAAAGAAAGTAACAAGCAAATGCTCGAAAATAAATATATTTCGACGCCTATGAATTCGAAACAAGCGAATATATGACAAAAATGTATAGAACATTTTTTGTAGAGAATTTACTCTTCTTTAATTTTGATAACTACGTATTTTGCTCAAAAGTTGATACTAATCGAGATATTCACTAATATTAGGAAAAATATAAAAAATTTGACCTTTTTTTAAGCATAACGGTTAAATCCGGGCCTGTCAAGGGGTGCAAAATTAATATATATTTTCTGAGTCCCAACAGAACAAATTAAAATTTATTCCAGCTTGTCCGGAATTACTCCCGCTAACAGCCATTTTAAACGACTTATCGACTGGCCTATTAACCAAAGCTACCGTTATATTATCCAATGTTATTCAAAACACTAGGATGAAATACAGGATAAAAAATTGGTAATAGCAGGAGTTGAGTTTGATTTTTGATCTTGCGGTTGATTTATTTGTTCTGCTAATTCTTCGACTGACATAAATTTTTAGTCACAACATTCTTAAATAAATCCTTATTAGGGATTTTATCGAAATAAATTTTATTCTTATTCTAACTTTCTATTTGTATTGTTTCTTACGAAATGGGGCTGTTGGTGTTGATTTTTATATATTTGTTTTAAGGCACAATCTCTAATAACGTAAGCGATTATTCTTAACAATTCTCCTGAGAATTCGTTAATCAGTGAATCGTATTATGTTATTAGTTGCATTATATCTAGGTATTGATTTTTATATAACAAGTTAATTTCTTATGCTCCAAGATGAGCTACTGTTAGTTTATCTAAGCGCTAAGCGTAAAATTGAAATTCTTAAAATTCGCTTACATTGAAAACTTGATGTGTGCCAGTTTCATGGTTATCGCAATGCGGCAACGGGTGTCCCAGAGCTGTTTGTCTGGCCGTTCTCGTGGCTGAAGCTTACGGTGTCGGCTTCTCGACCGAGTAGTCCTCAATGTAAATATATGGTATAGGCGTACTCAATGTTCCGATCGCCTTCCAGATGATTTGGGGGTCTCCTTCCGCGATGCTGTCTTTCAGTGCCGGGGGGGGGGGGGGGGGCGGGCTATCTGCTTGACTGCCTCGATTTTGGAGGTTCGTAGTGTTAATACACAAGTGCAAGCGATTTTTGTCTTCCGAAAATCCACAAATCCAGTGACGTGTTGTAAACAAAAAATTAATTTAAAAAAATATTTATTCAACCTACATACACAGAATTACAAAATCACTATTACTTAAGCAAGCGGTAAAATTGCTCTAATCAGTACCAGCTCGAGTTTTCGTGCGCGTAGTACGCCGTAACACGCACGAACACAATCCATCGCTTGTCGGTTTCTGCAATTTCATCAATAATGGTATCGACAAATCCTAATATTTCGGTATAAACTTTTTGTAGTAGTTTAGCATTACAAGAAAACTTCTTAGTCGTTTCAGATTTTTTAGCCTTGGAAAACTTTTTATCAATTTGATCCTGTCCTCATTGACACTGACTCCATTTTTACTTTCTCGCATAGAGAAAGTATTGTAATCGTCAAACAAATCGACTTCGAGATTTTGACGAATCTTGACGTTTTAGACCTCCTAGAGTCCGAAAAAACCATTTTTCGAATTATGTCTGTGTGTGTGTATGTGTGTGCGTGTGTGCGTGTGTGTGTGTGTGTGTGTGTGTGAACACGATAACTTAAAAACGAAATAAGCTAGACCCTTGAAATTATGTACATAGTCATTATTCAAAATTTGTAGATTCCTGTCAAATTTTGAGCGAAATCGGTTAACCGGAAGTGGCACTTTACCTAAACAGGTAGCGGTACCTATTCAAGTAAAGTACCAGTTTGCTTCGAGATATTTGAACAAAATTGTGTACATACATTTCTTATGTAGAAAAACTACCAGATATTACATTTCAGCATGATCGGTTAACCGGAAGTGGCATTTTACCTAAACAGGTAGCGGTATCCATTCAAGTAAAGTACCAGTTTGCTTCAAGGTATTTGCACGAAATTTTGCACATACATTTATTATTGAGAAAAACTCCCAGATATAAAATTTCAGTATGATAGGTTAACCTAAAGCGGCACTTTACCTAAACAGGTAGTGGTTACCTGAAAATGTAATTTTATCGCTGTATGTATATACATTGCAATACTTTTCAAATTTGCTAGTAAACAAGGCGAATGCGAGAAAGTCTAGGGGAGCACACACCCGATTTTTACTTATGATATATCCCAAATAATTTACTTTATCCTTTAGGAACTCACATTTTTCGATGTTAAGTTTCAAATTATTTATACATAATTCATTTAATATTATTTTTAAATGCATCATGTGCTGTTCCACATTTTCGCTGTATATTAGGATATCGTCGATAAAGTGTACACAAAATTCTTCAAACTTTTTTAAAATTCATTGCATGGCCTTAATTAATGCTGAACTTGATGTTGACAGTCAAAATGGTACTACTTTAAATTGGAACACTTCACCTTCTATTCTAAAACCTGTATATTTTCTTGAATTTTCATGAAGATTGATCAGCCAGAATGAGTTCTTTAAATCTAGCTTTGAAAAAATTATTTTGTTGTGTATTTTTGCTAGCAGACTATCAATGGTTTGCGGAGCTTTGAACTGAGGTTTCGTTATTTCATTATTGCGTCTTGCGTCGAGACATAAAAGTAATGATTTATCTTTTTTTTTGCACAACAACTATGGGGTTTATATATGAGGTAGAACTCCTCTCAATTATTCCATTCTTTAACATTTCTTCAACGTCCTTTCTTACTTGCATTCTATGTTTAAATGGTATTGGATAAGTCTTAACCGAAAATTGTTCACTATTTGTTATCTCCAAGCGGTGACTGTAATTCTTTATGGTTGTTACCTGATTGTTTACAAGATTAATGTAAGCTTTTAACATCTCAATTATTTCCTGCTTATATTTTAAATTCTGCGTTCCTATTTGCTCATATCTTATTATTTCATTTATTATAAAATTATTAATCATCAACTCATTCCTTATTGTATTCATTTTGGTATACTAATTTATCTTTTCTTCATCAATAATGACACATTTTTCCTCCTCATTAATTTGCATCTTATTGTGCTCCATAAAATCTATTCCTAGCATAAAATTGAGATGTAAATCTTTCACTATCAAAAATCTTGTTACAATACTTCTATTCTCCATTGTAAAATTAATCATCACTGCTGGGTTTGTATTAGAAAATTTCTTGTTACTTGCCGAAAATAAATCTATACTTTGAATTTTGAAAATTTGTTTTTTAAGAATATTTTTATTATCATTCACAACCTGTTCCCTTACTAAGAATACCTGAGCTCCTGTATCAATTAGTGCCGAATACGTTTTATTATTAATTTATTTTAATTATAAAAATGGTAATAATGTTTCATTCTCTTTTACATCTTCATTCTGCAATAAAAGTTGTTCTATGCCCCCAAAAATTGTTGTTATTTTTTTTAATTTGACGTTTTTGTTTGCTGATTGGTGCACGCCTCTGGTCGTACACTTGAATCTCGTCCCATATGTTACTAGCAGTTCTTATTTGACTGCTATTCGGTTCTATTTCATTTACTCTGACTTTATCCTGTTGACCGTCTTGGCTTGCTGGTCTCATCTCAAGGTATTTTTTTGCGATGATGTCCTTGGCTCTGTAACTTTCTTGTTGGCTAGGTTTTTGATTTTCTTGATAACCCATATTTCGGCTGTCCAGATTGTTCCGCTCCCCATAATTATAAGGATACCTAGGTCGATTGTTATAATTATAATGGGGACTGTATTTTCCTTGGAATCTTTTATAGTTATTCTCAGGTCTTTGTGAATTATTTTCGTACCAAGGTCTCTTATGAATAGCATTGTAATTTCCGCGGTATTGATTTTGACTATTGTAAGCCTGGTTATTCGGTCCCTCTATCCTTTCTTTGTCGACTGCCGCATCATAGTTCCTAACCATACTGATGAAATCCTTCATTGTCTTTATAGTTTGAACTGCTACTGCCTTGGTCAGTTCTTCTTCAAGGTGTCTGGATAAGTGCTGCACTATTTCCTCCTCGGACAGTTTTGGAGTAAGGTGACTAGCCGTACTAAATTGATCTAGCACATAATTTTCACGAGTTCCTTTGCTAGCATCATACTTTCCTGTTGTTAATATTTCTCTTATCTGGGACCGCCGGAAGTTTTCCCAATATTGCTAAATAAACTCCCTTTTAAAATCTTCATATGTGCTGCAATTAGGTTTGACTAGACTAAACCATATTTTAGCAGTTCCTTTAAGTGCAGTCTGGGCCATTTGAAGTTTAATCCCTTCCAGTAATTGATTTCGCACCGAGTCATCCAATTTTTGTAGGAATATTGTAGGAAACTCATTTTGCCTGCCCTAAAATCTTAATGAATTCCCATTGCTTGGCATAAAACTAGGTACATGATTAAACATCTGTCCTGTTAAGCTTGTATTTATTTGTCCAATCTTCTCCTCATTTTTGTTCATTCTGACTTCTAACTTGTTCTCGTTTATCCTCATCTGTTCAAAATTACGATTTATTTCTTCAACCGTCTTATCTTGTTTATTGCTGTTCTCATTAATTTGTGCACTTAACTGTTGCACATCATCTTCTTGTCGTTTATTTATTACAACGATTGTATTTTCCATATCATTTAAACGCCCTTCACAATTTTGTACCTTTTTATCCAGGTTTTGTATTGTTTCTTCTTGTCCTTGTAGTTTGCTATCGAATGACAGTTCAGCAGCTTCTGTGTTAACCAGTTCGTATCCTCTTTACGTTTCTCTTCTTGTACCTGTAGCAATTCTTGTTTATTTTGTTCTAGATATCCTTTAATTTTTTTCCTGTTTCTCTTGTAGACTTTGTATACTACTACTTAATATTGTTCTTACATTCTCACTCTGCCTTATTTCTGCTTCCTATGCCTTATTTCTGCTTCTTCTTGCATTTTCCTAAGCATCTCCATCATCAACTGATTCGGATCAGCTAGCCGCTTCTCTATTCTCATCTCATCGCCTTGAGCTTGCTCCGTTGCTTTTTCCTGTCTCACCTCAACTTCTACAATGATGGTTTCTTGTGCGACCTCTCCAATAACCTCCATCTGGACTCTCCATGTTTTCTGCTTCTTCCGTTAGTTTGCTTTTCTTTCTCAAACTCCTTTTGTCCGCCATTTAGTTTAATAATTTAAATTTATCTGCCCCCTATACCTGTTAAACAAATAATCTGCTGCAACAGTCGAGTCCCTGTACTAAATTTTAAATGTTACTCCCAACAATTAAACTTCGCTACGCGTTGTCGGCGTCATACATAAGTTATCGCTCCACGTTAATGGCTGTCATAAATATGGCAAGTTTATTTACTTAAGGTTGCGCCCCACAAATACTTTGCTTTGCCCCACGTTTTTAGGCGGCCATAAATATGCTACGGACAAAGTTGTTGTAAAACCTAGATGTTCCTTTTGTTCTTTAAAAGGTTAATCACCATAAAACCTACCTTGTTGTAGATATTTTCTTGTATACAATTATTCACTTGATAGCTCAATATTACTATTAATCTGCAGGGTAACTGTTGTATTATATCTGACACTGCAGTCTATGTACTTTTAAAAATTAACTAAAAATATTTCAGCAGATAATATTTATAATTTATTGATATAATCAAATGTAACCTTTAAATGACAATTATCATATTTGTTCTCTAATCCTTTAATATAAAAGTAATGGTTAATGTTTATTTTGAAGTTGCTGGTACTTTGACAATTTAAACAAATTTTGTTAATGACACTTCTAATAATTAAGTAAATGTATAAACTTTAGGTTTACAAAACCACTCTTAATTTATAAATCTAAATTAAACGAATTTAGAATTTCTATAGGTCTTTTTTTATCCTTTGTATTTATATTGTTCGTAGCTCAGTACTGAGAATTGATTTTAAATGGACTCACTTTGTTGCCACGTGTCTGCAATCCTCTCTGCTAGAAGTTGCTCCTGGAACTCGCTTGATTATACAGCTTCTGCGTTGATCTCTTCAAATTATGATGATAGATCTTTTACGTAGATAACATGCACTAATAATCACTTTTAACAATGTTCTAAGTAAATTCTACCTAGAATTCATTAGTTTTTACTTTAATTCTGGAAGAACAATTTAATATCTGTCACAATTTATTAAAATTTTCTACCCGCCTCCTTCTCTTTTATCAAAACATAAACAATTATTTTAGTTAGTCCCTCTCTTGGTACTGTTTTACAGAAGAAACATTCATTAATTACCAACTTAAACCAATTTAGTTAAAATTTTGACAAAAGCCATTTTTTTAGGTTATCAATATTTATCTATCATTTTTAAGCATATTTGAAACTTTCCTATATTATAAACAAACCGCCAGACTAACAAAGTTAAGTTATACTTCAGCACGTTGCAACATTCTGCAATGCATCTCATATGAACAATAAACATTTTTTTTACCATTTTAAACCACTTGCTTTGAATAATTAGGCCGAGCTTTAAAAACAGTACATTAAATGAACATTTATACGTTATTCATACCAATACTGATTTATATTATATTTATTGACTTTCTCTTATTTTTGCAGATGTTATACCAATCTTGGGCAGTTTTAAGTGATTCAACCTTTTATAGAATATTTTTTTACCATTTCAATATCATAGCAATATATTATTGCAAACGGATTACCTCTTGGTGGGTGCAAGCATCATTTTCAGTACATTTCTTCTTTATCTTTATCGATCCTGATTATGGCATATTCATTGCCCTTCCTTGCAATAAGTTTTCCATTTTTGAACCACACGAAAAGGTAGCCTTTGACTTTAGCATTTTCCTTTGTTTTATGTAGACTGTTATGCTAAATGTTTCTTTAAAATATATCTTATCACATAAATGGTTAAATACTATTTTGAATAACAAACGAACTAAGATTTTTGTTATTTGTTTAAAAAAAGCTTGTCCTCGTGCAGCTACACGTAATGAACATTTTTGTGTGTATTGTTTTTACATAACATGGTTTAAATTTAAAAAAAAATGCATGCGTTCAAACAAATTACAGCTCATATTGATCGAAAAGTCAATAAAAAATCGAATTATCATTAATTAAAATCATGTCGACAACTATTTAAATAGCTATTTATATATTTAGGGAGCAAAGGTATTCATTTCCTCCCGCGTGTGAATTTAATTAAACACACAAGGGAAGAAATGAACCTTTGCTCCAGTGATATATATATACATATATGTGATTTTTTCTTCGAACGCCTGTTCAATAGCTCGAAATTTCAAAAATGTTGCTTTAGGAAATCATTATAGTGACTCTAGATTTCTGTAGTTACATTTTGTCTAATTTCCAAATCAACATAACGTCGTAAAGCTTTGGTGTGATATCCATGGTGACATAAACACAAATGCGGGAGCAAATACTTTACGCTATCTTTTATTATACCTCCAATAGTGCAAATAAATTACGCACTAAAAACTTAGAAATAATTTTTATCGTGATAAATCGAGAGGGCATAATAATATTGCTACTATAGTTACGAGAATTATTTACGTTTTTGTCGTATCCATGTCCGTTGTTGCATTCAGTCGTTTTCTTGACAACCTTTAAAGCTCGGCGAGCTTTAATCGCTTTATTCGCACGCTCAGGCGTGCTTTAAACGGCGATTCTGATGCAGGTATAATAAAAAAAATATTTGCTCCCGCCGGGAGTCAATAAAAATAGGCTCCCGCTCATTGGAAATTGACAGTTTTGTTTTCTAAAACTAGGGAACATAAGCCGACTTTCTATACAGTGAGTAGAAAAAAGAAGTTAGTCGTTAGTGTCATACAGGTTTCAGGCTTTCTTTTATTGTCTACTTCATATTGCTTGCATCTACATACAAAGTAGGTCTTTTACACTAGCATAGACCAAGAAAGTGAGTTAAAGTCAACTAAATTAATATGGCGACGTTGTGAAATTGTTTTCTGTATTGACGTGGTTATTTCTTATCGCGGGTGTTTTAATACAGTGGTTGGCATTTGCGAAAGTTAAACCGTAATATATTTATTATTTACCTATCGTTAATGAAATGACCTATGGTGACCGGAATGTGATTAGATAAATTTAGACTATAAGTGGGATACCTTTGTATCATAACGTAAAATACACAAGACTTCGCATTTACCAGCGGTGTGTGGTATGTATCATATACAGTGGGATACGCAACATAGAGAAACGTTAGTGGTAAATGGCTTGTGCTGCGTAGCAGTGTTTTGTCATATCTGGCTCTGCACGTATAAAATATTCATGTAACTGTTCATTTCTGTTACTATCGATTCCTCAATTTTGGTTGTCTTATCATTCATAAACTGTGTTTGCTTATACTGCCATTTAATATAGCTTTATAAGAAGACCTAACAAACTTCTCAATGTTGCTTTCGGTATAAATTTAAACAATTCTCACTTGAACATTGGAAAATACTGTTAGCATTCATAAAAAACTGAACACACTAATAATATGCGAGGGAAACTAGAAAAGTGATTTTCCTATCAAACAAAAGTTATGTGATTTTTCAATATAGTCTCCCCTCAAATCAACACTCTTTTGCTATTTGTTTTGTCAAGAGTTTATACTAGTAAATAAAAAAGTAATTTGTTTTAGTCTCAAAATAGTCCTCAACAGCCCCCTTCAAATGCCCGTCTGTTGTAAAACGATATGTAATTCATTTTCTTATATGGGTATTTCGCCACTCTGCAAATTAAAATATTAAATAACGAAAATATTAACAACGAACGTTTCGAGGGACAATCTGCCCTCGTTATCAACGAATAACAATTAAAACTAACAAGAACTTATCTTTTTTTCACTGGAAGAAAAAACCAACCTCCAATGAATTTTCTGACATTGACGTTTGTTGATATCTGTACCTACTTGATCTCATCTTTAAGAATCGATAGCCAACTATTGTCTAAAAATATTGAGAAAGACGACACGCATTTTTCTTCGTTAAGTAAAATGTATGCCGTTTCCTTAATTTTTCGCCTAATTGACATCGATTCTTTAGACAAGATCTTTGTGTTGTCCCATTGTATTTTATGGTTTTCATCCCAAGCATGTTCTGCCAGCTTAGACTTATTGAATTGATACGTTTTCAACATATTTTTATGTTCTTTAACTCTTACTGCTAAAGGCCTGGATGTTTCACTGATATAATATTTCCCGCATTCACAGGGAATACTATATATACAATTCCTTGAATGCTGTTCTTCGTTGAACGGTTTAGTTTTTGTAAGAACTGACCGTAAAGTATTCATCGTTTTGAATACCGTCCTAACATTGAATCTATTTCCAATTCGTCTAATTTTGTCAGATATGCCTGGAATATATGGTATAGTAAGAGTATTATATTTTTGAGTGTCATTCCTTTGTATGTGTGTGGCATTGCTTCGTGTATTGAAAATGTTCCGAACAAGAGTCTCTGGATAGCCATTATCTTGTAAAACATTAATAATAAATTCTTTCTCTTTTTTGAAAATTGTATCATTAGAGCAAACAACTTTGGCTCTGTCGTAAAGACTTTTTACAACGCCTGTCTTTATGTTTTTGTGATGGTTAGAATTAAAATGTAAGTACCTATTAGTATTGGTTTTCTTACGGTATACTGATGTTTCAAAAGTATTTATTGTGCGTGTGATTAGTGTATCAAGAAAGGGTAACTGATTGTTTTGCTCTGTTTCTAATGTGAATTTGATGGAGGTTTCTTTACTGTTAATATGTTCAAGAAATTTGTCCACCTCATCTATATCATGAGGCCAAATTGCAAAAACATCATCGACATATCTCCACCAAACTACTGGTTTGTTGGTGTACGTGTAGACATGTTGTTGTTCAAAGTCTTCCATAAAAATGTTACTAACAATGGGAGATAAAGGTGAACCCATTGCCATCCCGAAATCTTGTTGGTAAAATTCATTGTTTAGTTGAAAGTATGTCGTTTTAATGCATAGTGTTAAGAGTTCCATAATGGTACCAACGTTTAATGTTGTTCGTGTATGTAATGTGTTATCGTTTTGTAGCTTATGTTTAATGATGTTGAGTGTTTTGTCTACTGGAACATTAGTGAAGAGACTAACTACATCGAAACTAACCATTAAGTGTTGTGTGTTTATGTTTGCTTCTTTAAGTTTTTCAAGGAAATGGGGCGTGTTCTTTATATACGTGTCTGTATTTCCTGATATAGGAGTCAGTATCTTAAGTAAATATTTAGCTAAACTGTGACAAGGAGAACCTATAGAACTAACTATTGGCCTAAGTGGTACATTTGGTTTGTGTATCTTTGGTAATCCATAAAAATGTGGTGGTTTACTGTAGTGTGGTGTTAGCGTACGTCTTACAAAATCTGTAAATTGTTCTCTGTGTTTGTAAAGTGTTCTGTATATTTTTGTTTCTATTGTATGTGTTGGATCTTTATTTAGTTTAGTGTATTGTCCCTCACTAATTAGTGTTAAAAGTTTTTCGTTGTATGTGGTTGTGTCGAGTACTACTGTGGCGTTGCCTTTGTCTGCAGGTAGAATTTTAATTGTGTTATCGGTTTTTAGTGTGTGTAGTGAATGTTTTTCTTGTTTGGATATATTTTGTCTGATTGTGTAAGGTCGTTCTAGTATGATTTTGTTTCTAATTCTGTATTCCTGTCTAATGTCTTCTGGAAGTTTTTGACAAGTCTCTTCTATAGCTGTAACTAAATCAAGTTTATTAATTCGTTTTGGCGCCACTGCGTAGTTGAGCCCTTTGCCAAGAACTAATTTGTCAGTGGCGTTTAGTTCTTCTGAAGACAGATTAACTACAGTTTTATTTAAAAAAGTGTCACTGTTCTTTAGTGTATTTAGTTCAATTGTGTGTTTTTCTTGTATGAGGTGTTGGTACTTTTTTAAATGTGTGCGTTTTTGCTCTGTGTGTGTTTTGTTGTAGGTATTACAAATAGAGTTGTACATACGATTGAAATCGTCTTCCCGTACATCCCTTTGCATAACCTGTTCCAGTTTGTTTATGTCAGAAAATAGTATCACTTTGTTATGTCTGTGAAACTGTATTCTGTCTCTAACTAGAGCTTCACTAGCTCTTTTCATGATATTACTAGAACGAGCACTTACATAAGGTGCTTTGAGTCTAAACCCTTTTGGAATAATACAGCTATTTCTACAGCGACATAGGAAAGTTATACTATTTTCAGAGTGTGCCAGCTTCTTGTAAAGTGTTTCCCAACTTCGGAAGTTACTAGTTATATTAGGCCCATACCTTTGATTAAGATAATCTCTGAAACTTCTTTGTGGCGTGAATTCATAATTCATTTTCTTATATGGGTATTTCGCCACTCTGCAAATTAAAATATTAAATAACGAAAATATTAACAACGAACGTTTCGAGGGACAATCTGCCCTCGTTATCAACGAGTTGTTTGCTCTAATGATACAATTTTCAAAAAGAGAAAGAATTTATTATTAATGTTTTACAAGATAATGGCTATCCAGAGACTCTTGTTCGGAACATTTTCAATACACGAAGCAATGCCACACACATACAAAGGAATGACACTCAAAAATATAATACTCTTACTATACCATATATTCCAGGCATATCTGACAAAATTAGACGAATTGGAAATAGATTCAATGTTAGGAAGGTATTCAAAACGATGAATACTTTACGGTCAGTTCTTACAAAAACTAAACCGTTCAACGAAGAACAGCATTCAAGGAATTGTATATATAGTATTCCCTGTGAATGCGGGAAATATTATATCGGTGAAACATCCAGGCCTTTAGCAGTAAGAGTTAAAGAACATAAAAATATGTTGAAAACGTATCAATTCAATAAGTCTAAGCTGGCAGAACATGCTTGGGATGAAAACCATAAAATACAATGGGACAACACAAAGATCTTGTCTAAAGAATCGATGTCAATTAGGCGAAAAATTAAGGAAACGGCATACATTTTACTTAACGAAGAAAAATGCGTGTCGTCTTTCTCAATATTTTTAGACAATAGTTGGCTATCGATTCTTAAAGATGAGATCAAGTAGGTACAGATATCAACAAACGTCAATGTCAGAAAATTCATTGGAGGTTGGTTTTTTCTTCCAGTGAAAAAAAGATAAGTTCTTGTTAGTTTTAATTGTTATTCGTTGATAACGAGGGCAGATTGTCCCTCGAAACGTTCGTTGTTAATATTTTCGTTATTTAATATTTTAATTTGCAGAGTGGCGAAATACCCATATAAGAAAATGAATTATGAATTCACGCCACAAAGAAGTTTCAGAGATTATCGTAAAACGATATGCTCTGAGATTTTTATATAGATTTTCCCCTTGATCTTATGCAAGAAAAAAAATTCAAGATGATCTTGAGAACATTTGTACGCTAAAAAGTACTTCAGTGGGTCTTCATCTAAACTAAAGAGATCTTTTGCTAGTTGTAAAATACTGTCCATTGTTAATATGAAGCCAAGGGCAAACGTTTTACGAATACTATTTAGCAGTGGAACACCTTCCATAGTTAAACGTTTCAGATATTGTTTTGTTTTAAAAAAAATATCTTCAAAATATTTTAAATTACCTATTTGGCCTAATTAGTGCGTTGCCTTTTCCAAAAGGATTTCTGCAGTTCAATATATCAAATACTCGGTTCAATTAGACAGTAGCATGACTGTCTTTGAATTTATCAACATTACATTTCTCTAAATATTCTATGGCATTTGCCACATCACTACTCAAAGTTTGAGCGGCAAGTCTTACATTCATTACCTGATTCTTATAATTTATGTGACACAAAGTAAGAGAGTTTGCTAACTTTAATTTTTCTGAATTTTGAATTACATCTAATTGTTTTATAAATTCCCAGTTAATCCCTGATTCAGATTGTATTTTTTTTTTGCCAAAGCATTTCTTGCCAATTTCAACATGTGACAAATATCCAAAATATAGTACACATTTATGGTTTTATTACATGGATGAGAAAAGCATGGAACTAAATTGTCAGCAACAATATTACAACCTAACAGCTTATAGGTTGCAACATTGGCTTGTGCACCATCAGATGTAATTGACCTGACTATTATAACTATCTCGAATAAAGCTCCTTAAGCAAGAGATAATTAATTGAGTTTGTAAATGGGCATCAGCTTTATTTGTTAAAAAATAGGCTACTGGACATTAAAATTATGCCTATAGCTTACAATTTGGAAAAATAAGGCATCTGATGCTGGATTTTCCTGATCTACTTCAGCTATACCACCATAATTCACATTTCCAAAAATTTTCCCTCACCATGGTCCCATATAACTTGCTTTCTAATTGACATACCGTCAACTATTAGAGCACAGTTTCTTAAGTACTCCTTAGAACTAACTTCCGTCTTTAAAAAATCTAAAACCTCACCTAAAATACCTGGTTCACAATTAATACTACTCAACCATTTTCTAATAGTTCTACCATTAGGCAAAACAAAATGTTCTTGTAAAAATTTATACACTTTTGGCGAATAAAAATAAAGCGTATGCGCAAACTACTTCATTAAGGCTGAGTATCTTCTTTGACTCGGATATACTCCTTCATCTTTTTGTTTTTGGAGTAGAACTAATTCCAATGGTAAACCTAAATATCATAATAATATATCTAATTAATTATTTTTTTAAAACAAATTTTACTGTCAGTATTACCTTCAAAGTATTTACTTAGAACAGCATCGAGGCTTTCATTACTATTTCCACTTTTCATAATTTCATTAATGACATCTTTCATGTTGTGAATTTTAACATCTCTTTGTTTTACTTTCTCCTTTAGTGTTTTCACCTTTCTGTGTAATTCTGTTGTCAGCGACTGTTTGAGTTTCCTTCTCAGCAGAGGCAGCAGACGTTGAGGGTATGTCACTATCCATTAACATATTTTCAGTTTGGAAACTTGTGGCAGGATCGATCTAGAAAAATTTATTATTAACTCATTATGTTGACTAGTTACAGCAGAACTATATTATTTATTAGTGATTATTATGTTAAGTCCCACCTGTTTTAATATTTTTCTACGAGGTGGAGTAGTTTTTGGCAGAAATTGTTTAGGAAAAGAAAACACACTGGGTACAGCATCAGATTTAATAATTTGGCAGTCAATCCTGGCTTTGCAATATATTTAGTTGGAAGAAAGTGCTGGCCACAAAGCCTGCTCGTTTTCGATGTCCAATTATCCCTACGAGTAGCTTTAATCCATAGCTTTAGTATTTCTGGGCGTTTAAATGGAAAACTAAAACACTAAAAACGTGTTATAAATAATTCGATAATGATTGGGACTATATACTAAAACAGGAAACATTATATTTTAAACCAAATTATTTTTCAACTTAGGTATGAAACGGAATTTTCCTCCCATCCTGTTCATTAGTGCATCCATAGGCAACACAAGAAATCACCATTGCGAAATAAACTTCGAAATAAACAAACACACTAACACACAATATTGTATTTTTAACACTTCTTTCACAAGCTGCAGGTAACGAGTATTATAGGCAGATTAATATAATATATCCGTTTTTATCAAAATTGGTTCTGATTAGGGATGTCGGCGGGTACCCGGGTCGACCCGGGTAATAGATGACCCGGGTGTAGTTTCAGGACCCGGGTACCCGACTAGTAAATTATGTAATTTTCAAAAAGTCAGCTTTTTTCGGAGAAGATGATAAAAATAGTAGCAATAAGCGCTAGGAAAACATAATCATGCAGTAATAACAAGAATGGGATGGGGTGATCCCATACCACATGTTTTTTGTTTCATATAAGGAAGGCAATAAATCCGCTTCACGGAAATATTCAACCCGTCAATAGTACCATTAAATTGCGTCAGTATGGGATGAAGTAACATAAACATCCTGTGTGTGATGTTGATTGATGCTGCTACCAATTTCGGACAAAAAGTCACGTACTTGAATTTGATAACACTTGGAAGGGCGAAAATACTTACAAATAGCAGACGACTTGCAGTTTGAATTGGCGAGTAGGTACTATTTCAATTTAGTTCAATTTAAAACTTGCGGCGTAAAAGAAAGCAATTTGTAGTTACTTCAGATGTTCAGATGTACACTAACATTTTTGTTATATATTTCGGGTACCCAGGGGTACCCGGGTACTGCTTTCGGGTACCCGGGTTTGATTTTAGACCGGGTACGACATCCCTAGTTCTGATCAAATAAAAATCTACCTAAAAGCAGGTAAAAATATTACAAAAGAATAATTTATGCAAACCACCACGTTTAACGTAACATATATGAGAGAGATAGATTGCCGTCAAATCAGGCTATCTCTGTCTATTGCCCTTGACACACAATCGTGCGATTTCAACAACGGTTGCAGCCGTTCCAGGTACGTAGTATGCAATTTTTTCAAACATATTTTGACTAGTTCTACTTGGTTTGCAGGGAATAGGAATTTAAGCATCACTAGGACTATATCAACCGGCACTTTAGTAAAGTGACACTATGTCAAAAGGTTGAGACTAATTATCAACACGATCAATCCTTCCACACATGCTTTGGCAAGGCATTTAACCGGTTAACTACAGCCTCTAACTAGTAAAACAGCTTCCTTTGTCAAGGATTCAGTGGACTTTGTCCAGAAACTAAAGAGTATAAAGTTAAACAAAGATGATATCTTAGTCAGTTTCGACGTAGTGTCACTCTTTACGAAAGTGCAGGTTAATGAAGTCCTAGTGATGCTTAAAGACCTATTGCCTGCAAACCAAGTAGAACTAGTCGAAATATGTTTGAAAAAAACATATTTTAGTTGGTCTATTTAGCTGTGAACGTTGTTCATGTACGTCGTAGCGTATTCTACACGTGAATTTCTAACTTGTCATGACCAACCCCCACCGTTCCACCAACTGACCCGGCATGGAACATTTGCACAGCGAGTAGCAATATACAGTACTACTAAAGAGCCGCAAATATCAACGCAGGTTTTGACGAGCGGCCAGCATGGGGATCGGTCGGTCTTCTTCCATCTTACTCCATACATCAATTCCAAACTTCACTAGACCACAAATTCAAATAAACACTCTTTATTATGGAAGTTTATAATTATACAATTCCCACTCCAAGACTAGCCATAACTTTTCATAATAAAGTATATTGCGGAACATTTACTACAATTTTGTCATGGCTGCATGTCCTTCAACATATTTAACGTGTTTCAGTTACTTTTAGCAAAAGAATTTAATATTCTTTGTTGGGGTAATTTGTAACAATTTATAGCTAATAATTTGTTGTCCACTTTGGTGATTTTATACAATTTAAGGAACATTCAACATCTGAAATAATAAACAGTGAGTGAAGTTATACCTAAAGCAAAATATGAGTTTCTCATGCTTTAAATGTGACTTAAATCTGGACAACAAAGGGTACCTACACTGATGGGTGTAAACGTCCAATTTGCTACCAATGCTCCCAAGTTATCAGCAACGGAGATCCGATGTATTGAATTGAAAAATCGTGTACTGAAATTTTTTTGCTCAGAATGTGAAAATAATCTACTCCAAGTGCCGGTGTTGAGAAACCTGATCACTGAACTGCAAAATGAGATCGAAAAGCTCAAGAGTAAGCAAGGTTCGGAACATCTTTCATCTGAAGCAATTATTAGTGAAGTAGCCAATAGGTAGAGGCGTGCACGTAACGTTATCATATTCAATGCTGCAGAATCTCCGAGTGATGATGTGGAACAGTGTAAAAACTATGATAACGCAGTAGTGCAGAAGCTGATCCAGGAGCTGTCGAGTGTTTCAGCTGACAGGGTAAAAGTCTTTAGTCTGGGTAAAAAAAGCGACAAAGTTAGGCATATGAAAGTAATATTAAACAGCTCTGAAGATGCCCTAACTTTATTAAAAAATAAGTCAAAGATCTCTCCGGCAAGTGGTCTGAAGATGTTCTCGGATCAAACCCCTATACAGCGCAAACACCTGGTCAATCTAAGGAAAGAACTAGAGAACAGAACAAAAAATAGTGAACAAGATATCACTATTAAATATTTTCAAGATGTCCCAAAGATTACAAAAATACCGTGTGTAACTAAAAAAACTAGTTTCATTCAATTGTTATTTCTAAAATGTTAGAAGTTTAAACAGTAAAGTGCAACATTTCTGTGCATCTATCAGTGATAGTGAGCACTAACTCCTTAACTTACTACGAAGAATTTAAACGACCTAGAATCTTAATTAAATCAAAAATTTGCGTTGCTTATAGTGAATATTTAAATACTGTGGAGCAATCTATTACTACTGATTCCAAACATTTTTGGTCATTTGTTAATTCTAAAAGAGGGAGTAGTAGAATACCTGGTAAACTATTTAAAAACGACACATCATATGATGAACCTCAAGAAATAGTAAATGCTTTCAGTAATTATTTTTGCTCTGTTTACAATAGACCAGCTGAACTTATATTAAATAATAGCCAGCATAATGCTTGCAGTAATATTATGTATAACAACATGCCTAATATTAATATTGATTTTGTAACTGAGGATGACATAATATTGGCCACATACAAAAATTAAAAAATAATGCAGCTGTTGGATTTGATCAGGTGCCCAGTTTCCTTGTGAAGAATTGTGCCAGTGCTTTGTGTACTTTCAATTATCTTTAACCTAAGCATCAAATTTCCCCTGCAATGGAATACTGCTCGAATAACACCAGTATTTAAAAGCGGAAAAGCATCTGATATTGAGAACTGTAGACCTATAGCAATTCTATCCAACTTCTCCAAGGTTTTTGAGATAATCATATTCCTATATATGTATAATAATGTTAAAAATTACATTTCTCCTTTTCAGCATGGGTTTGTAGAAAAACGCTCTACTGTTACCAATCTTATCTCTTTTACTCAATCTGCTTTAGAAATTCTGGATAAACAAGGACAGATAGATGTTATTTATTCCGACATCTCCAAAGCACTCAATCGAATTGATCATAATATTATCTTGCAAAAACTACAAACGTTTGGGTTCAGCACTGATTACATTTCACTAATTAACTCCTATTTAAGAAATAGACCCAATTATGTTACTTATAATGGTTATAAATCCGAGGAATACATATCACCTTCTGGAGTTACTCAGGGTTCCAACTTAGGACCCTTACTTTTTGTCTTATTTATCAATGATATATGCAAAGATATCAAGTCAAATATTTTAATGTATGCAGATGATGTTTTACTATTCTTACCTATTAACTCATTCACAGACTGTGTCAATCTACAATACGATCTAGATATTCTTGCCAACTGGTGTATTCTAAATAAGCTTATTCTAAACATTAATAAATGTAAAGTCGTTACATACACTCGGAAGGTTTCTTCAATAACATTTCCATATATCACTGATCTGAAAATCCTAACACGTTGTGAACTTAGCAATAATTTAGGCATATTGTTTGATAGTGAGCTGACCTTTAACAATCATGTTGGCAAAATTGTCTCCTCGGCATACAAAATGCTGGGATTTATTATTCGTAACTGCAAACAGTTTAAAAACATTATATAGATATATAGAGGCCTTTCAACCCAAAAGGGTTATAGCCTCATCCTTAGGGATGTTATAAATCCTTTTAACGAGGTGAATTAGTCCTCACATCTTCCAATGTCTACAATCTTTGGTGTGTTTTGGCTGCCTCCGCTACTTTTCTCCATTTTTTTTTTATTATTGCATGCCTCTTTCCAATTTTCCATTTCCATCTCCGAGTACTCCTTCCCACCAGCTACTTTTTGGTCTTCCTCTATATCGATTCTGATCAGGCTTCCACTCCGTTATTTTCCTAATAGTCCTTGTATGGTGGCATCTCATAATATGGCTAAACCATTTCAGTCTCTGTGCTTTGATGTGTCTTACTATGTCTTCTCCTTTTATTTCCTCTAGTAACTCAAAATTCATTTTCCTTCTGAGAACATTGTTATCCATTCTTAGTGGCCGTAGGATGTTTCTTAATATTCTCCTATCAAATTTTCTAAGTTCTTCTTCCTCTGCTACAGTTAAGGCCCACGTCTGCATTCCATATATCACTACCGGTCTTATAAGTGTTTTGTAAATTTTTATCTTTGTTGTTTTTTGTATCTGGTTACTTTTTAAGATTGATTTGTTAGCGTAATATGCTTTGTTTCCTTTTTGTATTCTCTCTTTAAGTCTTTTTTGCGGTTTGTCTTGATCTTGTAATCAGATTTCCTAGGTAGTTGAATGCTTCCACCCCCTCAAATGTGCACTGTTCTACTTTTAGATCTTGTTTTTGCTCTAGGTTCTCGATGTATCTCATATATTTGGTTTTGTCCTCAATAATTTGGAGTCCGTAGTATTTTGCTTCTTTGTCTATTTTCTTTATTTTCTCTATGAGCTCGTTTTTTGATCTACTGATTATTGTTACGTCATCCGCATATGCGATAACTTGGGTCCCTTTATTAATAATTGTCCCTTGTATTTCTTTCTTCTGTATGATGTTTTCCATGGCTAAGTTGAATAGTACTGGGGATAGTGTGTCCCCTTGTTTCACTCTCGTGTCTATTTTGATAAAATCTGTCGTAATTCCATTGATCTGTACTGCTACTTCTGTTCCTTCCAGTGTCATGTTTATCAATCTTATCAGCTTTTTGGGGATTTCTGGATCTTCTAGACTTTGTATCATTTTGTGTCTGTTAATTGAATCAAAGGCTGTTTTAAAATCTAGAAATGCTATATGCAGATCAGTACTGTAAGCATAAGCTCTTTCCATTATTTGTCCCATTATGTTTAGTGCGTCTGTTATACCTCTTCCTGATCTGAATCCTTGTTGATAGTTTTGAATTATCTCGTCTGTGTATGTATGTAATCTTTCCTTTAGTATGTGCGTAAAAACTTTATATGTCGTGTTAAGTAGCGTGATTCCTCTGTAGTTAGCACTGTTTTCAAGGTCCCCTTATATATATAATAGGGATTATTGTTCCTCTACTCCATTCTTTTGGCATAGACTCCGTTTTCCATATCTCCCTTATCAGTTTGTATATCTTATATATGGTCTTTTCTCCTCCATATTTTAATAGTTTGTTGGGTATGGTATCGTTTTCTGGAGATTTGTAATTTTTGAGTCTTTTTATTATCTGCCTTATTTCTTCTAACGTTGGTTCGTTGCCTGTTGTTCGCCTTCGCGGTCCTGAGATCGTTCTATTCTATGTTGTTGGTTTTGCTTCACGTTCTTTGTTTTTTGTTGATGTCGTAGGTGGTCTTCCCATAATTCTTTAATTTCTTGTTCCTCATGTGTTGATGTGCCATCTTTTTTTTAAATGTTCTTATTTTTATTCTTGGTTTAGCCTGGTTTCTTTTAATTTTGTTATAGAAGTTTCTCATGTTATTATTTTTGTTTTCCTTCTCTATCTCCTCTAGTCTCACGTTCATCCATATGTTTTTCTTTCTTTTAAATATGTTTTTGGCCCTGTTTCTAATACACTTATATTGTTCTCTGTCTTCTTCCTTTTTGTTCCTCAGCCATGTTTTCCAGACATTATTTTTTGCTTCAGTTATGTGTCAACATTCTTGATCATACCATTCTTTGTTTTTTATTTCCCTTCTTTTAAATCCTATCGTTTTGGATGTTGCGGTTATGATGTTCTTTTTAAGTCTGTGCCATTTATGTTCCACTTCTTCCTCTTCTTGCGAATCATCATTGCTTTCTTCTATGGCTTCCTCATACTTTTTTCGTATTTCTTCGTTTTTCAATGCTTCCACTTTCCACTTTCTTCTCGCTTTATATTTATCTTTTTGCCGTCTTGTATCTTTTCTATCTTTCATCGTCATTATTACCAAATAGTGGTCTGTATTTCCATTTGCCCCCCGGTAGGTTCTTGTATTCGTTACTTCTTTTGAGTTCTTTCTTGTCATTAAGATATGATCGATTTGAGTTTCAGAGGTTCCGTTTGGATGTCTCCATGTAATTTTGTGGATCCTTGGATGTTGGAATATTGTTGTAATTATCATTAGGTTCATTGTAGTTGCTAGTTCGCACATTCTGTATCCGTTGTCGTTTGTGGAGTCATGTGCTGTGTATTTTCCTCTTACATCGTTTAAAAAACCCTCCGCCCCCACTTGTGCATTAAAATCACCTAATACGATTATGTTATCTTGTCTTGGCAACTCCTCAATCACATTTTGTAGTAAAAACATTACAGCTATTAATACATTCTACTTAGGTCTGGTACGTTCTAAGCTTTAATATGGCGCCCTTGTTTGGAATCCATTTTATGACTGTTACAAGACTTTAATTGAATCTGTTCAAAGAAAATTTTAAAAATATATATGGTTTAAAATGTATGATGTTTATTCTAGTAGGGGATTTGATCATGAGATTCTATTGAATACTTTTAATTTAACATCTTGTGAATTCAGGAGAATTTCTATGTTTTACCTTCCTATACAAATTGTTACATAACAAAATCCACTGCCCATACTTATTGCAGAAACTTGATTTTCGTGTTCCTAGAACCAGTAGTAGGCAATGCAACACTTTTTACTTGCCAACGAGTCATACGAACCTCTTGTTTAAATCCCCTCTATACTCAATGTGTCATAACTTTAATGTTATTTCGAATTATGCCGACATTAATATAGATAATTTAAAAAAGGTTATAGATATGGCCCGTAATTCTTTTATGAGTTAGTAACTACCTGCGAATATTATTATTATTATTGTGTTTATATTTCGTTTGTCATCTAACTCTTCAATTTTGTGCCCCGTGTAAAATCAAATCAGCGAAATGCAAATCCGCGAACGGTAAGGTCTGCCTGTAGACAGTTTTATTAACCATTACAGAAATACACACATGGCAAGTCAAAACAACAAATAATTCTTCTTTATGAAATAAAGTTAACAAAATCATGATTGAAACAGATTACAATTATTATTACAGATCAACTTTATATGTTTACACCTATTTAAAAGCTATATTGAATAATTTTGAAATACATTAAATACATATTTCATCTTCTAAGTATTCGTCGACATCATAGTAGGCCTTCCCCAACAAAAGGTCTTTAACTTTGTGGCAGAAAGGACTGTGTCGCAGGAGTCGTACTTCTATAGGTAATTTATTATACAGTTTCACTGCATGGTAGTTGGTGTCCTGTTGTGAGGCTACAATTCGGTGTAGAGGGATCACTAGGTCTTCTTTTTTTCTGGTATCATACTCATGAACATCATCATTTTTGGTGAAAAGATACGCATTTTCATAAACGTATCGTACGCAATTAAATATATATAATGCACTCAGGGTAAGTATTTTTTGTTTTACAAATAGATCTCTACAGTGGGCCCTGTGTTTTGCTTTGCATAATATTCTAATGGCACTCTTCTGTTTCTGGAATATGCTATGGACGCCGTTGGAGTTGCCCCAAATGATTAGACCATAGGTCAATGTACTCTGAAAAAATGCAAAATACGCTTCCCTAGCTGCCTGGTAGTTGCAATTTTCATAAGCCTCCTTAGGGTATACAGGACAGAGGCTAGTTTACCATTTAATGTAACTATTTGTTTATGAAATTTCACTTCGGTCTCCAGAATTCTTCCAAGGAATGTCGCATTACTTATGTTATTTTGTGGCCTAGTATCGAAAGTTAATCTACTTGTTTTGTTTACGTTGAGCTTGAGAGTATTTGCATTGAACCATGCTTCGGCTTGTTTTAGGGTGTCTAGCGTCTTAACATCCGCGTCGGTTTCAGTTTTTGCAATATTAAGGAAGTTTGTGTCATTGGCAAATAGGCTTATGCTGTTTGCTGTAACATTTAGTGGTAGGTCATTTACATAAATGATGAACAAAATTGGCCCCAGGATAGATCCCTGTGGAACATCACAGGAAATTGCACCCCAGTCCGACGATTTGCCATCTACAAAGACTCTGTGTTCTGTTCTGCAGATATGAGGACATGAGATTTTACTAGTGTGTCTTTGATTGTAGTTTCAATTTTTTTTTAAAAAGCTGGCAAGATGGAAATTGGCCAGTAATTCGTGGGATCCGTCCCATCGCCTTTTTTGTAAAGAGGAACAACCTTAGCATTTTTGAGGACGTCTGGGAAGAATCCTTCCGTGAAACATCTGTTGATAATATGTGCTACCTGAGCGGCACTCTCTCTGATTAACTTTTTAAGCAGGGAGGTACTGAAGCCATATACATCTTGAATACTTTTGGTCTTCAGGCGACTTGTTATTTTAAGTACTTCTTCGGGGGTAACATCATGCAGATAAAACGAATTGCAGGTATTGTGTCCCTTTTGCAGGTACTCAATTGCACTATTATCAACTTTTAATATACCTGTATGCAACGCTACCTGGTTATATTTATTTTTGTAAATTAAACTGTAGCATTAACTAATTGTGCCCGTATGAATGGTAGCTTCTAATTGGGCCTAGGGTCGGTTTATTAACACTTGGACTGATTTAAAGAACAAGTAACGAAAAATACATTTATTCAACACTGTATCATAAAATAAAATAAATCATTTGCATAATCATTGACAAGTTATTCTATTGGACGCTAATCCTGGATCGGGTTCTGGAGGGCTAGGCCACCTGAGTTGCATGGGCGTATAGCAGAGAAGTTGCATGGGCGTATAGCAGAGATCTTCGCTACAAACGGTCGTTGAAATGAGCGGGGGATTGGAGTTGGTGTTGGCAGAACTGGAATACAAACGAATTAATGACAGCTCGAACTAATGTAAATACGTGGGATAATTTTAGTTTGTTTTAATTACAAAAGAATTGATTGCGGCTATGAACTCGGTACTATGCGTGGATTATCTGCACACGTGGGTGCCTTTGTGATAAACTCGGGTGAGAACGTGACCTAGTGCGAAGGTCGGATTCTTGTGCGATGTTATCAGCTTTCACACGCGTGCCAAGGATATTTTCCCAGGAAAGCCAAAATATATTTCCACAGGGTAAGTACGTGGTCTTTGGAAACGACCTATTTCCCTGTGAAATGCGAGACAAGTTTTAGGGCCCAAAAATCTAAACTCAGGAAGATTTAGCAATAATGTACTCAAATGTACGTAAATTTAACTAAACTTTAGTATACGCTTTAGTGCTTTGCACGAATTTGAATTATCGCATTTCAATACACGGGTGTGTGCGATATTTAAGCAGGTTTGTTTAACGTAAACTAATCCAACGTGGCGAATTCCGAAATCCAGTCATTTGCCAATTGAACTTTACGAGTTTCTAGGGGCCGCCAAAATAGTAAACGTTTCAAATTAATTTATTCCGATTTCCCAGCCATAAATTAATTTGAATATAAATGATCAGGATGGGCCTCGCGAAATATTAATCAGCCAAGTCAGTTTATTCCGATGTTCCCAGTTATAAACTGAACGAAGTTGAATGTTTATTCGCTTCACAAGAGAGTATAATAATTCAAACCACCATATTCCGATTTCTCAGTCATATGATAATCTGAGTGCAAGCGGGTAACTGGGGCAGCTAGTTCGAGATTATCCCGAAATTTTCTGGTCTGCGAGAAGCGGCGGAATCAGGCCGGACGGTCGGGATAATTTCGGATTACTTCTCGGACTAGTATATTTCGGGTGCTCAAGCTGAGGCAGGAACGAAGCTTTCCTCAGCTGGAGCCGCGGGATCGGCCTGGAGAAGCAGATTCGCTTTCTCGGAATAATATCTTTTAGTTCGCGGAACAATTTCATTTTATATGTTGCCGTTGGTTCGCCGGGCATCTCACGGCGGTAGGGGAAAATGCGCACTCGATGAACTGTCGTATCATCGGCGCAGACCGATGGACTCACGGCTCGAGCGGGCTGGGAATTTCCGATTGTTGCAAATTCAATTGTTGAAAATGCGAAGATTCGGCGCTTTTAATTTGAAATTAGATTTCGGTAGCGCTTAATCAAGAGCGAAACGTTACATGTAACAATATTTTTTCCTACATTTATGAAATATTTATTAAAAGTTTGTGGGCTTATGCTGGATGTCATCTGAGGAGAACTGCGTTTGCATTTCCTTTCATCATTTATTAAGTTTCATATTGCCTTTGCCTTATTTTCAGATTTCATTATTTTGTTATTGTTTTCTACTTGTTGAGCTGTAGTTACTGCACTTCTATATATATTTTTTGTATTTTAAATAGGCTTTACGACTCAGATCATCCCGTTTTACTTCATAAATAGTTCCAATTGCATTCAAAGTATTTTTTAGTCTTGCGATTTCTTCTGTGTGCCATGCATATTTGGTTCAGTGTTACTTTTTATTTATTGTTTTTGTTTTTTCAGGGCATTCCTCATCTAGTACAGCATGTAGAGAGCTAAAGAAGAAATCGGATATTTCTTGAATTCCGAAGGACAAGTCAAAGATATTGTCCCATTCCATCTGCTTTAGTGTGTTGTTTATACTATTACAGTTTACTTCTGTGATTTTCCTCGTTTTAGTTAAGATGCTTTTTGTTTCAGGCTTCTGGTCAGATAAGTGGGGATCTACCACACAAGATGGTAGGTCTTCGAGGCTGCCATTGTGAAAGATATTATTGATACAAGTAGCGCATGTGTTACTTACTCTTGAGAGTTCTTTCAAAGTTGGATGATACCCATACTCTTGAAATGTTTTCAAGAAGTCTTTAGTGTTTGAATTTTCTTCCAAGATATTTATGTTAAAATCACCACACATAAATATGTTTCTAAGTGTTGGAAATAAGTTTTGGATATTTTCTAAGCCGCTTCTCGTTTTTTCCATAAATATTTGTGATGAAGCTTGGGGTGCTTTGTATACAGCTACTACAACAATATTTGACTTTTTTATTTCAATAGCAACAATTTCAAAATTTAATTCTTCTGAGAGATAATTTATTTCTTCTAATTTTTTGCTTTGTAAATTAGATTTTGTTAAGATCACAACTCCATAACTGCTGTTTCTGCGTGAGAAAAGGTCAGCCAAGAAGTAACCCTCCATATTCAAAAATTCATGTTTGTTTGTAGCCAATGCTCGGCGATACAGGTCAATGTTGTGCCCAGTTAAGCAAAATTGAAGGTGCTCTATTTTGCTACTCAGCGACTGCACATTATAATTAAGTATTTTTATGTTTCGTCAATTTGGGGACATCTTGGAGTGACTATCTGTGGGATTTTGCGACTTTTTAGTACTGTTGATGGTTTTGTTGGTTTCAAAAAATAATATACGGTGAGACCATAATTCCTTCTTGCCAATTTTCTGATTTAGTAAGTTCAATTTTAAATTTATGATCAGTTCCTACCTTAAAACCGCTGTTTCTACCTTTAGCACTTAATTTTTGGACTGATATTTCTGCCTTGTCAGCAATAATTTCCTGTATATGTTCTTTAATATCATCTTCTGTAAATTCTGGTTTTACTTGACTCACAAACAACCATGTTTGTCATGGAGCGCCTTGAATTTTGAAACTTGTTCCATTTCCTAATATTCTTTTAATATTTCGTACTGCTCTTTTATTTACTACTTCCGTCCACTTAGATGCTGATGTTTCCACTTCTGTTGGAGGACTATTTAAATTTATTATATTAGACAATTTTTGTGCAGACTGAGCCTGCATTACTGCTGTTGCAACATCTTGCTTTGATATACCACTCGCATCTGGAGATTTCTTATCTTGATTTTTTTTTTTTGTTGACAGGTTCTTGTTTTCCTTTATTTATATTTGTTAGCTGTTGCGGAGTTTGATTCGGCGTCAAATATTTATCATTTATTGCCGTTTTTTTCGACATTTGTGTTTTTTTATTCTGTTCTAATGTTTTGATTTTGTCTTTCAACAGCTTATTATTTTCATATAATAGATGGTTTTTGCCCTCTAATTCTAAACCTACGTTTGGCGAAGTCATTGACGTCACATTGGTTTTTATTGAAATTTAAAAAAACAATTGAAAAATACAACTAGAACTCCATTCAAAGTTAATCCACCGGTAACTAGATTTATTTTGCTCATTTAATTGGTTTTTAATATTTAAACTTTAAGACCATTTTTCTCGATTTTTTTCAGATGTAACATATTGAAAATTTTATATCATTGAAAACAACATAAAAAGTACTACCAAAATAAAAAATGAAAAATACAGGTTGTCATTTAAAAAAAAGTCGACGACGTCATAACTTTTAAAACATGGCGTAGCAACATAAAGGTGGTTGTAGTGTATGTCCTACAATTAAAATCGCTATACCGCTTCAAGGTTTTTCCATAAAAATTAATATTAACAAAGTTAATGAATTTATCCATTAGGTACTTTATTTCACACTGTATGTATGCTAAATTTGAAATAGGTTAATGACATTCTACTTTTGTTGTAGGTGTGAAGATATAACATTCCCATTGGCTCGCATATTATGAAAAGAAACTGTGAGGTTTAAACAAACACAATGGATATCAAACAAGAAACTACGGAAAGTAAACTTTGTAGTTCCACAGTTCCATCGTGCAAATCACAGAATATGAATAGCAATGAAAATTTTGATAAACTAACGATTAAACATGAAGACATCAAATTAAACTATGAAAATTGTGATAAGCTATCTATTAAACATGAAGACATTGAATTAGACAATGAAAATTATGAAAGCAAAACATTTGACAAAAATAACACCAATATTGCTTGTAGTGAAGAGAAACCTTACACTTGCTCTGTTTGTGAATATAGAACAACGAAGAAAAGTTATGTAGTTAGACATATTAAAAGGACTCATACTCAAGAAAAGTTGCACAGTTGCTCTGTTTGTGAATACAGAACGGCAGTTAGAAGTCATTTAGTGACACATATGAAAAGTCATAAAGGAGAAAAACCTTACAGTTGTTCTGTCTGTGAATACAGAACATCAATGAAAAGTACTTTAGTTGTACATATGAGGACCCATACCGGAGATAAACCTTATAGTTGCTCTATCTGTGAATACAGAGCAATACAGAAAGGTGATTTAAATATACATATAAGGCTTCACACAGGAGAAAAACCTTATAGTTGTTCTGTCTGTGAATACAGAACAGCAAAGAAAAGTAGTTTAGTTGTACATATGAGGACTCATACCGGAGAAAATTCGTATAGTAGTTCTGTTTGTGAATACAGAGCAACACCGAAAAATAATTCATCGACACATATGAGAACTCATACAGTAGAAAAGCCATATAGTTGTTCTGTTTGTGAATACAGAGCAGCATATAAAAGTCATTTAGTGACACATATGAAGACTCACACCAATGAAAAGCCATATAGTTGTTTTGTTTGTGAATACAAAGCAACACAGAAAGGTACTTTAGTTAGACATATGAAGAATCATACAGGGGAAAACTCATATTGCTGCTTTGTTTGCGATTACAGAACAGCACAAAGAAGTTATTTAGTTAGACATATGAAGAATCATACAGGAGAAAAGTCGTATAGTTGCTCTGTTTGCGAATACAGAACCGCACATAAAAATAATTTTGTTGCACATGTGAAGTTTCATACAGGAGAAAAACCTTACAGTTGCATTGTTTGTGAATACAGAACAGCAAGTAAAGGTGCCTTAGTTACACATATGAGGAATCATACAGGAGAAAAGCCATATAATTGTTCTGTGTGCGAATACAAAACAGCAATAAAAAGTAATTTAGTTAGGCATATGAAGATTCATACAGGAGAAGAGCCATACAGTTGCCGTGTCTGTGAATACAGAACAACGGTGAAAGGTAGCTTAGTTATGCATATGAGGACTCATACAGGAGAGAAGCCATTTAGATGTTCTGTTTGTGATTATAGAACAGCACAAAAAGGTACTTTAGTTACACATAAGAAAACTCATACAGGAGAAAAGCCATACAGTTGCTTATTTTGTGAATACAGAACAGCATATAAAAGTACTTTAGTTGGACATATGAGGATCCATGCAGGAGAAAAGTTATATAGAGGTTCTGTTTGTGATTACAAAGCATCACAGAAACCGGATCATAGACGAGAAAAGCCGTATAGTTACTCTATTTGAGAATACCGAGCAGCAGTGAAAAGTATTTTAGTTGCACATATGATAACTCATGCAGAGAAAAATCCTACAGTTGCTGTAGCTGTGAATATAGAACGGCAGAGAGAAATACTTTAGGCATATGAAGAATCATACCGGAGAAAATAGCCACATAGTTGCTCTGTTTGCCATTATAGAACTGCAAATAAAAGTCATTTAGATAGACATAAAACGTCATATGGAGAAAAGCCTTACAGCTACTCTGTTTGTTAATTTCTCGTGGTAACACAATTATACATAAAATTCCGATTGCAGCGATGCATAAATGCAGCTTTGATTTTGTCCCGCTGGATATCAAATGTTAAATGACAGACTGCAAGCTGATGGCAGATTGCATTTGTGCGAGTTTCGTTATTATGGTTGCATTAAGGGGAACTTCCACTGTCAATTCCTTGTCTTGCAAGATCCGCGTGCCAAGCAGTCGTGTGAAAAGCAATTCAAAAGGACTTTAATGTCACCTAAATTGAATTAATAGCCATGCGCATGCACATGCAAAACAACCTGGTCAGCATTCCAGTAGAAAGCTGTTAGAACTCGATCGATATACTCCTTGCGGGGTTTCACCAATCAAGTGGTTAAATAAGTAGCATGTAGTTGACCAATCGGGTCCAATCACCTGATCTTTCCTAATTAAAAACGGGCAGTTCCATGAGAGCATCTGAAGTAAGCAACTCGTGTTGGAGGTGATAGCGTGGCATTTGCGGCATATTAATTCATGTTGCCATTTATTTTCGCCGTTTCTTGTCGCAGCAAATTGTGGATGTGGCTAAAGCTCCTCGAGTTAGAAGGAAGCATCTTGCCAAACCAAGGACGTAGATTTGTGTTAGGGTGTCAGCCTGTGCTGATGTGTGGCCACGAATTCCATACTGAAAGACCGAGTCTTGCCGGAACTAATGATTTGGATAGCACGCCTTCTGCACTCTTTTTGAGGATTCTAACAGCGGTTTCCCTGGTTGGATTAGCTGTGGTGTGTGAAACTTTTCAATTCTTGCAGCTACCGAATTTCCCTCGAGCCGCTTCGCAGAGGTTGGAGATTGCTGACAGCAAGCGAGGTGTAACGGATGTGCTTGCCTCCGTATGAGTGAGAGGCCGTTAAAATTTCTAGAGTTATTGTGCTGTAGTAACTTCAGTACTTATCCCGATTTTACTGTGAAAAGTGTAGCGGTTAGTCAACTTATTAGTGGCGCATTCAAGAATACCGAATAGCGCCGACAGTGGGCCATAAACCTTAATTCATGTTGAGCAATAAGTAACCTAAATTTAGATATTTGCCGAGAGACAGTAATCGCGTTTAGCAGCCCGTAAGTTTAGTTGTATTCAGTGTACTTGCACATTTTTAAATTCAATATAATTAGATTAAACTAGCCCTTTTTATTTTATGGTGTTCGTATGTGACCCTCTTTTGTGATATTTATTAAAGAATTTTAGCGACTGCAAGAGATTAATCCTAAGGTAAGTCCATGACGGCAGGAGCTGGATCGTCGCACACAAACGCTGTTAGCTAACCTAAAGGATTGTCTTAGTCCGACTTCAGTGGCAATTCTTTCCTTGTGAAAAAGAAAGCAAATTGAAGCCAGTGGCGTCCAGACCTATTAACATCCCCATATCTATCACGACTTTCTCAGCGAGCTAAGCTGGCAACCTTTTGTTACATAAACACCGTAACGTTGTTAGGGTGAGTGGCACTTGCATTTTACCAACTTGTCATTTTACAATTTATCAAACTAAGGTTGTGGCCTGTCGTAAATCCCGTTTTATATGTAACAAATCTAGCGTCGCGAACGTGCAGTCTGGGGTATGTCGTAAATACAATTTTGCATGTAACAACAGCAGCACAGAAAAGTAATTTAGTTAAGACATATGGAGACTCGTACAGGAGAAAAGTTTTATAGCCAATTTAATTGTGAATACAAAACAGCAAAATAGTTTAGTTACACATATTAGGACTCATACAGGAAAAAACCATACAGTTGCCTTGTTCGTGAATTTAAAGCAACACAGAGATAATTTAGTTAAATCGAAGATCTCATACACAGCATGTGGAACGCAAGGAAATGTAACAAAAGTTAGAAACTTTTAACTATATATTTTCGGAAAGTGTGATATTCTGAGATTCTGTATTTATGTAGCCGTAATAATCACAACTCACAATTTTGTTAAGTTCAGTAAATATGAAACAATTGGTGGAATTCCAGTAAATACATGAGTTTCTCACAATAGGAATCATACTGTTGAGTGATATATCTATTCATAAAAAGATTACGCTTTTTGAAAACCTATTAAGTTTTTAAAAATAATTCATTAATTTTTGTTACAAGTAAAAATAGAGCCGCACTTTAAACAAAACCGAATTATGATTTATATCATAACCAAAATTGCCTAATCAACGTCTGGAAATAACTTGAGTAGAACTATGTAAATGAATGCGTTTTATGCTCGCAAAATGACGACTTTACAAATGCACCACTGCACAGCACAAGTATTCAGGAATATTACAAGATAGCACTTAGGAAATAATCTTATTATATTAAGAAAATTGATGTCATATTCTTTTTCTAAATATTCCTTATTTTGAATTATAAAAATTTTATTGAAACAAAGCGTTTTCTATTCTACCATGAGATAAAAAAATGATTCTGAGCAGGCTTTGATATGTGTTATACGTTTGGCAGTACTGAAGTGTATTGTCAGTCTATGTCAAATTCGAGATTGGTAGGTTAAGTTTTGAGTCAGTCTGTGTCAAACAACAAACAAAACCTAACCTACTAATCTCGAATTTGACATAGACTGACAATACACTTCAGTACTGCCAAACGTATAACACATATCAAGGCCTGCTCAGAATCATTTTTTTTATCTCATCCTATTTGTGAATAAAGTTCAGTACAGATGAGCAGTTTACATACTTATGTAAACTAGTACGCTTATAATAAATATTAAATACAATAAATTTTTCCTTTTTGTAATTTTTTTAATAATTGTTGTTTTACTTATCAGTCAGATTTTGTCTAAGAACGAACATATAGTATAACGAGCCGGACCTGGTTCGGTTTGTTTAGAATAGCATTTCAATCTATAGCCGATTTGTACATCTGTGTTCATTATTGTTCGCTGTTATATGTTGACTAGTATACAGTGTTCGCCAAAAAGTTGGCATAATATGGAAAAAAAATATGATTGATTTTTCAAAAAAACTTTACGTCAATAATTTGTGCTTGTCTAAAAACCTATTTAGTCTCTATCATATATACCGAGTGATTTTTACTTTTGTCAAAATCTCTAGTGCTATTTTTCGCAAATTAAGTACGATTTCAATGAGATTTTTTAGAGTGTGTTATTTTTAACTAACAATATCAAGGCAAAAAATTCCGAATTTTTGTTAACTTTAGCTAAAAATTAATTTTTAAATTTTTTAAATATTTTTCAGAATTTCACATATCAAGACTTAATATTAAAATTCAATTTTTTTATGTTAAGACTAAAGATTTATAATTGAAAAAAATAATATAAAATTTTAATTACTTTTTTGGATTTTTTATTATTTGCCGAAATGTAGTATGTTTGCATAATTTTTATGCAAGGGTCTTTTTAGGAGAAATATTTTTTAATTATAATTAATATCTATTTAAATGGCTTCAAGAAACTCTAATCTAGCCCTGTTAATGAATTATTACTGTTACAAAGATCCTACAAACGTTCTTTTACAGTTGTGTAAATGAGGAGATTTTTTAGAACATGTAATTGGATAAAGAAAAATCTCATTTAGACAACTGTAAAAGAACATATACAGGATTTTTGTAACAGTAATTCATTAACACCGCTAGATTAGAATTTCTAGAAGCCATTTACATAGATATTAGTTAGAATTGGAAAATATTTCTTCTAAATAGCGCCTTGCATAAAAAACGTAAAAATTATGCAAACACTACTTTTCGGTAAATAATAAAAAATCTAAAGAAGTAATTAACATTTTATATTATTTTTCCCAATTATAAATTGTAATGGGACTTTAATTTTATTTCGACCTCGTTCGTTCTACCCAAAATTTTACTAGATTCGGCCCTGTACTAGTGACTTTCGAATTCATTTCAGCCAGCGTTCAGATGCTCGTAACCTGTAAAATTCCTTTATAAGCATTTTATTGGGACTGCGTAGTTTCTTGCAGTTATTTCCGTTTAGGTTATATTTCTCCGAATTGTAATTATAAAGTCATTCTTTGTTCCATGTTAGGGATAAGACCGTTTCGTGTTTCAACTTTTTAACCTGCTTACTGTCCGATGTATTTAAGCCTTTACAAAAATAAGGTTTGATGAATCCTTTGTTGCCACGTAATATTTGAACACTGTATCAGAACTCTATCTCGCCTTCCGGCAGTCGTAACTTTGAGATTTCTTGGAAATCTTATTTATTGGTCAAGACATTTGAACCTTGTGGAACTTTCCGATATGCAGTATTGCCAAGCGGGGCTCCCCCCCCCCCCCGAATTTTGCTAAGCCAGATATGACCTCAGCCGCCGAAGGCTTTCGTTGTTTGTTTTTCTACCTAGGCTTTGCGCCAAGCTTTGGGCAAAGGAAAGAAAGTTTCGATAAGCCCGTGGTTACCGTGCAGGTGGGATCATTAATTTTGGGAGTTCAAAACTTTCTTCCGTTGGGTTCTTCTCGAGCCCGTACATTTCTGAATGGAATGAGTAACGAGCCTTCAGACGAATTAGCAGCGAGTCTTCGAGCAGTTGAGTGTGTGTAATTTTCGCGGCCCCTGGTGTAACAAGCATTGTTACACCGGGGGAAAATCTTTGTTAACGAATTCTGTGTTCTTTACGCGGCGTTGGATTTTTAAGTTAGTTCTGCCCCCAGCTCTGACAGTGGCAGACTCGATATAGCTTAAAAAGCCCGTGCGGCGAGCGTGTGTGTAATGACCTAGGTCGGCTGAATTCCAGGCGATGCGTCTTCTTTAGTTTTGTTACTTCTGGGGAGAAGTTAATTGCACTCGTTGCACATTCGGTTGAAGATGCCCTCGTAACGCCTTAGTGATTTCTCGGTTGAGTGAGAAAGTTCTGCATTTTGCAAATCCTGTCGTCCGTCGTGCCTTATTTGGAGTTTTACGCTCGCTGCCGGAAGCAACCTTCGTCTTCATGAGCCTTCTGCAGTCACCGCCTAGTTCCGACAAAACCCTCAACAACCCTTTCAAAGCCGTGGGTGCTGTAATTGCTGCTAGCGGCTGCCAAGCCTCTTCAGGTCCGGCTCTGTCACCTGCCATTCCCCATCCACATGTTCCGGCTCAGGTAGGAGCCACCTTTGTGATTTGTTTTGTGTTAACTGTATCACGAGAGTGCCGCAAAGATATATCGGGTGTGCGCCGCATCTAGCGTGCATAGACCTTCGTGCTGGTAATTTATTGCGCCGTCTTATTGATAAATTGATAAATTACTGGGGGTCATCCCTATCGTTGTTTGTTGTGTGTACCACTATGTTTTATTTGCATGACTAATTAGCTATTAAGATAACTTTGCCGGGATCCCCGTATTAATCAGGTAGGGTGTATCACTTGTAAGATAAACTTGAAAATTTCTTGTATGTGTTCAAACCATTAAACATTAATCTTGTCATAGTCAGTCTATTTTATTAGTAGTATCTGAGAAATCCTTTTTTTGGGTCTTCAACCCTCCATTGGAAAAGGCCGTGTGTATTTTATTGTAAAGCCAAAAAATGTCTTTTTGAGAAGCAAGCCCTAAGACTTGGGCTAGCGTCAGTTTTTTTTGTGTTGATCTTCTAGGAGGGTGGCCAATTTAAGGTAAGCCAGTTGTTTCACGGCCACCCTGCGTTTTGTACCAGCCGACTTGAAGGGAGCTTGATGAGCGACGGCGAAGAGGCAGCCTGCAGCTAACCCAGTACATTTTTGGTCTAGCTCTCGTGATGTTTCTCGTTTTGGTTCACGAGGGTTGTTCATCCCTTAAAAACGAGTGGCGCTCTGGGTAACGTTTTAAGTAAAAGTCCTAGGGTAAGTACCGTCGGTTTTGATTGAGCTTTCGAATCACGCCTTCTCGACTAAGCTAGACCGTGGGTAACAGGAGCGCCGTTATCTGCTCCAACACATTTAAGATCTGTGTTTTGTAAAAGCCGGCGAACCCTTTAATCTTTCCCCGATTTTGACAGTGCTTGTGATCGATGTCGATTCGAGCATTTAATCATGTAACAAAATCTTTAGTGTTCACATAAAAAACTTGAACTTTAATATTAAGTCTTTGTATGTGAAATTTTGATAAATATTTAAAAAATTGAAAAGTTAATTTTTAGATAGAGTTAAACAAGGTGTTTTCTGGCCTTGAGATTGTTCAGTTAGATAAAAATACCACACTCTAAAGAAGTCTCATTGAAATCTCATTTAACTTCCAAAAAATATCACTTTTTAGATTTTGACAATTTCGAAAAACTTCATTTTCTAAGTAAATTTTAATGTTATTTATTTTGCAATCGTACCGAAAAGCTGATTTTTATGAACGTAATTACGGCATTAAAATTTGTCTTCGCGGCGGTTACTAATAACAATTGCCTCCACGTAAACTTTTCTGGAAGGTTGCACAAAAAATGTTGTGTATACACGTCTGAAAAAACTGCTTTTTACTGCCGCTGGCGCGAAAAGTGAATATTGTTTTTCTACAACCGCCTTATTGTCATGACTTTCAATACCAAAATCTGTCATTGAAGTTAACGTTTCTCGTACTAATACAAATAGTATATCCTACTTGGCAACACTTTTGGTTCCTAGGACTGAAGGTACTTTTACTTCTTATGAACTAAAAGTAGGTTCTACTTGGTCGTATATGGATGCAATTGTTTTAATACTTTTAAAGTGACAAACTTCAAAAGCAGTAAGTCATTTAATACTTTGAATATTTGTACTCTTCTTGGTTGCAGAAAAAAATAATATGTATTATTCGAATTAAAAGTGGCTCTGTTTGACTGGCAGTTTTAGCATTCGCTCGGCTACGCTGTGCTTCGCCTCGCAAATGAAAAGATAATTGCTTGTCAAACAAAGTGCCACTTTTAATCCTTTTAATCCATAATCAGTTTAGATTTTAAAAATGTTTTAAAATAATTTTTTATTGTGCTTTCAGTTTAATGCATTTTCGACGTATGAAGAAAAAATAGCATATCTTATATTTTATGTAGAGTTGAAGCGAATGTAGCTCATCTGTATTTTACGGACATATCTACAATTTCGTCATAAAGAGTGTCACTTGAGCTGCGTATAAAATAATATATTATTGTTGTGGTACCTAGAAAATATTTAATGATATGAATTGCCCTCATCTTTCCTTAAACAGGCTATTGACAGACTATGCCAGTCTTTATAACATAAAATCGTACGACAGGGTTACTACTGATGCACACTAGAATATTACATTAAGTTAGAGCGATATCAAACTCGTGTGTTTGGGAAGGCGAATTTATTAATTGTTTTATTTACAAACTTAATTTTGTTTGTTAATAAGGACATAGTAATGTGATAAACATTACACTACCCCCCCCCCCCCCTAAATAAAACATAATTATACTTAGTTCCTAGATCTTTTCAATTCTCCTTAAAACTACTAACAATAAAATATAACATGTAACAAAAACAGGAACAGAAACCCGGACTCGTAGCAAGGGGAAGGTTGTGGGAAAGGGGTGCTTGCCGGAATTTATGAAATATGCTGAAAAGAAAAATAACGACAAGTATGTGCACAAAAAGTTGAAAAGCAACCAACAAATGAATACGTAAAATCTTTAAATAACAACAAGCACCTAATTAGGTAAAACTGAATACAGTATATGGAATAGAGTACTATGAGGTCGCATTTAAGGACCATACTGAAATAGCGCTGATTTTGTTTGTCTTTTACTAACCTAGGGAAAGTGCAGAGGAAGCACAGATCAGGATGGATATAGCTGAGGCGAGACATGTTTCTTTGTATGGTGAAAATTAACCGAAATAAGACCCCAGTTTAAGAACAATTGCATTTCAAGCAAGAAAGCTACGTTCTTGGTAACAACTTTGTTAGATTTATTTAAGCGGCAGCCTAGATGAGCACCAATCTTTACGTACATCTACTTGTAAAAGCCATATCTCCGAAACTTTCCCCATTGACGTTTTCGGCTTGTAATTTTAACATTTATTTTGGAACTGGGTGATTTTATACTGACACAAGAATCGCCATCGAAGTCGCTATCAAGTGAGTCAAGAAGTGTAACCACACTGAGTCCGAGCATTGTGCCGCCCTTCAACAAAAGGCGTCCAGAATCCGAACAATCTCAAAACCTTCGGCAATTTGTTGTCATGGGTAAAGATCAGGCGATGGTTCGTAAGGTTAATAATTGAATAAAAATAAAGCAAGTTACAAAAGGGCACCAGTCGTCAACTACGACAACAATAAAAACAGCCTAAGTCACAGCCTAAATAAAACTCACTTATGTATGGCTTTTAGTTTACACTAATCTATTCTCTTAAAAAACGAGCAGGTATCGTTAAGTCAAGTAGAACATATGCCAGTAGCAGATAACAAAAAAGAGGCTTTAATTGCTAAACTATGTGAGTACAGTTGCATAAAACAAACATATAAAAGTACATAGCGTCCAGGACGCATAAATATTACACCAGGCTCATCAATGCAAAATAATCTGTAGTTCATTGACACTATCAATTTAAAATGGGCACATAAATGCTAAACTGGGCGGCTAAATTTAAAATTACCCAAGAAGTTACATGTTATTATACACAGAAATTATGTTAAATAAAAGAAAATAATTAAACAAAGCTAAATAGCGAAGTCATGAAGCTACGTTGCAGTCTTAAGCAAGAAAATAATTAGTTAAAGTTAAATGGCGAGAAAAATTATTAAAATTTGATTAATTATGAAATAGTAGAAACGGCTGTCGGAGGTGGGCGCTAAATATGTTTAATGTAAATGCGTGGTTTAAACAGACTTTTAGCGTGTAATTTAATATTATTATGTGTATAAATGCAGAATAGAAACATTCGCCTGTTTGATGGTCTAGTATTTAACGATAGTAATATTCAGCATTGTTTCTTTAACAGGATATATACCACTTTGTGGTTAGTTGGTGTGTAAAAATGGCCTTTATTTGTGTTTATAAACCAAAATATAGTATTTAAATTTTAATAATATAATTTCACGGTTATATTTCATAAAACAGCATTTGCAACATGAATACGTCAAAAAATGTATTACAAGCACTCGCCGCTTTTTGACTGTCCTAGTAACTATAAGCAATTATGCTAAAGTTTATTGACGCTGCTTTACAGTTTGTTATTAAATGTAACATGCAAACCACTTTGACCTTTAGAATTTAGGTCATAAATTAAGTGTAGCCTATATATTGCAGTGGTAGCTCAAATAATATTTTTACAAATTGAATTGTTTAATTGTAATTTCAATATTACATTCTTATTAATAACGGTAGCGCCTTGAAACTCTTTTCAGGGTTAGTTCGATTATCTAGTTGCTTATTAATTGCTATTTTATTTTAATAATGACTTTAAATTGCTTAATGACATGAACTGTCACCCCGCACGTCAAACAGTGCTCCACGAACACTTTCAATATAATATGACAAATATAAATTCTATTCACCTCTTACTAACTCAATATTATATGATAAGTATTTGATTCTAGTTAATTACACTTTTCTAATTGTCTTTTATTTACTACTGCTTTGATAGGACAAATTAAAAACCCATCTGGACTCCTCTCATTCTCACCGCTTCAAAGTAACCTCAAGACAGCACTCTTCCTGACGTCCACAGTTCGGATCCCCACATAGTTCAGCTATTAGTACAGTAAAATTAGCTCCAAACCAGGGAATCCAAAAAAACTAAGGTCTGACTGTTACAAATTGTTCATTACCCTTTTCTCTAAATGTGGTAAAAAGTCTTCGTCACCAGAGCTTCGGGTTTTGGAGGGGGGTGAGGGGGAAGTGTCAAAACGGTGTTTTTTCTAGGTTTTTTGCAAATATCTCAGAAACCCTTCAGTTTAGAATTTATTATATCCTATACAGTTTTAAAGTACGTTAAATTTCCAACAAAAATTGTCCAATACATTTTTTGCTGGGCCCAATAGTTTCCGAGATATGGAGGGGGTAAAATTTAGTTATTCCGTCGAAAATAGTAGAAAAGTTGCTAAACTTATCAAATTATTGTTTCCTTTTGTTTTATTGAAGTGTACTATTTACACAAAGGGCAGATGGATTCAATAAAAAAGAACCAAAGATTTTGATAATATAAGAACGAAATTCAACTGTCACTGCTCTTCATTGTCACTCCGATCACTATCTGAATCCATTCGGATATGTTCTTGCTCGTCCTCTTCATCTGGTAACAGTAAATCCTCTTCCTCATCATAATCAGTGAATACCTCCGTATTGCTGCATCCGTATTCAGCGCGATTGGTGCACATGGTTAAGCACTGAAGGCCACTTCTTCGGCACTCACAGTTGTTGAGACACTCCTCTGCATGAACAAGAGATCATGTGAAGCAAGGGTTCTGGAGCAGCAGGACGAGGTGTTGTTGGACGCAGGTGCCCACTGACTTTTATCCATCTCCATTTCAGGGAGTTTTTCTTGCATCCGTGCCACTTCTGCACTTGATGGTACACTCTCAGTGAGTGTTGCCTTGCTGCTGCTGTGGTGGGAAGTAGAACAGCTAACTTGAACTCTCCTTGCAACGGCTGCTTTGCAACTGTCTTTATGTATATCAGATGACGTAGAACATCCAAATTTTGTTTTTTTCCACATCATTTGCACTTTTTTAAAAGGAGCTGTTTTGCCTTTCCTGTATATTGCGGACACAGAATCACAGCCTGTAAAGACATAAACACACAATAGAACATCTTTCATGTCCCCTAATTCATGCTGCAATGCTTGAATATTGTGAATTTTATATGACTGGCACATTCATCTTTAAGCTGCAGTTGGGTGGAGCAAGAGCAATTAACATGACTAAGAGGTCAGTGTCGTCACCTATTACGTTCACCTTTAACCCCTCTTGAGCTGCTGTGATTGCTGACGAAACAATCAGTGTGTCTGCGTCCCCAAGGGCCTGAAACACATTACATCCTTTTTTCTTAAATGCACTGTCAGAAGGGATATTAGCTGTTCCTTATTGTTTGTTTGTAAGGAATTCACTTTGCCCAAAGGTGACTTGGATGGGGTCTTCTACTTTCACACCTACGTTAATAGCTGAGTGAGACCTTCGCAGATGTTCCTCATCTTTTGTATTCAGCTGTTCACTGTAACCATCGAACACGACGGCAGCATTTCCGTAATGACCAAAACGTAGTCACAATATTGCTGGCATATCATCTTGAACGTTGCATGGCGTTGCCAAACAACACGATGTAGGAGGTGCCCTCCATCTACAACATACAATACCCCCGTGTCATCTCATTATCAGGTGGATCAGTTCCTCCACAAGGTAACACTTTCAACATGGACGATTTGGTGCCTTTCCTTATTAAACCATTTTCATCGAACAGTGAGGGAGGATATATACATAGTTCATAGCCAAATATTTCTTTTAACTGTTCTTCCATACTCACAGTATAAACCATCCGGTAAAGCAGCTGGTTGTGGTTGCCGTGAATGGTGTTATTTCGGATCTTGATAGATTTTGTCACGGCTGCTAACGATTTGACAGTGTATTTTTTTTCAAACGAATTTCACTGAATTTCATCCCTTCTATCTCTTGTATTGCAGATAATCCAATATAACGGGCCTCATCACAATTTGTTTTTGGATCAGCCAAGATACCCGTGGAAAGGGAAGACAGCTGAGGATGTTTTGAAAAAGGATTGTGCTGTTGAAACCAAGAAATGAAAATCCGTATGTGCTTAGCATTTCGCTTCTGGTTTGCATCACGTAATTCTACATGTTGCTCTGAGGAAGCCGAATCAACAGATGCAAATCTCTCAATTGCTTCGACAATCCTTGAGCTTGCAGGCATCGATTTCACCCATGTAGCGATCGTTGATGCAGTAATCCCTCTGCCACCGGTCAAACCACCTTTTGTTTTCATCGCTCTCGTTAACACTTGTTCAACGGTCATATCGGTCCAAACACCGCTCCAAAATTTGTCGCTTCGGCGAATGGTGAAGAAACCCTTTGTTACAAATTTGTCAAATTCATCGTCAGGTAGAGTGCTCAAAAGCTGCAGGCAATCTTGCAGGTACAAATGAGACGTTTTAGCATAGTTAAGATGCCCTATGGCATGAAAGAAAGGCAGCATTTGCTGCACATAGTGGAGATGGAGATAAAAATCCCCGCATCTTTCTGCTTTTATGAACACCTTTATAAGATTTACCATTTCAATAAATTGGATCCACAATTTTTGCGTTCTACCACTCTCCTTGGAATTCTGCAGTTGGTCTTCCACAGTTCGTACCAAATTCTTGACTGCAGCCGATCCCACTATATCATCAGGGCCTATTTCACACGAAATTAATGATGAATAGAGTGCCTTCAACTCTTCCTTGTGGACGTCTGGACTCTGTGTCTCAATAAAAACCGTCATAAGGGCTTCTTGAGTTAGGAACAGGGCGCGGATAGCTCTGGAATATGCTTTCCCATTCATCATTTGCGGAATGCTGTTTTTGGCATAAACTTGTCTCCACACCTCTTCCAAACCACTTCCAGCCATTATATGGCCGACTGATCCTATAAAAGAAAGAAGAAAGTGGAACCCTCCAAGCCGGATGAACAGTGATTTCAAGGGGCAATCGGGAGGGGCACTGGCTACCATTTCGTGGGCCTTGGCAAAGAGTGGTTGGTCAAACGTGACCATAACGCGAGTCTGCCTATTCTTACGACCCTCTTCAGCAGAATAAAGGAGGACGGTGTAAATGGTTGATGGGTTTGAAGGTGCTAAATTTACAAATGGAAGAGCTAAAACTGCTGACGTTTCATAAGGCTGTGCAGCATACCACCTTTCCATGCATCCACTCCAACCGGGCCTAGTCTGTGAACCATCAAGCCAGATGCCAGTCAACCAAAACATTTCCAAGGTGTGAGTTATAACAGCTGATATTGGTTTAAATTCCATTGCTTTCCAGTCTAAAGCTGTTACATGATTGTATCCAGATATAATCGGGCATCGGTATATCTGAAATTACGTTAAGCCACAGTTTTCAATTGCAGTGTACAGTACAGCTCCATCAAGCATTCTTCTGCATCTAATTTCCAATAATTTGATGAGTTAAGCAACTTTTCTACTATTTCCGACGAAATAACTAAATTTTACCCCCTCCATATCTCCGAAAATATTGAGCGCAGCAAAAAAGTGTATAGGAAAAATTTTGTGGAAAATTTAACGTAGTTTAAAAGTTTATAGGGCACAATAAGCTCTAAACTGAAAGCTCTCCGAGATATTTGCAAAAAACCTAGAAAAATATACTGTTTTGACAACTCCCCCCCACACCCCTCCCAAACCCGACGCTCTGGTGACGAAGACTTTTTACCACATTTAGAGCAAAGGGTAATGAACAACTTGTGACAGACAGACCTTAGTTTTTTTGGATTCCCGGGTTTGGGCATTTTTTTGTCTACTTTTACTGTACTACCATGAAGCACTGCTTATTAACAAACAGCTGCCAACTCGTCAAACCCCTGACTGCCTGCAAAAATGGTCCCTTTCTTTTCACCAACGCTACCGTCACCCCCAACAGCTTCCCTCGTTCCAACGGCTTCACGGCAAGTTTGCTCCCACAGATGAATCCAAATTAATTTTCTACTCCCTTAGCTCCTACTTTAGCCATCTCTGTTGTCAGTAACCAACAGAATCTCCTGAATCCAGTAGTTCCTCCGCCAATTCCTGTATACGGATCTAGACGTCCTCAGTAGTCCCTTAACAAAACCAGCAATCAATGACCTTCCAATCAATGTAACTTCTTATCAATTGTAGTATTAAAATTAAATCAATTCTATCCAAATCTTATTATATTCTTGCTTCCTATTCTTGCTAGTATCTAGTTAAACCATATTCCAAATTATCTTCAGTAACTATTATCTTGATCTTGTTAACCTCGTAGATTTAGTTATTACCCCTTTTACCTTATCCAAATAAAATTTAAGTAGACAGGGTTAAAATTCCACTTTTTATTACTACAAAAATACGAAATTACATGTTTTTTCAATTTGTTATTTTTCAATAATCATAACAAAATCTGCCTAGATGCTATGTTACAATTATTCATGCCCTCTACAAAATATACTTATTTGAGTTCTACCTACTTCATTATATCCTTTATCCAATAGACGTGTCTGTCCAGGACGCTGTTTTGTCTGTCTGGGACGCTGTTTCAGCAGCCAAACCGTAAGAGATAGAGAAAAATCTGGTGTGATACACTCACACAACTTCCTTTTACAGTGATCTTATAATTAGTCAAAAATTTCATTTTTAATTTTTAACCATTTGTTAAAAATTTTCAAAAATTACAAATTCTACAAAAACGGTACAAAATCGAGTGTTAGTTGAAGAGACAAATTTTCTCTAGAATTTTAAGGTGAATTCAAAAATGTAATAATATACCGGGTGTTTTATTTAAAATAGGAGTTAATAAAAAAAATAGAAAAAAAACAAAAGAAACCCTTTTAGAAGTATTCAACTGGAAAATCACCTATCTCACATCAATACACATTAAAAATGTAAAATTTAAAAAAAATCGTTAGAGCCGTTTTTGAAAAAATCGAAAAAAACTGAAAAATCACAAGAGTAAACACCTACTTCCGGTTATGCGATTTTCTCCAAAAGCTTGCTGTCTCATCTACATAGTACACAAAACTTATATATGAAGTTTCAATGCCATACCTCTTTTCGTTTTTGAGATATTCTGTTCACAGACACACACACAGACAGACACACAGACAGACAGACCAATGAAAAAAAATATGTTTTTTGGGATCAGGGGACTCTAAAACGTGAAGATCTGTTGAAAACTCAATTTCGAATTTTTGGGGTGAATCCAATACTTCCTTTATAGTAGTAAAAGGAAGTAAAAAAGTTATTAAAGTTATATGTTTGGAATGGTCATGTCAGGTCAGGAACCGAATTTCAGTCTCTAATACTAATTATTATCTTAATTATGTCCTAATCCTAACTTTCTGGTTAGATTCTAGGCAAATTTTATCAAGGCGAATGCGACTGGTAGTTTGCTACCAACAATGACGTCATATACGTACGTGTGGTGAATACGCGTTCTATTTGCAAAACGGTCTTTTTTGTTTTATTAAATGAGACATTTGTCTCACTGGACTGCTAGTTATTTTTAATAGAAATTGTATTTGTCACATGTAACATAAACTTGTATTTACCTTCTAACTTTCAAAACCACTACAGAATACTCAAGTGCTATACCTTTCAACTTAAATTGCATCAAATTCAAATTCTAATAATGACTTTCATTCAAACAGCCAATTCTTTTTAAACTTTTCTAAGTTGATTGTTTTGATCTACCAAATTTTATATTTACATGAATATTCATCCAAAACTGTTCTTTATGTATCATAATTATAACAATATAGTATATTTGCTAGTCAATAAACAATACAGTTTTTATCTTTGTGTTCACAAACCTCTACCAATAGGTCCAACGCTTTACTGCCCTCCTTATGTGAGATGCATAAGGCCGTTGGCTCACCTTCGTTTTCCATGCCACTACCCAAAAGGATTATCTTCTAACTGTTCTAAGCCATCCAACACTAAAACAAACAGTCCACTACAATCTGTACAATTTGAGTAGATTTTTGGAACTAATCTTTTCAGTTTAGCATGAGTCCATGGCAATAGCATTTGCCTCTGTCCGTCTTCCTATGGAATAATGATAATATACCCTCATATACCTATGAAAAGCGAGAGAAGTCGAGTAGCGCAGATGGGTAGGCGCTTGCTTTGCATTAAGCAAGTTCTCGGTTCGAATCCCGCGAGGGCCGGAATTTTCAGCAGCCTGGCGATTTGAACCGGGCTCGGTAAGACCATTCACAGTTGGGCACCAAATTAACTGTGCTCTACTCAGAACCACAGACCTAAGAGATATAGTAACAAGGTCAACATAACACACACGCACACAGCTCACACAATGGTTGCTGTGCAAGCACAAAAGGAGCGCCCCAACTTTGTATCCCGAATCTGGGGCAAGTTGAACATTGTACCGCCAGATGCAAGCACATAAAGCACCAGCCTCGACACCGCAAGGTAAAACGAGGTTATCGATTATACATACATATATATGAAAAGCCGAGGATTCCTACAACTTATATTTCACTTCGACAAAGCAAACCTGCCATGCAGTCTGAAATTTGGTGCTACCGGCGGATAAACTGAATTGTTTCCCAGAAGTAAAAACATAACACCTTTGCCGTGAATTGGAACAAGAAAAAATAATTCTGACAAAATGCACTGCAGTATCATAAAATGCTAAAATTCTGTGTCTGTAATTTTATACCAGTAACAATTATACGTGATACTATATGCATAAGTTGTAAATCTTTCAGTTAGGTATTGTATCAGTAATCTGTCATGATACACGACGTGAAAGGCCTTTGCCAAGTCAAGAAATACAACAGCACAGAAAGTTGTGTTTTGTGTTACTGTGTCGTCAGTTAATTTATTGATGTAGGACTACTGTATAAAATAACCTTTAGGGCTAATCATATTTCGCGCGTCGGGTTATCAGTTCAAGCGAGTGATTTTGTTTTTGGGCGTTGATATAGGCATTTGCTCGTTTTGTGGCTCATTCTTCTCCGATGTATGCTGTGATCGAGTCAAGATCGCTATTCAAATTAATTCATTACTACTGACATTTCTTTGTATGTAATGTAATGTAATTACGGATTGCAATTTTATGTGCTAAATCTTGCAGTTGCATGAACTACCCCAACTCTATGCTTTCTAACTTGCTTTTAATTTATTGTGTTGCAAGCAGAGTTGAGTAGCGGGCTCAATACCATCTCAGATTCCCCCTAATTTGTGAGAATTAAAATCACCACGCATGGGTATCATTTCTCATCATACGCTGCTTGACATGCGTTGTTATTTCAATTATCACAAAATTTTTATTGTATGACTCAAATGTTACTTTTAATCAGTCCAATCCATTTAACCTAATTCCTATTCTGCCTATCCTACTTTCCTACACTAACCTAATCTATCAAGTGTGGCACAACATTTGTTTTAAAACTAACCTCTTCTACATTACACTCTCTAAATATGGGTAAATTGCCGAAATATGAAAGCGTCCCCTAATTTTGTTATCCACTTCATTGAACAACTCGTACGTATTTTCATTGCGCAGGACTTTATGTACTCTGTATGGTCCTTCATATGCATTTAAGAACTTCGCACATATCTTTTCTCTTCTATCGGCTACTTTAAGCTTCTTAATAATGACTCGGTCCCCGATTTTGAATTTCATACGCTTCGAGATTTTTCGATTTTGCTTTTCCTCGTATCGGTCTTGGGTCTTCTTAACCCTTTGCCTGATCTCCAACAGTTCATTTATCCCTGTTGCATCCTCTTCCGGCCTCCATGGTCTCGCAGGTACAATGCCTTTGCATAACGTAACCAAGCTTATCTCGGTTGTAATATTAGGCACGTTATTTATGAAGTCTTCTACCTTTGGCAGGTATTGAACCCATCTATTATGGTGCTCATGGGTCATTATTTTGAGATATTTAATTGCTTCTTTAATGTACCTCTCTGCGACATTAGATTGCGGGTGTCGTATGCTGCAGAAATAAGTTTTAATCCGCTTCTGTTCTAAATTGTTAATTAATCTAGCATTCTTGAAGTAACTTGCGTTGTCAGCTAAAACTTTCTTCGGAGTCCCCACTTATTGTTGATATTTTTCGATAGACTTGATGACATGTTCGGTGTTACTGTATTTCGCTGGGTAAAGTTTTATGTATTTTGAGAACACATCGACCATTATTAAAATATGTCTGTATCCATATTGTCCCGGTACTAAGTTTCCTAAATAATCTATTGCAACTAGTTCAAAAGGTTCGTTGACTCTTATACTCTTTATCACGTTCTGGTTGGTATGGCTCTTTTCTTTAGCCAATTGACATACTTTACAGCAATTTGTAATATGTTTAATAAATTTTAGATCGTTCTTGGTGTAGAAACATTCGGGAAATATTAGCCATGTCTTCCTTCCCCCACAATGTCCAAAAGTTTGATGAATTTCTTTAACAACTTTAATTACATCGTTTCTGCACAAAACTATTAATTCTTTACCCCTCAATAATTTTACCTTCTACTATCTTGAAACCTTTATATTCTTGGTTCGGACTGTCTTGTACCAAATTTCGTATTTGCTGAAGTTCCAAATTTTCTTGTTTAGCTAATAACTCTTCTTTTGAAAACCTCCCTTGTTGATAAATTTTCTCTATCCCTATTACCAATTGTTTTTGCCTTCTACTCTTCGCTGCGTCCTTCCTACTCAAGAAATCAGCGACGACATTCATGTTTCCTGGTCTATGTCTGATCTCGAAGTCATACTGTTGCAAGTACAACGCCCACCTGTACAATCGATCGTTATGGAACGTTTTGTTTTTCATGAATGATATGGCTGCATTGTCTGTTTCGATATAGAACTTGTTTCGTAACCCTTCAGGATTCGTGAGATAAAACAAATTAGGACTTCGACTCCTTCTTGCATCTGTATTAGTTCAGCTGCTACTGCCATGTCCGATGCGTTCGTCCTTACTATGAAGCTTTCTTTAAAATTCGGGTATTTAAGTAGCAATCCTTCATGGAATTTCTGTTTTAAATTGTTGAACGCTTTCTCTCTTTCTTCACTCCAAACCCACTTTGTATCTTTTCTCAGCAATTCGACCAATGGCAATGTTAATTCCGAATAATTCGCTATAAACTTCTTATAATAATTTAATAGGCCAAGTAAACCTCTTAATGTTTTCAAACTCTTGGGGCGAAGCAAATTCTTTATTTCTTCTATTCTTGCTTCACTGATTGTGACTCCATTAGTGCTAATTTCATAGCCTAAGTGTGCTACATTTGTTTTCATAAATTGGCACTTGGCCAAATTCAACTTTAATCCGTTTTCATTTAAAGTACTTATTACTAAATCTAAATGTGCCAAATGCTGTTCCACATCCCTTGAAAAAATTAAAATGTCTTCTATGTAATGCACGCAGAAGTTATCATACTTGTATGATTGTAAATGTACAGTGACGCCTATAATTGGCCTAACGGCTGTTGGCGGAGTACGGGATAAAATAAAATAAAATAAAAATACTTGTTTAATATTTGTTGTATCGCTCTCACTAAAGCTGCACATGATGTCGTCAAACCAAACGGGACCACCTTACATTGAAAAATTTTCCCTTCTATGCAGCCAAAATTAGTTTGTCAAATCTAATTTCGTTAATACTTTCTTGTCCCAAATTTGACTTAACAAGGCATTGATTGTCTGCGGACTTTCATATTGAGGTTTCGTAATATGATTAATCCTACGTGCATCTAAACATAACCTAAGACTACCATCGCTTTTCTTTACCACTACCATCGCTTTTCTTTACCACCACCATTGGATTAACGAAGTTTGTTTTCGAATGTTCTATTACATCATCATCTAGCATTTGTTGTAACTCACGTTTCACTTTTTCGCGCTGTGGAAATGGTATGGGATAAGATTTAGATTTAAAGCTTATCGTTTCGTCGACAACAAGTTTATGGTAATATTTCGTTGCTTGTCCGGTTTTCTGATTTACTATATCTTTACTAGCAACCCAGTGAGACAAATGTCTCATTTAAAAAAACAAAAAAGACCGTTTTTCAAATAGAACGCGTATTAAATAAAAACTGTACCCAGACCTGGAAGGTGTCAAAGTGGTACGCCGCATGGGAACATTCTGGAACCTGTCAAAGTGGTTGCCTAACCGATCAAGGTTTTAAGGAGCAGAGGATCGCAGCTCCGTTTGGCTGCTGAAACATCGTACTGACACTTCCGGTTTTCGAGAAAGGATTAGGATATAATTAAGATAATAATTAGTGTTAGAGACTGAAATTCGGTTCCTGACCTGACATGACCATTCCAAACATATAACTTTCATCACTTTTTTCTCTATCTCTTACGGTTTGGCTGCTGAAACAGCGTCCCGGACAGACAAAACAGCGTCCCGGACAGACAAGTCTATTAGATAAAGGATTCCTGTCTATGATTTCCATAATTCTGCCTCTATATTGTAGATAATCACTCCCTATCTGTTCATCATCCAGCATTCCTTCTATTATCGCATAATTATTTATAATCACTTCGTCTCCTGCACTCTTGACTAGGTAACAAATCATATCGTCTCCTGCTTTTATTTCAGCTAGGCAACAAGTTTTACGCTCTTGATCCTCAACAGACCAAGGCCTTCTTATATCATTTATTTGGATGCACTTTTGTATTCCATCAATTTTAATTCCAACTTGCTGACTAATATCGACACCTATCACAAATTGTACATTTAAGACAGCTACTATGTAAAATCGGACATCAAATTCTTTTCCATTTATGCTGATCTTGATTGCCAATACTTTACTGGTAGTTGAGATTTTCTTCCTTGTTGCGGACAATAAATCAATTTTGTTAACTTTAATACTGTTGCTTATGATTATTTATAACTTCCTCCTGTACTAAAGAAACAATTGTTCCGCTATCAATTAGCGCATAGTATTCCTCATCTAAAATTCGCAATTTATAAACGGTAAACATGAGTTTGTAACATTTTCTTCATTTTCCTCCAATAAATATTCCCCCGTTTTATCATAGGCGATGGCAAAGTTGGCAATGTTCTTATAACTACTATTATATACAAAAATTACAAAAATTGGGTTTTTTACCCCTCGTGTACCTCGGCTATCTCAATTCGGTTAATGTCCTCTGCATTGTTTATGTTCCCTGTTCTTTCAGTAAATAGTGCGTTAATATAAGAGCGGTCCCTGTTTTGATTCTGGTCCATTTCTTGGCACCTTCTCTTGTTCTGTTCCTCGATTAACTCTCCGTAATTCTTCCTATTATCCCCCTTATTGTAATTCTGTCGATTTTGGTTCCCCCAATTATTGTTGTACCCTCTGTTTTGGTTAAATGATCTGTTGTAATTGTTGTTATTGTAATTCCTTCCTTCTTGTCGATTATAATTGTTATTGAAATTATTATTATTATTATTATTATTATTGCAAAGGTTAGTGCTGAGGTGTAAACACCTATTAAGCACCATATACAGATACAAATGCGCCCATACAGTAAATAACATATAGTTATATATAGTTAGATATGTTTACATATAATGCGGTAAATGTAGTAATCCCAAAACTAAAAATAATAAAAGAAAAGAAAATACAATCATTACACAAGAAAATCAATTTTCGGTAGAAAAACAAACAGGTAAATGCAAGTAAGATAGGTACAAACACACTGATTTTATTAACTAACTAAAAATTCGGTCCAAACGTTTTTTAAATGCACTGACAGAGCTTGCACAAACAACACTTTCAGGTAGAGCATTCCAGTGTTCAAACGATCTGTTTGTGATGAAGTGAAGCCGGTGAGACGTTTTGAACTGCTCCTTGCGTAGTTTAAAACGATGACCACGCAGACGACTATCATCGTTGAGCTGGACCATGGGTGACGTATACGGAAAAAGGTTATGTGTAAAACGAAAAATTTGAGTTAAATCCCCTCTGATTCTCCGTTTTTCTAAACTAGGAATCCCTAGTTTTGCCAGTCGTTCTTCGTACGATAAGTTCCGAAGACTAGGAGGCCAGCGTGTGGCTGCTCTTTGCACTTTTTCTAACAGCTGTATATCTTTAACTAGCCAAGGAGACCATACAGGTGATGAAAACTCCAATATAGGACGTACGTAGGTGGTATATAATTTAGCAGCTAACTGCGGAGATGGATTCGGAAATGTTTTCTGCAGAAGATAGAGTTTAGATCTAGCTTTTTTAACTATACCGGTGATATGGTCAGACCAAGTTAAAGTGGATGTTACAGTAACTCCCAGATCCAGTTGGATATCAGTATCGTCAACCTTAGCTTTTCCTATGAAGTAAGGAAGACGAGGATTCTTTTTACCTACGTGTAGTACCGAACATTTGTCAGTGTTTAAAGGCAGTAACCAGTCAGAGCTCCATTCGTTGACAATGTTTAAATCACGTTGAAGATCTATTTGGCCTAAATTTATTTTCGAAAGTTTCACCCAATTTCCTTTTACTATAATTTTGACGTTCCGTTGTTCTGTTTTCTCCCCTTTCGTTAAACACTGCCAGATCGTAATTTCTAACGATTTCCAGGAAATCTCGTAGCGTCTTGACATTCTGTACTGCCACTGCCCTTGCAATCTCCGCTTCAAGATGCCTTGACAGATGCTGTATGATCTCCTCCTCTGACAGCTTTGGTGTAAGATATTGCGCCTTGTTGAACCTGTGCATAAATTTCTCGTGATCCTACTTTATCAATGTACTTCCCTGATATCAATTCCGTTCTAACCTGGGCTTGGTGCGAGTTGCTCCAGTATTGTTCAGTGAAGAGTTCTCTAAATTCATCATAAGTCGAATATTTACACTTGATAATACTGTGCCAAATTTCTGCGTTACCCCGCATAGTCATATTGATAACCTGTAACTTTCGGCATTCAGTTGTCACGGTTTTCATGATGTCGTCCAGCTTTGCCAAGAAAATCATCGGTAGTTCTCCGTACCTGCCCTCAAATTTCGGGATTATTTCTAAGTTCATACTTGGCTCTGCCACACTAACAGAGTACTCTTGTACTTGCTCTAACCTCTCGGTTATTCCCTGTAGTCCCCTTGTGACCATCATGGCGATACGGATCTCATTCTGGGTTTGCTCTTCGTGTGCCTTCTTCCATATTTCTTCTGTCTTCTTTTCCAGGCTACCTAAATCTTGTTCCAACTTTTCCTGTTTCTGTACCAACTGTCCTTGCGTTCTAATCTCAAGTTCTAAGATGCTGTCTTTTATTTCTTCTCCTTTCCTGTTTAGTCTTTCATCGACGACCTGTAATACTTCTAGTTGTATTTCGTGTCTAACTGTTTCTTTGAATCCCTCTAATTTTTGCTCTAAACCGTCGATTTTTGCTTGTATTTCTTCTTTATTTTTGACTTGCATCTTTTCAAACTCCTCTTTCATTGCTGCGACTAAGATTTCTGCATGCCTTTCCGCCCTATCTTATCTCTCCTCTGCATCGCTTCGGATTGCCTCCTATAACCTTCTTTCCCGTTCTTCGGCATCAATTCTCAATTTATTGCTGCGTTCTTCTGCTTCTCGTTTTTGCTCTTGCACATTACTTGTGATTATTTCTTGCAACTTCCTTTTTCTGCTTCACTTCGGGTCGTTTCCTGCATTTCTTTCACGCTCTGTACTGTATCCTCCATTTTCCGAAATAATACCTCTAGAATTCCACTCAATTCTATGTCTAGCTTTGAAGCTTGTGGCTGTTGTGCTTGGGCCTGATTCCCTTGCATTTCCTCTTCCGTCGGTTGCTCCTGTGTGTCGATAACCTCTTCGGCTTGATGTTCCTCTTCCTTTTCTTCCTCATTCTTTCTTTGCCTTCTGGATCTCTTGTCCGTCATTTTGCTTAATTTATTGTTGATCGTGTACAAATGAAAACGCTTGTACTTACGGACAAGTTACCCACACAAATAAAGCTTTTTAGAATAAATTTAACACAATCTACCTATTGTGTTAAAAATATGTTAGATAATAATACAGCTTATGCTTGTTCGTTGTTGATTGCCATTATTTTTATCAGTTAAAATTAGCCTTAGCGTTGTGAACCAAATAAAAAATTTTTCAACTACTATTTGTTAATTCGTTTACCTATTATTTAAATTACAATTCGCCTCACGTTGCTGGCGACCATGTCTATTTGCACTGGTTTTATCTGTGTTGTAATATTATAATGAAGCTAATAAAAAATAGCAATTACCACCACCTGCAAATATTCTTTTATTTTGGGCAAATTTCGACTGATTAAAAATACTTACTTTCTACTGGATTTGTTAATTATTTATAAAGTAAACAGTATTGTGCCCTTTATTATATTTCCATCTGCAATTTAATCTTACAGAGGCTAGCTAGGTGTGCAAGATGACTCGTACCTCAGGGTTGGATTCACCGGTACATTAATATTAATTTCATGTGATACGCCACTGGAATATAAATTTAACTCGAACGCGCAGACGCTATTGCTGTCAAAATCCTAGCACAAATCGGTTTATTTTGGTGCGATTTGTTTTTGTGATTTAAACTAATAAACGGTGTTTTATGAGCGATTTATCAGGTAAATTTTGAATTATCGCGCTCTTAGCGTCACTGTTTCTCATTTGTTTGCAGGCAAAAACCTCCACTTCGTTGTTACAACATTAAATTGTTTTTGGAGCGTCGCTATGAAATCAACATAATCTCAAACTTGATTATGGCAATTACTGAATATTTGGTTTTTAATGGATGCTTAACTCTGCCTGGGTCTCGTTCATGAAGGTTTGCTGTAGTAGTCATGCGAATTACCGGTTGCTAACGCCGTTACTTTTAGTAAAATTTGGTACCTTGTCGATGAAAGCTGCTGCAGCTCATTCGGACTGCATCTCTAGCTGATTTCTGACTGTAGTTGGACCCCTGGGATGCTGTAGATCCTTCCTACGCGCGGTGCGGACACGCTGCAGTCGAAATCTTGGGCTCAGGAACCCTATCTTGTCTTTGGTTGTAGTTAGTAAGCTGCGCTGGTCATGGTCGCGGAGTCCTCGGAAGGTGGCAACGGTGCAAAATTATTTTCATATGAGTAAAAATGTTCCCCACATTCGCACAGGTGCACGAACAATTACTGAACACACTGGTATACTTTTTATTAATAAAATTAATAGTAATAGGTAAAAAATGTAATTTTCTGAGAACACATAAACTGCATGTCATTCAATAATTTTATTCATTTGTTTCTCTATCTTGGTCGTTAATAACAATTGCCTATCTAAGTTATACAAAACGGAAATTGACCAAATACAATACAATAACTCCTTAACTAAATTTAACTTATAATTAAAATTATGTACAAACATTCTTATTTCTAATATATTGTTCTTTTAGTTTTGGTTTTAAACTGTGTGAACAGAATTTCCTGGAGGCTGATCGGGATTCCGTTAGTTGCACTGGTTATTTTATCCCTAAATTTTAAGCACATAAATGAGACTGCATTTATGTTTTAAGCCAATGTAGTCAGTGGCACTTAAAGGGATGATATGTAGCTACTCTTAGACGCAGCCTCACGTCTTATGTATTATGGCTTGGGAAGGGTAGCGACGTTGTAAATGAACCAAACATTAGATGTCGATTGTTTTATTACAAAAATTAATGGCCTATTTAAAAACAGAATAGCTTGTCTAAGTACTAAATCAAAGTTTAACAATGTGTAGTTTACTAGAACGCGTTTAAAGGTACAAAAACAGCAATTCAGCACAGTAAGCTTTTTATAGTTACGTATGTGTTTGCAGGACAGAGCGGTGAACTTCGAGTTTGTAGGTCGCTTACTGCGCGGACTTGTTTGGTTGCATTTTGCGGTCTTTAAACCTGGTGGATTGCGAAACAATACTGGCTTCTAATATTTCGTAAATTTGAACTGAAATTTATGCCTGTTTAATTCAAGATTAAACATATCTTTTTAAACTAAATTGAACATATTAAACCGGCGTAATTATGAATAAAAACTGGAGATAGCAGCATTTAAAACTGCTTGTGCATTTAAAACGTATGACTGGATTTCGTAAATTTTGGAATTAAAATTTATGCCTGTTTAATCCAAAATTAAACACTGTGTCATAGCGCCACTCACTTTGTGTTATTTAAATTGTTTTTCACCCGCGTAATTACACTGACTTGCTTGTTCAATCACCAATTTTGTTTCACATCATGCTGTGTCCATTTTTTTGTAATTTTTTTAACTGTTCGCTTTTCACCAAATTTTCGAATATTGCTGTTCCATAATTATAATTGCCCTGTTCTGTTTGGTTTATGCTCTTTTCCATGTATTATAATAATTCTGCTTCTTTTACATTTTATTTAAAATGCTCATAAACATGTCCTATTTGATTATTCTGACATCTATGCTTTATTTAACACGCACATATTATAAACCTTTCTGTGACAGTACTAGTTATATTGGTTCGGCTTTAATTTTGCACAAACCTCTTATTTTTGGCTAATTTATAATTATCGATTTCAATCTATGAAAAACGAGCTCTGCCCTTTGCCTTTTCTATTCAAATCAATTCATTACTACTGACATTTCTTTGAAAATGTAATTATGGATTGCAATTTTATGTGTTAAATCTTGCAGTTGCATTAACTACCCCAACTCTATGCTTTCTGACTTGCTTTTAATTTATTGTGCTGCAAGCAGAGTTGAGTAGCGGGCTCAATACCATCTCAATATATATATATATATATATATATATATATATATATATATATATATATATATATACTGTTAAGTTGTCACCTCCGGCATATAGCAAGGGCGACCTAACCTCCAGGTCTTCCTTTTGGCCTAGTGATAGAACTTTGGTATATTTATGATGAGGGGGACTTAGAAAATCCGGATTTCAAAAGAGGGGAAACAGTTTCTCTTTTTTGCAGGATCATATATACAGGATAGGAAAGGTGAGTTCCGACCTCCAATATATATATATATATGAAAAGAAACGTATAGTATATCATTGTTACCTCCAACACTGTTGCCAAATCTACACATGATTCATTTGTTTTCAAAACAATTAATGGCGCTTGACGTGTGGTAGAATATGACTTACCGTGTCAATCTTCATATGTAAAAATGCTATACATTGTTGAATGTGTTTTTGAAGCGTAAATTACGAACTACAGAGGCCATCAGTTGTGCAAGTTCTTGATTTTTGAGCAGATTTTAATAAAAGAAACTCTATTCGGTAGCTAGCTGTTAGTAATGATTTATTTACATTTTGTTACGTTTTTCATTATGTGCATCGTTCTTGAGTAAAATAAGAAATTATGGAAAAGAACTTAAATTCTAAATTCGAAGTCTATGGGTCATTGTCTTTATTTTTAATGTATTAAGTAGCTTGATTGTTTGCGGGGTGGGGTGGATGTGAAAAAACGTATAAGTATCTTAATTCTTTGAAGGGGAGGGTTAGATTTGTAAAGAAAATTCAAACAAACTCACTTCTGACCTTGTTTGAAAAAAAAACGGGAAAATCGTTAAATCGTTTATTTGAACTTTAAAAACTCCCAACAAAAATAATAGAAAACAGAACACTTAGAAACTCGTCATTGCCTTTATATTAACTACTAGAACTCGTGGCCAGCCTACGTCTGGCCCTGCCAGCGTAAAGAAACGGTAAACAATAAAAATTCTTGGTTAGGCTGGCGGCCAGCCCAGGTCCGGCCTTGCCAGCGTTAACAATACAAATGCGGTCTCGCCATTCGTGCGCGCGCGCCACTTGCTAGCATGCAGGCCGTTCATGCAGCGTGTGCGCGCGCCTGTTTACGCCTGGACGGCCGGCATCGGCTCTTATAATATAAGATGTTCAAACTTAATTAGTGGAATTAATATTATATGTTTAAAATGTTTACACTTTCCGTAAGATAGAAATGAGAACAAACGTTATATACATATTTAGCCATTTTTCGAAGTTTTAATTAAATGCTGAAGTTTTGCTTTTATACTGGAACACTTCGATTTATTTTTCTTCTTTTTATAAATTCCTTTATTTCTTCTCCTGTGGGATAAGTTTCCCTTTTTATGAAGGAACCAAATTCTTTTTTTATAAACGCTATTTCATCATTAGACCATCCTAAAATTAATTCGAGGTATTTATATATTTTAGATTTTTTGTTTTCAATTTACCTCTTTTTTTCATAGGCCGTTTTTAGGAAGTATTAATAATATTTTCATCCTCATCAGTCTCATCAAAATCTGTAAATATAGAGCTGAAATAAAGTCTGATTTTTATTAAAGATCGCCAGGAAAAATTTCAACGATATACAACGAGAAAGTTGGTTGGATAAAATAATAGAAGAGGATAATAGAAAATGATTAGTTGAACAAAATCGCGTTTCTATGCTACATCGCCGAAATTATTCGTGATGACTTTTAATAAATCTAGTTATTTATTTGTCGGTACTTAAACGGGACAAAAATGCCAAAAACAATTAATTTTCATTGTAAAATGGAGCCAACTCTCTTGATATAGTATTTTACAGTAGAAGTCCGTTAGGATAGCCTTTACTGCCGAGCCAGAGAATTTGTGAGACGAGCTCGAAGAGCGAGTCGAATAATACTGGCGAGGCAGTAAAGGCCCTAACGGACGTGTATTGTACAATAGTTTTTGTAATACCTACATACAATTCGGTCATACGTATCTTTTTAAATGTATTTTCATAAAACGCTAGGTTTGTGTAATGACGTTTTAGAATGATTGAGAGTGCGTAGGACGTTGCAACTGTTGTTTATAAATGTCATTTATTTCCAATTTTGTGTATGGCTGTAAGCAGGTGACAAACGTCACTTTGACGTTTGGCACACAATTTAGCAGGCCGTGGTCTTTACGGACACTTTTTACGGCCGGGCCGTAAAGAGGTTGCTTACGTAGTACTAAACAGTCCCTAAACAAATATTTAACAAGTAGGTATTACAAAAAGATATTTATAGTCGTGAAATGTAAGATGTAATTGTGTAACGTATCAGTCTATTCGTCCAAAAATATGTTATAGATGTGTATATGTGGAATACACACAAATTTACATTTACCACGTTTGGCAGTTGTTATGTTTTAGCAATAATTATAGTAGAACCAAATATGTTTGGCAAAAATTAATAAAAATAGCATTAAATAATTGATATGTTAGCATTTCTGCAATATAATAAAATACTAGACAGCCGAAAATACTATAATAATACGTAACAATTCATAGTTGACCAGAATGGAAAAAGCTGACCAATATTTAAATTGGACAACTTACGTAAAATGAATTAAAATCTATCTGTGGGGTAAAAGCAAGGTTCCAGGGTGTTGATAAAACGTAAGTATTGGGCATGGATTTTTTTTCGGTAAAGGCAAACAAACAGCGTTTTTGACCCACTGTGCAATTAAAGGATTGGGTGGAATAACCAGGCAGCTCTACTTTTTGGCGAAATTGGCTTTTGTGTTGGATAGGAAGCAGAAAAATGCGCCCGTTCGTTTGCTGCAGTTAAGGTACGTGTGGTCATTATTATTTTGGAGATGCCAGACAAATTATTTTTAGCACTTTGAGCTAACTTGCTGACATATTTTGATTAATATTGCAGTTGGTATCTGCAGTTTTGCTTTATTTATATTTGCGTCTTTTTTAAATAAAATATAATATAAAATCCCATAACATCTTTTTTCCAAAACTTTTAGTCAAAAAACAGGCAGCTCAAATATTAAAAAAAAAACATTTTCTTTCTCGACTACAAATAAAATAAAAAAACTGATAAGATAAATCACTTTGCACATATATTTTCAGCAGCGGCCAATAAAAACAATATAGTGATACTTTTGATTCTTTTGTAACGTTTTAATCAATTGCCCATAAATTTGATAGCATAGAACTGCCTGTTTATTGCACCCTATCCTTCAGTTGTACTAACTAGACATTCAAGCGTTATAAACATTTTATGTAAATTCTATATATGGCACTTTTCAAGAATTAAAGAAATATTCTTTTTCCCTAGTTCGCATTTACAAGTAGCTGTCGATTCTTGTTATAAGTTTGGTTGTTTGTCGAAAACTAATCTATTTTACCCAGAAAAGTTCGGTAATTAACCAAAGGTAGTTTTTGGTGAAAATGAGTTCAAGCTTAAATAGTTTATTCGAATAATTGACTAAAAATTAAGTTATAAAATAAAGTTTAGCGGAAACTATTTAATTTCTGGAATAAACAATTCGTGAAACCAAATTTTGTTATATGTGAAGGATGGGTGTCGAATTTGAGTTGAGTTCATTTGTAAATTTTATAGGTTGGGGCAATGAGAGCGGTTACAGTCCAGGATTGGGGGGGGGGGGGAGGTCTATGGAGGCTATAACCCCGGACCCGCATATTTAAAGGGCTCCCTCGCCATTTTTTTTACAAAATTGTGTATTTAGAAAAACACTAAATAATATTATTGTGTTTGACTAGGGCCCCTTAATGATATAGCTCCGTGTCCCCAAAAATTGCGCTGGGGAACTCTGAAGTGACGAATTTAGCAACGACCAAATCTGGGAAATCACTTTAGAAAAACAAATCATTGAAAAGAAACTGTAATAAGTAATATTATTATGTAACATCCACCGTTGTTGGTTGAAATTTTTATACATTACTACAAAATGGGTTTCAATATTTTTCTTTTCCCTACAATTCCGAAGATAATATTCGTTCTCGCTATTAAAAAATAGTTAAAAAGCTAATAAATACAAGAAAGGGTACTTATGATTGCCTCTACTTGCCAGTTGAAGAATTAACCCTGCCCTGGAAAGCATTTTTGAGGAATTCCACACACAGATTATACAACTTATACTTTAGTGTTTCATTATTTCACGGGTAACGGTCCCGAACCGACTTCTACATTTGGAAGTTTTATAAAAATTGTTTCAATAAACGACATTGGGCTAAGGGAATGCCCATGACATCATGCACGAATACTATAGAACCATTAATTATTAAAAACAAACATCTCAATTCGCAAATGTCTTGATAAAATCGGAACCTAAAATCTTAAATATTCGCACATATTTAATGGTAGGTATGTATCTTATGAACACGTAAATTGCCGTTTTTGAGCGTACATTACAGGTTATATACACACAGTGCCAAAAGTTTTGCATTAGCCTGTTTTAGTTCTTTTAATTATTATTTTAAACAACATAAAAGAAGTCCTTGATTTCGTTATTGCACTTCGTTTTTAAATTATACAGAAGGATTTAAAATTGTAGGAAATAGGTGTATGGAAATAAAACACAGAGTCGCACTTACGCTTCTCGGAAGACTTGTCTGCATTTATCACACGCTTCTGAACGACTAATACTAACTTAGAATAATTGATCCAAATATTGTATCAGCAGTTCACATCCTACTAACATTTCATTTACTCAAAAAAGTGTAAATTCATGCAGCGCGTGAGAGGTAGAATGTTTGAGACCTTCTACGCGGTGTTGCCAATTTTTGGAGAACACAGCGTGCACTATACCAAATAAAAAGCAATATAAGTAGGTGGAGGAGGCAACGTATTGGCAATTGTACAAAAAGAAGCGATAGTGGCGCCACCGGTCTACAGCTGAACTACAATACAAAATTGTGAGTATAGATGTGAAGTTGACACCTCCGGATGAAAATTTGAATTTAGCGTTCTGATACTATCTATGTGCTGTACAGAGAAACAATACAGCAAAACGCTGTCACCTCCAAAAACGGAGGCTACAACGTTGTATATGAGGTGACAGCATACATTCACTACCTATTTTGGAGGTGACAAGTGGCCTTTATATACCGGGTGTCCGTTCTCAAAGTCGAACATAGGCGATTAACATTGTATTGAACGTTTTTGCCGATTCCTGCTCGGCAATTCAACTTACAGGGAAGGTAATGGTACCAATGGAAAGATAAAATTATTACGCATCAAATGTTTATCAATAATAATATCCAAGATGCGATTTTTATTTTAAAATACTAATTGAAAACTTGGGAATTTTTAAATAGGTCATGCCTTGCTTTTCAAGTTCGTTAGCATTTGTCAAAAAAAATGGTAATTAGCTGGCGTAAATCAAGTATTTTCTGTCGACGTCTTTTAAAATTATCTACAGAAAAATTAATTATTTCAATGAAGAACGAGTGAATGCACTAATGTTAATTGCATATGTTCGACTTTGAGAATGGACACCCGGTATATGTAATTTCAATGTTTCATTAAGGTTGGCCTTTTCTTTATGTACAGTAGGCGCCTTAGAAATCGGGACACTACACACTACTATGATATATTTTTTTCATGTATTTTTAAAGTGTATAAACTGGGCTTTTGCAGTTATTATGGTTTTAATTGTTATGTCAGATTGTTTATTGTTTGTCAATTATAAAATGCCATCTCACATTAATGAAGTAACCGGAGCAAGAATACTCCAAAAACTAGAACAGCATATTACGTGTCCCGAATTCTAAGACGCCGACCGTACCTCGCTCGCGTGGCCATAAACTGCGGCTCACCCAAAAAAAGTCCTTAATTTCGTACTTGTAACATAAATTGCTATTACTTCCTATAAACTAAAATTAAGGTCTAACTGGCCGCCTATGGATGCACTTGTCATAATGGTTTTTATATGAGTAACGTCAAAAGCAATCAATCATCTAAAATTTTAAATATTTTGTACTTTTCTAGGTTGCAGACAAAATAGTATGCATTATTTGGATTAAAAGTGGTTCTGTTTGACTTGCAATTTTTGCATTAATATATAATTAAAATAATTGCTTGTCAAACAAAGTGACCCTTTCAATCCAATAAAACAATATACTATTTTGTTTGCAATCTACATTTTTTATACAGGCTGCCTAAAATTGTACGAAACATGGCAATTCCACGAGTTAGAAAACGTTTAAATAGTATTTGCCATAAGAAAAAGTAAAATATCAACGATTTTGTAGTCATTTATCATTACTATATCTGCCATTCAACAGCAAACCGGGATCGTTTTGTTAAATCAACACCGTACAAGAAAGCAGATACTGTTACCAAATTTTACTGCGATATATTGGTAAATGTTATAACCTTTACAACTCATTTATACTTCCTATAATGTTCTATTTGCCTAAACAGATATCAAAAAATGCAGATATTATTACACTACTTTATTTTCAATATAAGATCGATAGTAAATCCAGTGATTGAGTCACCCCCCTCGGCCGAAGTGGTTTAGAATTCTGTCTTGCCATCTTGCTTTCGGCCGTACTCTTCGTCTCTATTGAAAAAAGATAGTAATTAATAACAAGTACAACATACAGGCTTTACATACAAATGTATACAAACCTCGGTCGTAGCTGCGTTGTAAATAATTTTTGCATAAAATTTAACGTCGTGTCATACAGGCTTTACATACAAATGTGTACAAACCTCGGTCGTAGCTGTGTTGTTAATAATTACAGTCGAAGTTGCACTCGTAGAGTTGGATGTTGATGGTAGAGGTTCGAAATGTGCAGAAACATTTCCAGGATTAGAGGATGTTATAATAGTAGGTGCTGCATTCGTTTTCAATGTTTTTATAAGCGTTACAAAACGAAACACGAGAGAGGCCACGCACTAAAATTTACGGAAATAATTTATAGGTTATGTAACGTAAACATCGGAGACACGCCTTCTAAACTATGTTAAAACGTGGCGCTTGGTGTTCTTGCTGCGGCGCTTGACAGCGTTCAGTAACGCAGAAATGAATCCGCTTTATTATTAAACAAAATGTACTTTCGTTTGGAACTGTGTTAATAGTTTTAAAACAAACACAAGCAATAGGCATAATAAGTAATTTGTTTTCTGTGGTAATATCGCTATTAAAAGTAATTGGACGTTTGTTTACAAAAACCCGAAAATAGAAATGATGGATTGCAACCATGGTACTTTTGCTCGTTTAACACGACCTGTAGTGTTCTGGATTATTATATAGGTATGATGATTGACTCCCGTTGCCATTAGAAACGGGAAGCAATGTAATTAATAATAAATCAACTAGCCTCCTGATTTTCATAGTTAAATATTTTTGAATGCAGCTGAATACAAGAGATAGTCTCATCATAAAATGTAAAAGTGTCATATGTAGAACTCTGGACTAAAATGTGATATCCTCCCTTGTATGATTACAACTGATTAAGTACTGTTCTCGCCAACGCTGGAGAATTAACTACATCCGCGGGAGGGAATGATACATTTCTCTCCCTGGTAATACAAATAGTTATAAAAATGTGATAAGTAATTTTTGAAATTTTAAAACAAAATATCAAATTGGTGTTGATCAGCGTCCGTTGAAAGTTGACTGATAAACCTAGTTGAAAACGGCTGATTAAAATAAGAATTCGTACATCAGATACAAAAACAAAAGACATTTGCTCAAGCACGTAACAATGAAGTCATTTTTACATTCAAGAGACATTTATACCCTGTATTCAAAAATAAATTACATAAGGGCTGTCCATGGAAAATAAAACTAATGTTTATATGTGTTTAGTTATTGGGTCCAGGCACGTTCTTTGGCTCCGATTCCTGCGACCGAGACGGTCCCCAAATTCCTCGCGGTTAATGAGGCAGCACGGGGTCGGGTCAGCTACTCAGAACGGGGCTCACACTCGGCCCTCCTGACCCAGCGGAGCTGCAGAGACCATCAGAGCAGAATGAGGTGTCCTGTGGAAACACAAACACATAAGTCTACAGAACAACAAAAACTACCTGGGATGAGACAACGTGGTGATCAACACCACCTGAAGTAAGGTGACCGTGCGATCAACGTGGTGTCCCAACCTTAGACCAAGGGCGCGGAGCAAGAACGTGGTGTCCAGCGCGCCTTGGCAGATGAAAAGCAACGTGGTGGCCAACGCCACTTCAGGGAAGTGACAGTGCGGCCACGTGGTGCTCGCATCCCAGCAACGTGGTGACCAACGCCACTTTCATCAAGTGACAGCGCGGTCAGCGTGGTGCTATCAACCCAGCAACGTGGTGACCAACGCCACTTCAGACAAGTGACAGCGCGGTCAGCGTGGTGCTGTCACAACTCAACATAGCGCAGCAACGTGGTGACCAACGCCACTTTAGAAAAGTGACAGCGCGGTCAGCGTGGTGCTGTCAACCCAGCAACGTGGTGACCTACGCCACTTTAGACAAGTGACAGCGCGGTCAGCGTGGTGCTATCACAACTCAGCATAGCGCGGCAACGTGGTGCCGTCGATATGTGAGACCAATATCCCAGCAACGTGGTGACCAACGCCACTTCAAAGAAGTGACAGCGCGGTCATCGTGGTGCTGTCAACCCAGCAACGTGGTGACCTACGCCACTTTAGACAAGTGACAGCGCGGTCAGCGTGGTGCTGTCACAACTCAACATAGCGCAGCAACGTGGTGACCAACGCCACTTTAGAAAAGTGACAGCGCGGTCAGCGTGGTGCTGTCAACCCAGCAACGTGGTGACCTACGCCACTTTAGACAAGTGACAGCGCGGTCAGCGTGGTGCTATCACAACTCAGCATAGCGCGGCAACGTGGTGCCGTCGATATGTGAGACCAATATCCCAGCAACGTGGTGACCAACGCCACTTCAAAGAAGTGACAGCGCGGTCATCGTGGTGCTGTCAACCCAGCAACGTGGTGACCTACGCCACTTTAGACAAGTGACAGCGCGGTCAGCGTGGTGCTGTCACAACTCAGCATAGCGCGGCAACGTGGTGCCGTCGATATGCGAGACCAATATCCCAATCTCTTAGTTCCGGATTCCAACCATCAAACCATTTACAGCGCCAGCGAAATTCTTCGGCTGTTAAGTTCTGTAGAGCTTGAGGGCCCTCGGCAAAAGCTGGTGAATCTGCTGGAGGGAGAGCACCTGGAGACCTCACAACGCCAGGAGAAACGCACCGCCGCCGCCGGGCTTCCGGAGATGCTGGCGAATTCACTGGTGGGGTCGCCCCAGAGGAATTGGATCGCCGCTGCCGGCGTGCTTTAAGCCACCGCCGGGCACGCTTCCGGGACAAACGAGCCGCTCGCGGTTCAATTTCATCGGCGCCCGTACTGATGCTGCATGATCGCTCCCTGCGAGAACTCATCACAAAATTTTTAAAACTTGCACTCTCACAAAAAGTTTCTTATTTACGCTTAGGGTGGTGCGTAGTTATCCCACTTCTGATTTGAGCGACTAAAATAATTTATATAACTCAGTAATAACACCAAAAACATTTATACACTTTTATTGAAATAGATACAGCTCCAATAACGAACTCTTTCGAAAGCAAAACTAAGAATACCGCCGCCCTAGAGCGTTTTATTCTAACACCCCTAGCCTAGTGTTTTTTATATGTGTTTAGTTATTGGGTCCAGGCACGTTCTTTGGCTCCGATTCCTGCGACCGAGACGGTCCCCAAATTCCTCGCGGTTAATGAGGCAGCACGGGGTCGGATCAGCTACTCAGAACGGGGCTCACACATTGAAAATAAATTTTGCTAATTTTCAAGTCTGGCATAAAATTTCCAAAATCTCAAAAATTTACAAGGGATAGAAATAAAAAAGTTTTAAAATTGTTCACATCTGTATTATTAATCTTTATTATAGCTACGCGCAATGTGACTGCGAAGTTCTACTGCATAGCAGATCACTAATAAATAGTACGCACTAGTACGCACTACGCAGAGTCTTGAACCTTTTCAGCATCTTGTACAGTTTAATGTTAATATGTGTTAGAGAATATTCCAGGAAGCAGTGATGTGTCTGCACATGCTGCCGAGGCGAGAGGGCCTCGGTATGGGTGGGCGTTGGATGTTGACGGTTTCAGCACGTTCAAGCCGGCCGATACGGCTAATGGAGTATTACGATATGGGCATTTTGTTATAAGACGTGGTGGAGTAATAACTGTAATATCTGCTTAATATAGTTTTCTGCTTAACACACGGCGTATCATTTTAAATCAAAGGTGTTAAGAGATTGAGTTGTGAGATCGTAACATTTGCAATTAGATAAATGTGTTGAATTCGATATTACATTTTTTTTTATATAACTAGAAGATGTATTGCTTATATGAGTCATTCTTATTATTATATTTATTAGCTGTTTTAAAGGAGTTGTGAGAATTGCAGGCCATCCGATCGGCGGCTCCACATTATTGTTCATAGTTTATTTTATTTGCTCATGAAACGTGCTTTAATACCAGATATAAACTGGAACGGGGCAATGTGAAAAAAGGATTAAATGTGAATACCCTTTTGAGTTGTTTAGTAGATATGTATCTTTAGTTTTGTGTTAATTATTCAATAAATATATTTTAAAAGAATTTGTTGTTTGGCTAGCTTTTACATTGTCTAAACTAAGTAACTTTTCATTTTCCGTATATACAGGTTGTCCGAAATCCGTTTAAAACATAGGAAATTAATGAGAGCGACAAGGAAGACATAAACAAAATGAGTAGCAGGACAAAGATAGAATGTAATCATGGCTAGGTAAATTTTTAAACTAAAATTAAATCAATGAAAGAATCAGACACATCTGTCAAATATTTTATCTGCCATTAAGAGTATGTATAAAGTGAGGTTTAAATATACTATTGTTTATTATTCACATAATTATTTCCATTATTTAAACCTCAGCTTATACTCTCAACGAAAGATAAAATATTTGACAGAAGTGTTTGTTTGTTTCATTGACTTAATTTTATTTAAAAGTTTACCTAGCCATGATTTCATTCTATCTTTGTCCTGCTACTCATTTTGTTTATGTCTTTCTTGTCGCACTCATTAATTTCCTATGTTCAAAATGGATTTCGGACAATCTGTATACATAAGTATATGTACCTATTTATATTTTTAAAGACCCTATAATTTTTTTCTATTACAATCCCGCATTACAATGCCGCTTGGCGCAGTTCGGTAAGCGCCAGGCTTGCATTAAGCAAGTCTTCGGTTCGAATCCCGCGGAGGTCGGAATTTTTCCGTAGCCTTGGCGATTGAAATCGGGCCCGGTGAAACCATTCACAGTTGGGCACCAAATTAAGTGTGTTCTACTCAGAACCACAGACCTAAGAGATAGACTAACAAGGTCAACCTATCACCAAGACACACACCTTACACAATGGTTGCTGCGCAAGCACCAAAAGCGCGCTCCATCTCTGTATGCCGAATACGGGGCAAGTTGAGCATTGTACCGCCAGATGCCAGCGCATAAAGCACCAGCGTCCACACGGCAAACTAAATGAAGTTACAGATAATACATACAATCCCGCATTAAGTTTTAGTACAAACAGCTGACACTAACATCCCAACTCTGCCAATGGCCACTACCATTCTGCGAACAAGTGCAGGGCGGTAACGACCTTAACCCTTTGTATTATTATAACGTTTTCCCCATTTTGCATCCCCCAAATCAAACTGGGCCGCAAAACTCCCACATCCCGAATATCGATCCTTAGAAAGTCTCCAAACAGCGCATTTCACACAAATATTAATTTGAAATGTTTCTGATAATAATTATAACGTCTTCCCCGTTTTGCATCCCCCAAATCCAACTGGAAAGCAAAACACCCACATCCCGAATATCGATCCGTAGAAAGTCTCCAAATAGCGCATTTCACACAAATATCGGTTTTAAAAATTTTCTGATAATTATAACGTTTCCCCATTTAGCATTCCCCAAATCCAACTGGGCCGCAAAACTCCCACATCCCAAAAATCTAACCGTAGAAAGTCTCCAAACAGGGCATTTCACACAAATATTAATTTGAAATTTTTTTGATAATAATTATAACGTTTTTCCCATTTTGCAACCCCCAAATCTACCTGGGCCGCAAAATTCCCGAATCCCGAATATCGATCCGTAGAAAGTCGCCAAATAGCGCTTTTCACATAAATATTGATTTTAAAATTGTTCTGATAATTATAACGTTTCCCCATTTTGCATCCCCCAAATCCAACTGGGCCGCAAAACTCCTACATCCCGAATATCGATCCGTAAAAAGTCTCCAAACAGCGAATTTCACACAAATATCGATTTTAAGGTTTCTCTGACAATTATAACGTTTTCCACATTTTGCAATCCCCAAATCCACCTGGGCCGCAAAACTTCTACATCCCGAATATCGATCCGTAGAAAGTCTCCAAACAGCGCTTTTCACACAAATATTGATTTTAATTTTTTCTGATAATTATAACGTTTCCCCATTTTGCAACCCCCAAATCCAGCTGGGCCACAAAATTCCCACATACCGAATTCTCTTAAAAAATACAATTGACCCGTATAAAGTCTGCAAAAAGCGAATTTCACACAAATATTAATTTTAAGGTTTTTCTGATAATTATAACGTTTTTCCCATTTTGCAACCCCCACATCCACTTAGGCCGCAAAATTCCCACATCCCAAAGTAACTTAAAAATATGATCGACCCGTAGAAGGTCTCCAAACAGCAAATTTCACACAAATATTAATTTTAAGATTTTTCTGATAATTATAACGTTTTTCCCATTTTCCAACCCCACATCCACTTGGGCCGCAAAATTCCCACATCCCAAATTCACTTAAAAAATATAATCGACCCGTAGAAGGTCTCCAAACAGCGAATTTCACACAAATATTGATTTCAACGTTTTTCTGATAATTGTAACGTCATTTTCTAACCCCTAAATCCACCTGGGATACAAAATTCCCACAGCCCGAATTCTCTTAAAAAATACAATTGACCAGTAGAATGTCTCCAAACAGCGAATTTCACACAAATATTGATTTTAAGGTTTTTCTGATAATTGTAGCATTTTCCTCATTTTCCAACCACCAAATCCACCTGGGCTGCAAAATTCCCACATCCCGAATTCTCTTAAAAAATACAATCGGCCCGTATAAAGTTTCCAAACAGTGAATTTCACACAAATATAGATACCCTAAGGGTTTTTTTTAATAATTATAACGGTTTCCCCATTTTGCCACCCCTAAATCCACCTGAGCCACAAAATTCTTAAAAACCCACAAATGCATCCACATACTGCTAAAAACAAAATTCGATATTTTTTTCTTTCTCCCTGTTTACGCGAACATTTAATTTGCTGCAAATGCACCTCAGCTTTCTACCCCTGTAACTTCGCCCCTGTGCATCGCAGACCCCAAAAACCAGCCAGTACCTACGATGAGCATTGGTTCATCCTCTTTCCAACTAGCTCCAAATCAGATTTGGATCTTTCAAAAAGTGTGCGATGTAGCAACACCGTACGCTTGCGTGTGCAATAACTCATTTTAACCCCCGTATTTCCGCCCCATAGAATCTTACATTTTCACAACCTCTCCAGAAAGTTCGCCCTTGACGAGGTCTTCAAAGTGACACCAACAATATTCACCTGCTATACGTACAACTTACAAAAATTAGCAAAAACTGTGTATATTCCAAGCGTCACACAAATCGCTAAACGAGCACCGTACTAGCGTCACATCTCCAATTCGTTAAACATTTTCAATGTTAAAACTTACTTTTGATTTTTCAAACAAAAATTTACGTCAATAATTTGTGCTTGTCTAAAAACCTACTTAGCCCCTGTCATATATACCGAGTGATTTTTACTTATTTAGAAAATGGAGTTTGATGAAATTGGCAAAATCCGAAAAGTGCTATTTTTCGGAAATTAAGTAAGATTTCAATGAGATTTTTTAGAGTGTGTTATTTTTAGCTAACTTGACCATCCCAACGCCGGAAAATCCCTATTTTTTTAACTTGAGCTAAAAATTAATTTTTAAATTTTTAACTAATTTTTCAAAATTTCACATACAAAGACTTAATATTAAAGTTTAAATTTTTTTATGTGAACACTTGAAAGATTTATAATTGGGGAAAATAATATAAAATGTTAATTACTTCTTTAGATTTTTTATTATTTACCGAAAAGTACGAGTAGTATGTTTGCATAATTTTTACGTTTTGTATGCAAGGCGCTTTTTAGGAGAAATATTTTTCAACTATAATTAATATCTATTTAAATGGCTTCTAGAAACTCTAATCTAGCCCTGTTAATGAATAACTGTTACAAAAATCCTGTAAATGTTCTTTTTCTACAGTCACATCTAAATTGACTGTTAAAAGCTCACTGTCAATGCGAAAAGTTAGCGATTCACACATTTCTTCCCTAGTAACTAGTATTTTAACATCGCAACCACGTAAACAATGTATTAATGAAATAATCACGTGACTTCATTTTACTTTACGCACCGTAATGCCATGGCTACCTGATTATTATTGTAAGTCGTCATTTTTCTGGAACTGTCAACAATTATTGGCAATTACATCACGGCGCGCGAGTTACGTGACTAGAAACGCTTACTAGCTTAGAGATAAGATTAGAACCCGCTAGATCTGTACTCTGTTCCTAGAACTTTATGATAACGCCTGTGGGAACGGAAACTAGCTTGCATTTCTTTAGGATAAGAGTTTTCCTTAGTGTTAAGATGCTTCTTGCATTCAGTTCTGTTTCGACACTCAGGTTAGCCTGTCCTGAATCAAGTGTGTGGAGCAGAGCTCCGACGTCTGTAAAGTGTTTAGTGTTTTAAGTATAAATAAATGCTTTTTAAAAACACTAATCGTCGTTAAATAAACTTAACAGTCTTTCGGATATTTGCAACGGTCTCAAGAGTTTTCGACCATTAAAACCAATTTTGCACCGTGGGTTTCAACCCTTAATCGCAAGATCCCTGCCTCCGAAGATCTACAACCGCATCTGTACCCTCGAGCCGACCATAGGACAAGCATCGCCGAAGCGTCGAGCCCGCTGGTTGCAGTTTTCAAGCCGATCATCGCGATCAATCCAGTTCATTGGGAACAACCCTGTCTATTGCAGACATCCAGTTCATTGGGAACAACTCCGTCTATTGAAGACAACTAGATCCACCGAGATCGACAACTAGATCCACCGAGATCGACAACTAGATCCACCGAGATCAACAACTAGATCCATCGAGATCAACAACAATGAATAAGTAAGAAAGTTACATATATTATTTTGTTACAAGTGAATTTAAACTAATATTTTAAACAGCTACTAACATAGCTTTACAATTTTTAATTATAAGCTCAGGTGGTTGCAAACGAGATGAGGTACTGGCGTATACGTTAGGTATACTTAATATTCGCCAACCGACTTTGCAATCATGCGTAGGAACCCTGAATTCAATTAGGAACCCCTAATCTTAAGCACTGTTTACTAACAAACGAATTTTTAAAATCATAGTGTTAATGATTAATACAGACACATCGTCTGAAAGCGAATCTGAAAGTGAATTCGAAAATACAACTTGAAATAATAACTTAACTCAAAATAATCTAACTCAAAATAGAATAACTTTAAGACCACCCCGTCTAATACCAAATTTAACAATGGCAAATGAGAATCAAAATTTAAATCAAGCTGTTCCGCCAGCACCAGTCTTTAATGGTTACCCTTTAGGTTTCCATATGAGTATGCTAAATGAAATTCCAACATTTCACGGCAACCCCGCCGAACTTTGCGAATACATTCGTGCTGTAGAGGACATATTCAATCAATTTTTGGCAACCAGATGTCAATGCCTATATCAATAAATTACTTTTATCTGCTGCTCGCAACCGTTTAAAAGGAGCAGCCTTAGAAATTGTGACAGGACACACGTATATTTCATGGTTAGAACTGAAACAAGTTTTAATAAATAATTTCTGTGACCAACGTTCCGAACTAAATATTCAAATGGATCTTTCCAGACTTAGACAAAATCAAAAGGAAACCCCTATCAACTTTTTCAATAAAATTAGATCCCTTTTAGCCATCCTAAATTCAAAAATATCTTTAGGAAATGAAATTCAAGAAATCAAAGATCATAAACTGCAAACTTCAAAGAGTTTAGCCTTAAAAGTTTTTATAAGTGGTTTATTAGAACCTCTTGACAGCTTCATAAGAAGTCGTGCACCAAATTCTTTAGAACAAGCACTAACATTTGTAAAAGATGAACTAGACATTCGTTATTTTCAAGGAAAGAATTTCTCTTTTAGTAATAATACTAGTCAACCACAAAACAAATTTACACCACAAAATCAATCTAAAACACCATTCAAGACTCAATATTATCCGAATCATTCACAAAACTATCAAAAGCCACCACAATTTCAACCAAACCCTAGATTTCAAACCAATCAAAATCCATTTCCAAATTTTAGATTTCCAACTTATCAAAAATCTAACGTGATACATACACAAAATGCATTTGCACCAAAGCCAAATTTTAAGCCTACCTTTAAACCCGTACCTATGGAAACTAGTACCATTCAAAAACGCCCAGCTTCACAACAGTTAGGCACCCAAAATAAAAATTATAAACCCAATTTTAGACCAAATAACTACATTCGACAATCCAATCAACCGAGAAACTTCCATTTCGAAGAATTATTTAACAAACATGTCGCTAATCAATCACAATATGAACCCGAATATGACCAACAACCTTACTATAACGAAGAAACTCCCGAAAACTTTGAAATAACAGAAGACAATAATTGTCACACATACTTCAACGAATTAGACCCAACCACAGACTTTTTCTCTTTACCCGAATCAGATTCAGACATCGAAGAAGACCCCGGAGAAGCCGTAAATTTTCGTCAAATGCCTCGGTAGAAACCTTTTCATTAAACCCAAAATCAAATTTACCCTATATCATTATACCTCAAACTGGCGATAAATTACTAATCGATACTGGCAGTTCACGTACTATTCTTTCACCAAAATTTGTACACACATATTACCCCGACTCAATTTACGAACATCCTTTCGAAATTTCTACTTCTCATGGAACTACTTATCACAATTTGGTAGCAGAAGTACCTATTCAAAATTTATTTTCAGAAGATGGAACACATCTTTGCTATTTGTTCGACTTTCACGAAGAATATGTAGGACTAATAGGCACAGACCTCCTAGCTAACCTCCCTGCAAACATCGACTATCGATGGATGCATATTCAAACTGAAAAGACAACCGTACCATTCTACTACAACCATTCTAAATTAAAACAAGAAGAACAAAAACGCAATCAGTGCAATTTTTCCAAAATTAAACCCTCTAAGGACATTTTAAGACACATTACGTTACCACCGCGAACAGAACAATTTGTTACTTTACCCGTAGTAGAAAAAAATGGATATAAATTAGCTCCTAAATTAAATTTTACCAAAAATATAATAATGCCTTCAGCAATGGTTACATTAAAAAACAACTGGTTCCAAACAAGTTTAATAAACACATCGGATACATCCCAAACATTAATTATATCACAACCTCTCATTTTAGAAGACTACACTCCTGTAAAGGAAAAAATTCAAATAAACAGTCGTTTTAATTCAAACCCTCGTCAGAAACAAATACTTCTTCAAAATTTAGAAAATAATTTAAGATTAGATCATTTAAATCCAGAAGAAAGAGCTTTATTAACAAATCTTTGTTTAGACTATAAAGAAATATTTTATACCCCCGAGATTCCTCTATCGACTACAAATTTAACCAAGCACCGCATACGAACGAAAACAGACACCCCGATTTTCACTAAAACATACCGATATCCACATATACACCGACAAGAAGTCAAGCAACAAATTGATAAAATGCTAAAAGAAGATATAATCGAACCTAGCGAATCACCATATAATTTTCCAATTTGGGTAGTCCCAAAGAAACGTGATGCCTCAGGCAAGCAAAAATGGAGAATCGTTATCGATTACAGAAAACTTAACGAACAGACCATCGACGATAAATTTCCCTTACCCCGAATAGAGACAATTTTAGACAATTTAGGCAGAGCAAACTATTTTACAACTCTCGACTTAGCCTCCGGTTTCCACCAAATTGAAATGGATCCCCGAGATAGAGAAAAAACAGCCTTTTCAACAGAGGATGGAAAATTTCAATTCAAAAGAATGGCTTTTGGTTTGAAAAACGCTCCAAGCAGTTTTCAAAGAGCCATAAATACCGCTTTAACAGGTTTAACACCAAATCAATGTTTAGTATATCTCGACGACATTATTGTTTGTTCGACTTCATTACAACAACATATCGAGCGACTTAAAAACGTATTTCAAAAATGTAAGGACACCAATCTAAAAATTCAACTCGACAAATCTGAATTTCTTCAGAAAAATGTAAAATATTTAGGCCATATAATAACACCTGACGGAATAAAACCAGATCCCTCTAAAATAGAAGTCGTTAAAAATTTCCCATTACCTAACACTAGAACAGAAATCAAATCATTTTTAGGACTTTTTGGATACTATAGAAAATTTATAAAAGACTTTGCAAAAATCACTAAATTCCTCACTTATTGCTTAAAGAAAGACAACAAAACTATTCATACCCAAAATTTTAAAGATTCTTTCGACTATTGTAAAAACCTTTTAATCAACGAACCAATTTTACAATACCCAAATTTTAACAAGCCGTTTGAACTCACTACTGACGCCTCAAAATATGCTCTTGGTGCAGTTCTTTCACAAGATGGTAAACCCATTAGCTACGCTTCACGTACATTAAACGATACTGAACAAAAATACAGTACCATAGAACGCGAATTATTAGCCATTATATGGGCTACAAAACACTTCCGACCTTATTTATTTGGAACTAAATTCACGCTTTTCACGGATCATAGACCTCTAGTTTGGCTCCGTAATCTTAAAGAACCAAATTCAAAACTTACCAGATGGGCCTTAAAACTAGAAGAATTTAACTTTGACATTAAGTATTTACCTGGAAAAACAAATAAAGTAGCAGACGCTCTTTCTCGAATTCAAATTCATCCCTTAAGCATCGACGATAATATATTTGAAGACATCCACAAAATTTTAAACGACTCTGACCGATTAGACACACCCGAAACCTTACCAGATAATTTTAGCATAATTCCCAATCGTGCAGAGACACCAAACTTATCAGATTTATTCGATACACCGATTATTAGAACACCATCAAATAATGGAAACGAATCTTTAGTAGACACAGTACACACCCAAATAAGTTCAGCACCCGTAATAGATATTTGCGACAAACCTTTGCAACATTTTAGTAAACAAATAGAATTTATTGAAGCCAATTTGCTTAGACAAATTCAAATCACCAAATTCGACGGAAACATTCATTATTCAGTTTTCGTGAACTCTAATAATAAAAATTCAAAATTTAACGAGTTACTAATAGAACACTGTCAACCCAAAACTCATTATTATTGCTATTTCTCTAACGATAAATTATACCAAGAATTTTCTCAATATATCAATTCAATCACAAATGAAAACACCCCCAAATTCCACAGATGTACGGCACAAGTTACATACATAATTAAACCTGAAGAACGTCACAACCAAATTATTAATTATCACCATGGTAAAACGAATCACAGAGGAATATCCGAAACAATAGAACACCTACAAAGAAAATATTTTTGGAAAGGTATGAGCAACGACATTAAAAATGTTATTAACAATTGTCAAATCTGTAGAACACAAAAATATAACAGAAATCCCATAAAGCAACCCCTTCAATTAACTCCAACTTTTAATCGACCATTTCATACAATTCATATGGATATATTTAAATAAAAGGAATTAAATATTTAACGTTAATAGACGCTTTTTCCAAATTCGCTCAAGCCTATCAATTACGATCCAGTAATATGATCGATGTGACAGATCGACTATTCTTTTTCATTACAACCTTTACGGCCCCTGACATTGATAACAGATAATGAATTTAATAAACAACCTTTTCTAAGCTTTTTACAAGTACACAAAATTCAATTGCATACAACAACACCTTATCATCACGAATCAAATTCCCCAGTAGAACGTTTTCATTCGACATTAATAGAACACTATAGACTTTTAGGAGAAATGCCCGAACACAAGAAAATACAATATTGTGTAATGGCTTACAACCATACTATCCATTCAAATCTAAAATTATCACCTTTCGAAATAGTATTTGGACATACCGACAACAAGAACCCTTTTGACCTAGACTATGAAAAATCATTTTTCGAAAATTATGTAGTAAATCACAGAGAAAAAATGAAACATCTTTACGACGCTCTTCAAAATAAACAAAGCTCTACAAAAGAAGCACGAAACGACAAAGTCAATAAATCCCGAAATTCCAAATCATTCAAAATTGGAGACCAAGTTTACATTAGGACAAATGCACGTAATAAAAAAGATCCTAAATTTGCAGGTCCCTATATAGTAGACAAAATTAATGAACATGACACGTACGATGTTAAACACGTACACAAAAATACAATATTAAAAAGACATGCCAATGATCTGATGCCTTTTACAGGACATTATCGATCATCCTCTTCGCCATCGCCTGGCACCACCTCAAATGTAACATAACAATCGAGACTTTAAACAACAATCCTGGACTATACCCCTTACAAAAAGGTAAAGCCCTATTAAAGGAATCCGAATGGACCTTAATAAAAATCCTTGACTACACCCCTTTATTGACTGACTATCAAACTCTTAAAAATAACCTTCTAGCGTCAATTTCACTTTTAGAAAACAAAAACTTTCCAATAGGCTATAGACACTTTGTAGACTTAAAAGACATTTTAATTAATCATAACAATCAGTTTTTAATTCTCAAACAATATATTAATAAAGCAGATCAGCTGCTATTTCAATTATTTCCCGAAATGCAAAACACCAGACAAAAACGTGGATTAATAGATGGACTTGGCACAGTAATAAAATTCATCACCAGTAACTTAGACCAAGAAGATGGAAAACGATACGAAGAAATAATTTCTAAATTGACCCACAATTCCGAAACCCAAAAGAATGTTTTGTTAGAACAAACTCAGATCCTTAATAACACCCTATCTACAATACACGACCTCTCCGAGAATCAAAAACTATTAAATCATAACTTAAATAAAATCTTGCTAGATAACGTAAAAATTGAACGAATATTAGCCGCAACTTCTACCTATTCAGTGATAAATCAATCAATTCAATCATTACAACTATTTATTAATATCTGGCTTGAATTAGAAAATGCACTAACTTTCGCACAAAAACAACAACTTCATCTTTCCCTCATTGACAATAATGAACTAATCCAATCCCTTAATCAAATAACAAAATCTTTAACCAAACTTCAAAGTAATAATAATAAGGGTTTAGCTCTTCCTTACCCTGGAGAATACGAAAACCTCCATTTGTACGAATCGATTATAACGACAAAAATATACCAGAAAGATAAAATCTTCACGTTCATTTTCGAAATTCCGCTAATTCGAACATTTTCAGAATATCAATTAATTAAATTGATTCCTTTCCCGGCATACAACACGAATAACGAATTTCAAATGATAATCCCTTCCTACAACACTTTACTATTTAATCCTGATTTTAGTGTACCTATCGATATTAATCAATGTCAACAAACTTCAGTAAATAACTACTTCTGTTCTCGAGATAATCATTTCAGTATTCCAAATTCGAAATTGTGTGAAACACAATTGTTGTCCTTTCACGACAATCAAACTTGTCGACCATATATTTTCAATTTAACCACAAATAAAATTTTGCAGATAGATTCAGCTACGTGGCTTATTAGTTCGCCCATTAAAACAATTTTAGATATTCAATGCAATCAGGTTATTGCAAAGAGAGAAATTACAGGATCAAATTTAATACATCTAACTCCTGACTGTTCAGTTCTAATAAATCACGACAAAATACTGTTCACCATGAAATCTACGTCCACAAAACAGATTATTTTACAATTGCCCAGTATAAGTAAATTGCGAATAGATGAATCAAAACTAATCAATATTTCAAAATTGACCTATCCCCTATTAACACACAAGAGTTAGTCAATAATCAATTAAAACTGACAAACCATAAGGATAAGTTGATAAACAACAATATCCATTTTGTAAATAAACTAAGTTTAATTTCGCTCATTATTATTATATTATTAATCACTATGTTCGTAATCATTATATTATATCTATATTGTAAACGTGACTCTTTCAAATCAAAACTAATAAAACTATTGCGAAAATCGCAGAATGAAGCCATCGTATTAAACGATACTCAAAATTCTTTACTTCAATATCAAAATATAACTTAAATACAGCTTCACGGTATTTAAGATTCTCAGATGGGAGGAGTTACGTGACTAGAAACGCTTACTAGCTTAGAGATAAGATTAGAACCCGCTAGATCTGTACTCTGTTCCTAGAACTTTATGATAACGCCTGTGGGAACGGAAACTAGCTTGCATTTCTTTAGGATAAGAGTTTTCCTTAGTGTTAAGATGCTTCTTGCATTCAGTTCTGTTTCGACACTCAGGTTAGCCTGTCCTGAATCAAGTGTGTGGAGCAGAGCTCCGACGTCTGTAAAGTGTTTAGTGTTTTAAGTATAAATAAATGCTTTTTAAAAACACTAATCGTCGTTAAATAAACTTAACTCGCGAGTCCATCATCACGCAACAGTTTTATTGAGTTTGTAAATTTTGTCATTTATTTAGGACCGTAGAAAAAATTTTGTACCTATGTATTTCGAGTGTATGTATTCGTTTGCTTTTTCGCGCCTCGCTACCGCTCGGCACGAAACTCGTATCCTCATGCCAAAATGGCTCTCTTTACACACTAAATACATAAATATCTATTACAGTTGTCTACATGAGCAGATTTTTTAGAACATGTAACTGTAAAGAACATTTACAGGATTTTTGTAACAGTAATTCATTAACAGGGGTAGATTAGAGTTTATAGAAGCCATTTAAATAGATATTAATTATAATCGAAAAATATATCTCATAAAAAGCGCCTTGCATAAAAAACGTAAAAATTATGCAAACATACTACTTTTAGGTAAATAATAATAAATCTAAAGAAGTAATTAAAATTTTATATTATTTTCCACAATTATAAATCTTTAAAGTGTTTACAAAAAAAATTGAACTTTAATATTAAGTGAAATTTTGAAAAAAAATTGAAAAATTGAAAAATTTATTTTTAGCTAAAGTCAAAAAATAGGTGTTTTCTGGCCTTTAGATTGTTCAGTTAGCTAAAAATAATACTAAAAAAATCTCATTGAAATCTTAACTTAATTTCCGAAAAATAGCACTTTTCGGGTTTTGACAATTTCGAAAAACTTGTTATTCCTTATAAGCACAAACAAAAGGGGGTGGTAGAATAATACTTACGTTAGTTGCTCAACGAATCGAAGCGGCATTCAAAGCACCAAATTGCCTCACTCAGCCAAAGCCTAGGCGAGTCACTACCAATCGCTAATTAGCGGTCGCCGATCAGCTGCAGCCGAAGACGGCCGTGGGTTCATTAGATGGGGGAAATGGTGCCACCAATTTAGATAACAAAAATTGAGCCTTAACCTCTGATTAAGCGATTGCTAGATTACGCTCCAGCTAAATTGGAACACTGAGAAATTAATAAAACGGCGTAAAACTGAAGTCAAACAATCAGGTGTAATCAAATGACAAATTCGTTTTATTCACTTGTAAAGCCGGGCACACACATAAAATACATATAAGTAAAAGTTTAGGGCCGATGTGTATGCATATAAATGCCCCAAGGATCCTTGTTTACAGAATGGGGTGGCCAATTAAAACACCAAATCATAAAAATAATGGAAATTCCTGCAGGCTCCCCGAGAGTGACGTTAATATAAAATTGTAAATTACAAGCGGGCAACCGCCTCAGGAATTTCTATAACGTGGTACATGTAACAATTAAATTAGCACAATCCGTAGTTAAAGTGGAACTACGGCGAGGGGAAGCCTCTTACTTTACAAATTAAAATTCACAATCAAAGTGATGCGTCCAGACCATGATCTAAATATCTCGCGCTAGTATATCGCGCTAATCTCAATTTAGAAGCAAAATACTTTTGGGCAGTCCTTCGTCGATTGAGCCGTACACACGCGTACAGCCAGGCTCGATTGCCGGCCAACAGAAGCACAAATTAATAGAGCAGTAAGGTTACCTTAGGCTGATTCAAAGCTGTCTTAGCGCGAAGAGCATCGCAGGAATGGGCTCCTGTGGACTTTATGACCGAACCAGGAAGGACAGTAGCTCGTCAAGTAAGCGCGCCGAGATACGCTATCGCAGATTGCAACGGGCCGCAAGTCGGGGTTTCCGAAGTTTTATTGGAGACCCATCACGTGGTGATCGAAATGTATTTGGGGTCCAGTACGTGATATTCGAAACGTAGTTGGGGCCCAGTACGTGGTGGAGAAACTAAATTCCCCAAATGTTTCGCTCGGGAAGTTTTGACGTCAAAAAAAAGTCTGCACCTGGCAGTATCTTCAGATTCACATAGGGAGGAATGTCGAGACGCGTACAAATCTCCTAACTAAAGGGTGAGAAGTGCCTAGACAACAATAAGCACCTTCTCCAAAATTGCGACCTCGAACAGCGCCAAAAACTTCCACGACCTTATTCGATCGAATGCCGGAACAAGATGCCAAATTTTCGCGTCGCGAACGTTCAACAATGTGCAACGGCGGCGTATCAAAAATGCGCAATATCCGGACGCAATTCGAAAAATATCGAACATACAGTAAAGTGAAAATTAATGGTAACAAAATATCGAGAATACAGTAAAGCGAAAATTGACGGTAACAAACCCCATTTTCTAAATAAGTAAAAATCACTCGGTATATATGACAGAGGCCAAATGGGTTTTTAGGCAAGCACAAATTATTGACGTAAAAAGTTTTTTTGAAAAATAAAAAATGTTACCATATTATGCCGACTTTTTGGCGGATACTGTATACCGAGTGAATAATGTAAGACTATACATTGGCAAGTGTATTTTAGCATTGATCAATTTATCCATGTTAGTAACAATTGTCGGTTTTGAAATTGCAATGAAATAATCCAGTTTCAATTAATTTCTCTAGTCACTGTGGTGATATTTTGTTTATAAACACCATGGTAACATTACGTAAATTCCCTATGTCTAATTTTGCATAATTCAGCCATGTACAGTCTTACGTTATTCTCACTGTATGTCGACGGATCTTGTAGTAGTAAGAGATCTTATGGGAGCAATTATAATTCTGCCTCCGGCATGGTTGGGATAATCGGACACGAAACAGGTGAACTGTTATTTGTTGCTGTTAAAAACAGATTTTGCTCAATTTGCACACGAGCAGAAATAGTAATTTGTGTACCTAGGCGGGAAAATCGTTTTCCCGCCGTGGTTCACACAACAAAAATATATTGACGTTCATAATTACGTAGCTCGTAACAACAGTACTTAACACGTACTTTAGAATAATAACGGAAAAATTAGTCAGCTGCACGTATAAGATTTGAGAATAAGAAACAGACAATTAATGAACTACCAGTAAACAATAGTAAACGGCCTCCTCGATTAGGATGCTCGTCATTTATTTTCGCGCCTAGCCGCGAAACGTCACCTGGAGAAACATTTTCGCGGCTAGCCGTGAAAACGTATACTTTCGCGCGTCTGTAGAGATGCAAAAAGCGGATTTTTATGCAGTGTAGGATAAAAATCAAAAGAAAGAACCCTTGGACCATAATTGCTACAAAAATTAGTATGAATCTGCACCAGCACCAGCCATGGAATCTAATATGGTGTTAGGTTTTTGCGAAAGTGAACGTATGCACGGTGTTCTGTATTTGAAGTTTGTTGGCGATGGAGATGCGAGTATTTTCGTAAAAGTTAAGGAAAATGTTCCCATTGGATCGTAGGTAAAAACGATCGGGTGTACAAACCATGCACTTAAGAACTATGGAAAAAATTCTCCTTGCCAAGAAAGCAAAATGATGGATATATAAACACGCAAAAAGTGATGGTGACGTAAAACTTCTTAGCACGGCCTCCTGGATTAGTGCGAGACTGACGTCTCTACGCGGCCCGCCGCATTTTTAGTTCAAGGCGTTTTTTATAGTTTGTAGAGGCGCTACAGTACGTTGCGCTTGTGCCCTTGGTTGCATACGTCCACGGCCTCCTGGATTAATATTAATCTAGAAAGTCCCGCCTACGTTACAGATAATTTATCAAAAACCCAACAGATGGCGCCAAAGTACGTTGGCCTCAGAATCACAAAAATTATGCAAATGTGGCGGGCCGCGTAGAGACGTCAGTCTCGCACTAATGCTGGAGGCCGTGCTTCTTAGAGATGATTTGAAAAATGGTCTCCACCATGTATTTGGTGACCATTTGAAATGTCGAGAAGGTCACACTGTCGGTGATCAGACCGAAAATAAAATACCGGAACTAAAATCTACGTGCATGTACCAACATTTAAACGGTAATCCTAAAATTTTATTACGCCATCACAATACTTACAGTTACTTCTTATTGCAGGAGCTCTTCAAGTAGTGTTAAGGAAAGCTCACCTTTTGATAAAAAAAGAAAATAATAATCGAGCCGAAAGGCTTATGAATATAATTTCTCGTTTTAATATGGGAAAGCGTTTAAATTTGGTTCAGAGAGATTCCTACCAACGTAGAGTTGTCCTATCAGGACTGAGGCATAATACGTTATTTAACTGGCATCTAAATCCATGGAAAAATGCTTTAAGGAAAAGTCCGGGAACGCATTTTATAGTAATTTATTATACAAGACGATAAAGTTCAATTGTATCTACGAGTGAATCGTTCATGATCGAAGAGTGGATAGTAATAACTTTATCGTCCTATATAATACATTTTTTTCTATAGCACATGTTAAAGTGTGCTTTTATCAACTCAAAACAAAAGGTCAAGTTTTACTTTAACAGCAAGGGTAGATAAAGTAGCACTTTAACATCAAGGATAGATAATACCGGGTGACTATAAATGATTGAATTTTTTTTTCTTAGGTTGGCACTGTTTATGTTGGTGGCACTGTAAGTCTATGTCAAATTCAATGTTCGCAGGTTAGGTTTTGCGTCATTTTTTTTTAAAACTGACGCAAAACCTAACCTGCTAACCTCACATTTGACATAGACTTACAGTTCCACCAACATAAACAGTGCCAACCTAATAAAAAAAATTCAATCATTTATAGTCACTCGGTAGTATATTATACATCAAGGTAGCGAAGAGCAGTATTATAACCTGAGCGCATATTAGATACTGAGCGCGAAGCGCGAAGTAGGTATCTAAACCGCGAAGGTTATAAGACGATTCGCTACCGTGGTGTATATACTATTTCTTGCACTACCAAACGGCGTAATACCTAAATTCCCAACAAATTTCGAAAATATTTTAACTGTCAACCTGACAATACAGCTCTTTAAAACGTCAAAATTAAAATAGTCATATTTGGTAACTTAGCTTTATTAGTTACCACGGTGAAAATTATTTATTTTACTTTCTCTCCCATGGTGGAGAAAAACAACTTCACGACCTAAAGATAGGCCAATAACGGTGCGTTCTGAGACTAGCAGTGCAAAATAGTATATTATACATCAAGGTTGCGAAGCGCAGTATTATAACCTGAGCGCATATTAGATACTTCGCGCTGCGAAGGTTATAAGACGATTCGCTACCGTGGTGTATATACTATTTTTTGCACTACCAAACAGCTTAATACCTAAATTCCCAACAAATTTCGAAAATATTTTAACTGTCAACCTGACAATACACTCTTTAAAACGTCAAAATTAAAATAGTCATATTTGGTAACTTAGCAATTTATTAGTTACCACGGTGAAAATTGTTTATTTTACTTTCTCTCCCTTGGTGGAGAAAATCAACTTCACGACCTAAAAATAGGCCAATAACGATGCGTTCTGAGACTAGTAGTGCAAAAAGTAATTTAATTTTCTAACTTTTAAGGAACAAACGACTTCCGAGATTGGACCGTGTCATGATTGAAATCGAAGAACTCAACGTTTCGCCCACTTTCGTAAGGGGCTTCATCAGGAGGAAAAAAGCAAAAGAGCACGGTAACTCAACGTGTGAACCACGTCAGAGGCAAAACTCGACTGACTATCGGAAGAAGAAAGACGAGAATTTATAGGCAAGCGCCGCACAGTGGGAGGAAATAACATTCTAAATGGCCAAAAATTATATAACATTGTTATTTGCATTTTTTAATCTGTAGAATTCGATTGTGAGATTTATTTATCTCCAAAATTTGACAGATTTAAAATTAAAATGAACAAATCTTCAATATTCTAAATTATGATATTATGTATTTTGTTGTAAAATATTCTAATTAAAGTAATGCCAATTTCGGTAAATTCGGGTGATAATTGAATAAGAAACAATGTCACATCGGTATATGGTGGTAAAGATTTAGATACTGATTTCTTTAACGTGTTGAACAGCTTTTTTTTGTTTTTGATTTTTTAATATCCCCTGAAAAATAAAAATTCGCAAGTGTAGTTTTTGCAGATGAAGTATATGTCATTTCATAAAAAAGATGTGAATGCATAATATGAAAACAACAATAAAGATCTAATAGCCTCCTAATAATTTTTGCGACTCTAATAAATTTAGTAAAAGTTTGATATAACCTAATAGTTTTAAAATAAGGTATTTTTGGTTTCGAAACAAAAGAATTAAAGATAAATATTATGTACCTTCTGTAGCTTAATTCATTTTCATAGAAACGTTTTTAATAGTATAACTTCTATTTCATTAATAAATGTTAAATACGCTCAACACACGTATAAACATAAATCAGTGTTCCCACTTTGACAGTAACCTAGCGTTTGACGTATGCACAAATCATTTAGCTAACTTGATAACATGCTTCAGTAAGTCATGCAAAACACATATAAATAGATTTTATTAAAAATTTATCTTGAGAATTTTTATATTTTTGGCCACATGGAATCCTAATTCCTTCCACCGTCGCGATTCAGCAAATGCCGTCGCGGTTCAGTGGCGAAGGGCGGGGCTTAGGAATTAGCACTTTCCACATAGAAGGAAGGGGAAAGCCTTCGTCCCGATTGAGATTATTAGGGTGTTTGCAAATCTCAATATTGGCTTCGCGAATCTTTCTGCTAAAGAAGAATGGGGATTTGCAGATTATGGAAGTTTCATCAAAAAGGATCTTATGACCAGTATCGCGTTGGTGTTCGGCGATGGCCGATGATGAAACGAGACCTGACTTGAGACAGCGCTGGTGCTCAGAGATGCGAGTTTTCACTGAACGACCTGTTTCACCAATGTATACAGCATTACAAGAGCAAGGGACTCTATAAACACCTTTAGATGACATAGTGTTTAATTTATCTTTAGATGAAGGAAGAACCTGTGAGATTTTGCTCGGGGGTTTGAATACGGTTTTAATGTTTTGTTTTCAAAGAAACTTTCCTATGCGGTCGGTGACTTGGTGGATATAGGGAAGAAAGACTATTGCTGCAGGAGGATCGGGTTTTGGAGGTTTGGGAGGCCGTGGATGAAGATGGCGATTGATGGCAGACTGTATATCCCTAGCACGGTAACCGCTATTCCTAAGAGCTTTCCGAATGTGATTTAATTCAGCGTGGATATTATCAGGTTGGGATATGGAAACAGCCCGGTGTACAAGCGAATTGATAACGGAAAGTTTTTGTGTAGGATGATGGTGGGAATCGGCATGTAGATAGCGATCAGTGTGAGTGGGTTTGCGATATACAGAATGACCAAGTTTGCCACTGGGTTGGCGAGAGACCTGTACATCTAAGAAAGGAAAGGAACTGTTACTTTCTATCTCCATGTTAAAGTTAATGTCTGGATGTTGACTATTGAGATGATTTAAGAAGACGGGTAACGTGTCTTTACCATGTGGCCAAATAATAAAGGTATCGTCAACGTATCGGAACCAAACCTTAGGTTTCAATTCTGAAGATTCCAGAGCTACGATTTCGACAGCTTCCATGAAGATATTGGCAACGACAGGTGAAAGAGGAGAACCCATGCCGCACCAGAGATTTGTTTAAAGAACTGACCTTGAAATAGGAAATAAGTGGAAGAGAGGCATTTTTCTATCAGGGCAGGTAGACTTGAAGACGTCTCCCCATGCTCTGATAACAACTGTTGGATTATGACTATAGAATCGGGAATAGGAACTTTGGTAAAAAGGGAAGTGACATCGAAACTCAGAAGTAAATCCTCAGGTTCAACGCTTATATTGGATATAAGTTCAACGAAATGGGCTGAATTGCGAACATACGAGGGAGACTTACCAGTGAACTTTCTAAGAATAGTAGTTAGGTATTTAGCTGATGAGTAAGTAGGAGAATCTATGGTACTGACAATGGGCCTGAGAGGAATGTCTTGTTTATGGATTTTGGGAAGACCATAGAGCTGAGGAGGCTTTGAAGCGCGAGGAATCAACCTCCGTTGAATATCAGTGGACAGATCTGAAGATTTTATGAGAGAAGTGACTTCCCGTTCGATTTTGGAAGTTGGGTGGCGAGGAAGTAGGGCATAAGAAGAATCTTGGAGTAAAGACTTAACCTTAGTGATGTACTCTGTTCGATCCATAACTACCGTAGCATTACCTTTATCAGCGGACAAAATTGAGATGTCGGAATTGGAACATTACAAAAGACGAAAGGAATGCTCTCAAAACCTTACGGGACAGTGTGACAGAATCCGTCAGCTGTCCTACATATTTGTGTCGTTCATAATCTTGTGTATTTAAGTACGCGCCATCTGTGATGTTATAGCTGAACTTTCCGACTAGTAGTAGGTAGCCATTTTCATAGCTGATAAGAAAAAATAGCTTATTGAAGGCAAATTGGCCTTATTATCAGAAGTACGTCATTTAAAATTTGGAATTACGTTTTCAAATACTGTCTTAACGGAATGAAGCAAAAAGTATCGATTTATCGTTCAACGGAATAAATTAAAATTTCATCTTTGCAGGTAATTTTTTTCCTAAAATAGTTGGAATTTTAATTTAAAATTCGCCATTCCCTAATTAGATATGTGCTTTAATAGAAAATCACGTTCCGATAATTAACGTTTAGTCAGAATGCATGATTTGTCGGTTTAAAAATAGACCTGCATTTTCGCCTGCTGCCATCTATAAGTGAATGTCACAGCGGGCGCGCTCTTAAGCTAGGCTTACGTTTCCAATTCCTCGTAATCAATCGGACAGAGACGAACTTCGTCCAGGCATAACGTCGTGCGCTTCAGTCTCCTTTTAATAACTACCACTTGTTTCAACTCTCTTTGTTTGAAATTATTATTATTATTATTGGTAGTAGAGAGGAAGATTTCAGCTGATATATCCACATATAATATTTACATTATATTTGTGCTAGTTGTATTGTTTACAAAATGATTGTCCAGTCTATTTTTAAATTGATTTATGGCTGTGACATTAGTTAGATACTTCTTCAGGTAATGTGTTCCAGTCACTCACTACGCGATTACACAGGAAGTTATGTCGAGGACTAAGTTGTGCTCTGGTTCTCAACAGGTGCATCTTGTGTCCTCGTAAAGTGGTTCTTGATTGGAGGTTAAACATTAATTTTAGCTCTGGGCAGTCGTAATTAGTTATTTAACCAAGAAGTGTGTTAATGAAGGCGATTAATAATCAAAACTGTTTAAAGCACGAACGAGCGATAGTGAGTGAGTGCCTTTAATAGTTGAGATTATTAATCGCCCATTAACAAACGAGTTGATTACAAAATTTTTCGTTGACCACAGAATCTTTTTTTTTGTGGTGAAAACATTTGTAAAATAGCGGTATTACTAATTTTGTTGTGGATATTAATATAAAATAATTATATCAAGTACTCTAATTTCATTAAGACAACTAACCTCCATGCAAAATATCATCAAAACGTCAAAATCACAAAAACAGTTAATTAATGAAAAAGAGTGTATTAATCAAAAACAGTGTATTAATGACATGTATTAATCCATCCTTTTTTAGGAAAAATAATTCATTAATATTGAAATTAACAAGCGGTCAACGAAAAAATTGTTTAATATTTTTAAAGTTTCAATCAAATCGCCACGTTGCCGACGTTGTTGCAGCGTTGGGAGTTTGAGCTGCTCAAGACGATGTGGGTACTCGAGTCTTCTGAATTCTTGTGGTAGTTTATAGTAATATCCTTCTGGAAGTAAGGATTCCATATCTGAAAACCGTATTCCACCAAGGGCCTAATGTATGTTTTGTAAATTTTGACAAATGTGTCTGGTTTAAGATATTGGAATGCTTTCCTTATCATGTAGATTACCGCGTTGGCAGTTTTGACAATTTCCGTTATATGAGACTCTCATCTTACGTTCCAGGATACCAGTATTCCAAGGTCTTTCTGTTTACTGACAGTAGTAATAGGAACGCCATCAGTGTAGTAGGCTGTCCTAGGATTATTAGCTCCAATACGCAAGATGGTGCGCTTGCTGGCATCTAAGTTAATCAACCAGTTCCTGGTCCACTCTTGTATTCTGTCTAGGTCTTGTTGGAGTTGCTCTGAACTGGTTAAAGGGTTAGCAAAATATTTGACATCATCAGTGAAGAATATTACATTCGATATTATGGCCTTCCTTGAGTCGAATATGAAGAACGTGAATAGGGTGGACGAGAGGAGCGATCCCTGGGGTACTCCACTCCTTACTAATTTTGGCTGCGACTTTGACTTTCCTGATCTTACACAAAATTTCCTATTTGTTCGAAAGTCTTCAATGCATTTCAACAACTTACACACGCACGGACACTTTTCAAATAACGTAGTTTTTTGTAAAAACGAATATACGGCAACCGTAGCCACTGGCTACTGCACGAAACGGTAAAAAATCCTCGCTTCTATTTGACAATCTTTATGAGCGACAAATATTGCTTTATAATAGAGGAAGTTGTTGATTTTCGCAATACTCCTGAGACAATTACATTCATAAGGTTTTTCTATTAAGGTGTGTACAAGAATTGTTAACAATAACTTAATTCGCCCATTTGTATTTCTTGCACGGCTAAATGGTGTGATATATTAAAAATTATTTTTATATGCTTACCTGAAGCTTGTAATGCTATTTTCAGTCAGACTCGAGATCAGCCATCTACACCACTCCGCTACCGCGGCACATCTGAAGCTTTTAATGTAAATCTACAGAAGTAGACAATCCATCTGGTCACTATTGTGTCTAATGCTACTATTGAACCTTTGCTGTGGTTTCGAAAGAAGATAATGTTCAAATTACAAATATTGTTTAACAGTATATGCAATACATATCCAACGCGATCTAAAATACACGCGGTCCCCCACGCAGTTTTAAGCACCCTCAACGCATGTGGTAGCCTTCGAAACTTCGACCACAAGCCTTTTTCAGTGTGTTAGTCTTCCCGAAGTTCGGGCCACAAGATTTTTTTCCCAGTGCAATAGATGGAGAAAGCATGTCGCTCATGAGATTGCATATTCGTCGGACAGCATCCCCAAGTATAGCTGCTTTGACGACGCCGCTGTGCCCTGCCATGCAGCACCAGGTATCTGCTAGCGATTTAGCCATCTCATCGCTCAAACTAAAAATACCGTTTTTTATTAAAGTATACAATGTTATATCTGGGGAGAGAAAGAATAACATTGATTTTGGAATTAAATATTTTTAAAATTATTGTCACTAACTGGAATTTTTGGGTGGAAGTTACCCAGCAAAAGAAAGGCGTGTGATGGCCACACCTCATTTTTTGCATGGGGGCGCATAATCTTAACACTATTGAATGATAAAATAATTTCAGATTTTATTTGTAAAATACATCGAACCTTTTAGTCTATCGAATTTCTGGTCTTCATGGGATATTCAGATGCACCATAGAAATGCTGCAAATTTTGCGGAGAAATAATATTATAAGAGGTAAAGTACCTAAATATTATATAGAAAATTTCTGATAAAATAAATAAAATATACAGTTCTACGTTATACCTATATTAGGTAGTTATAGTAACGTCCATACTAAAATACAAACAATACCTAATTATACAAACACTTTCGTCCACTACATGTTTAATATCATGGAACTTTACTTAGAAAAATATTTAAACCATAATGGGGTGCAGTTTTTAGAACACATTATATATCTTAATTCTCTATACCTAAAACCTATCATAAGAGTACTAGTTTACAAATCTTGAATATTTTAATGTGGTTTTGTATTCACAAATAATAGGATTGCTTCCTAGGCGGGATATTATAGCATCACTTCATTTTTACATTTACTAATCTTTAAATCTATCTATATATCTACTTACAACACAAACCTCATTTTTGTTCCACTTCGTTTAAAAGTTCTACATGACCGATTTGCAGGATTGACCTTTGACTCCATAGATTAGCTAACGCTACTTACTTTTTATCTTTTAAAGTTTTTAGGTTTTTAACACCATACATTTAAAACATTTATTTGCATAAGGCCGAGAATACCAATCCAGTTGCACCGCCGCCATAGCTTGCCACATGTCAAGTTTGGGAACCACTAATGCTGACCGATTTCATCAATTAGTATTTCAAGTTTCTTCTGTAACCTTTTCATTTACAATTCATTTATAAAACGCAAAAATCATTTTGATTACAATAAGGCCACTTAGGTGGAAAAATAGTTATCTTTTATGAAACACCTCATGTGTGTGGATAAATGATTTTTCTGCATTAATTTCTATACACAAACACAGCACCTAGAGGTTCTTTTATACACAATGATGAACAATTTTAGATTTAGCAAATCGAGCAAAATAACCTAGATATGAATTTTTATTAATTAGAATGTATTATTTAACATAATAGCAAAAGCAATGAAGAATTGATAGCTAGGTATCTCCATTAATTCCAGTCAATATCAATGCAAAATCACCTCAGTTTAATATAAGATATAAGCCTACAAGATTATCACTTTACAACAGTAGCAATTAAGTACAAATACGTTAAAACTTAAAATGCCTGAAACTTCATAATGATCGACTTTAGACCATGTATTCGTATTCATCAGACATTTTTGACTTAAAAAGACCTCCTTAATATTCTCTCAATCTCTCAAGTATAACATATTTCGCCTGTATGTGTTCTCATATGTTTAACTAAATAATATTTTTGTGTTGCTTTGTATTCACAAACGGAGCACCTATAAGGCCTTTCGCCTGTATGTGTCCTCATATGTTGAACTAAATCACTCTTTTGTTTTGGTTTGTATTCACAAACAGAGCACCTATAAGGCGTTTCTCCTGTATGTTTCCTCATATGGCTAACTAAAGAACTTTTTACAGTTGCTTTGTATTCACAAACAAAGCAACTATAAGGTGTTTCTCCTGTATGTGTCCTCATATGTTGAACTAAATCACTCTTTTGTTTTGGTTTGTATTCACAAACAGAGCACCTATAAGGCGTTTCTCCTGTGTTTCCTCATATGGCTAACTAAACAACTTTTTACAGTTGCTTTGTATTCACAAACTGAGCAACTATAAGGCGTTTCTCCTGTATGTTTCCTGAAATGTTGAACTAAATGACTCTTTTGTGTTGCTTTGTATTCACAAACGGAGCACCTATAAGGCGTTTCTCCTGTATGTTTCCTCATATGTTGAACTAAATTAATTTTTTTTGTTGTTTTGTATGCACAAACTGAGCAACTATAAGGCGTTTCTCCTGTATGTTTCATCATATGTGTAATTAAATTACTTTTTACAGTTGCTTTGTATTCACAAATGGAGCAACTATAAGGTGTTTCTCCTGTATGTGTCCTCATATGTTGAACTAAATGACTCTTATGTTTTGGTTTGTATTCACAAACTGAGCAACTATAAGGCGTTTCCCCTGTATGTTTCCTCATATGTGTAATTAAATTACTTTGTACGGTTGCTTTGTATTCACAAATGGAGCAACTATAAGGCGTTTCTCTTGTATGTGTCCTCATATGTTTAACTAAAGAACTTTTTACAGTTGCTTTGTATTCACAAACTGAGCAACTATAAGGCGTTTCCCCTGTATGTTTCCTCAAATGTTGAACTAAATGACTCTTTTGTGTTGCTTTGTATTCACAAACGGAGCACCCATAAGGCCTTTCTCCTGTATGTGTTCTCATATGTTGAACTAAATCACTCTTTTTTTTTGGTTTGTATTCACAAACAGAGCACCTATAAGGCGTTTCTAATCTATGTTTCGTCATATGGCTAACTAAAGAACTTTTTACAGTTGCTTTGTATCCACAAACTGAGCAACTATAAGGCGTTTCTCCTGTATGTTTCCTCAAATGCTGAACTAAATGACTCTTTCGTGTTGCTTTGTATTCACAAACGGAGCACCTATAAGGCGTTTCTCCTGTATGTGTCCTCATATGTTGAACTAAATGACTCTTTTGTTTTGCTTTGTATTCACAAACTGAGCAACTATAAGGCGTTTCTCCTGTATGTTTCCTCATATGTTTAACTAAATTACCTTTTACAGTTGCTTTGTATTCACAAACGGAGCACCTATAAGGCGTTTCTCCTGTATGTGTCCTCATATGTTCAACTAACTGACTCTTTTGTGTTGCTTTGTATTCACAAACGGAGCACCGATAAGGCGTTTCTCCTGTATGTTTCCTCATATGTTTAACTAAAGAACTTTTTACAGTTGCTTTGTATTCACAAACAGAGCACCTATAAGGCGTTTCTCCTAACTTAGTACTTTCGATGCTTTCTTGTTTAGTGTTCATTATTAGTTTAAATATCCAAGTTTCCTTTGATGACCGGTGATAAGTAGTTTAAATATCTTGACACCTACAACAAAAGGAGATTGTTATTAACTTATGATAAATTGAGCAATATGGCATTGAGTATTCAACAGAAAAATATCTATTTTATTGTAACTACCGGCTTATATCAAATGTTAGAAGCCATACGATTAAGTAAATTTTAGCAGCTTTATTTTTACATATTTTGTTAAGTGTGCAAAAACGTGATTCTGATTATAAATAGACCTCAAATGGTAAACCAATCACAATTAGCCAGATTAGTTCTGTTCAATTTTATAATTAAATTTGTGCTTTGTTTCGATATTTAATTGTAGGGAAAATCCTAAATGCTGCAGCTTGCACTTGTGCATGGAAAACTACATATGTATAGAATATTAGCATGCCCATATGCATAACTAGAGTACCTGTATATAGGTATACAGGATTAATTAATTAATTAATTAATGTACAAATTATGCATGTTAGCGGCAGATGTACAAATACTTTCAGTAAGTGTATCTAAAACATATTAATACTATTGAATTTATTTGGCATTATTTGTTACTCAGCAGCGAATATGTTGCTTTCGTATTATTAGTTTTGTTTGTGTTATTACTATTGTAACATTTGCTTAATTTTTTTTTGCTTATTATTGTACACAATAAAATAATATCTTTGTGTTTTATTATTATTATTTATGAATGCTTTTAAGTTTGCTCATTTAAATGTTAGGTCTCTTAGTGCTCACTTTGCTGAAGTTAGGAATATTGTTCTGATAAATGATTTTGATATTTTTGCAGTTTCAGAAACTTGGTTAAGCAATACAATTTCCTCTGATAATGTAAAATTTGACGGGTACACCTTTATTCGTCGTGATAGACCGACTGCAGGTGGTGGAGTGGGAATTTACTTGAAATCTACAATTAGTTACACAATCGTAAGTACAATATACGTAATTGAACAACTTTGTGTAAAGGTACGCATGCACAATGAAAATATTGTATTTTCTGTAGTATATAACCCGTCAAAGTCATTGTATAAATCTTTCGTAGATGCACTTGAAAGCACCTTTTCTGAATTATTTGCAGAATTTGATACGGTTTTATGTGTAGGTGATTTTAATATTGATCTGCTTGAATATAATTCAATAGAAGCTAGATATATATCTAATGTTTTTGATAGTATGGGGTTAAAACAAATTATAAATGAGCCTACTAGAATTATGAGAACCACATCATCTCTTATTGATTACATAGTAACATCAAAAACTAATCTGATTACTAATATAGGTGTAACGTCTGTTCCGGAAGTAAGTGATCATGAATTAATTTAATGTCAAATTAATTACATGTCCGTAAAATCTAAAATGTGTATTAAAACTGTTAGAGACTTTAAACATTTCAATTATGACCATTTTAAATATGATTTGCAATTAATACCATGGCATATAGTTTATGAATTAATGGATGTTGACAGTAAAGTGATTTTTTAAACGAAAATATTACTTTACTGCTTAACAATCATGCACCTTTTGTTACACATAGAATAACTAAAGAATATGCACCATGGTTAACCGATAATATAAGAAACATGATCAAGATTAGAAAATAACGCCTTAAAACACTTTAAAAGTAGCAAAAATGACAGTCACTGGCAGTATTATAAGCAGTTGCTAAATTTAGTGAACGCAGCGATTAAAAGAGAGAAAAAAGCATTTGGGGAATACAAATTTCGAAATACAAACAAAAAAAAAAGCTTTGGATGGAACTAAATAAATTGAATATTAAAAAATGCCCGATTATTTATCAGATTCTGATGAAATTAACAATTATTTCATTAATTCAATACCAAAATTAAATGAAGGCAATGAACTTATCTTATTTTATAATAGCAATATTAGAGATTCGATTAAATTACAACTTACTTTTGAACGCGTTGAGGAACAAGTGATTTTCAAAATTATTAGAAGTCTTAAGAGCAAAGCCGTTGGATCAGATGGCATTAATATATTAACAATTAGTCTCTGCATACCGTACTTGCTACCATATATTACACATATTATTAATTTCTGCTTAGAAAACTCAAAATTCCCCAGTGCTTGGAAACGAGCTATAGTTACACCGTTGCCAAAAGTCTCTAGTCCAAAAGCTCTTAGTGATATTAGGCCAATAAGTATCTTGCCTACATTTTCTTGCACGTTGCCTCATATTTCTAAATGAATAATTTCTGTGATTTGACATGTCAGTTAATGTCATTTTGTTTGTCTTACTTCTTTCAAATAAGAAAAATGAAATATATTATTGCTGAATCATGTGATCCTTGATTTGAGGATCCAATGTCCTAACTCTTTATATAAAGGAACTCTATTAGTACAGGCGCCAGGGAATTTTTACATGCAATTCTTGGTACCAGCATTTTGGGTTAATGGGTGGGTGGGGGGCTGTGCTCTGAGTCTAATTTTAAGTTTTCGGATCGATCGGAGAAATTGTTTTTCCGCAATATCGGAAGAAGTGTTGAAAACGGTTTTTCAGCAATTTCTCGTTTCCTGTTGCTCTGGCACTGGAATTGCATCAGTACAAGTTTGTAGTTTATGAAATTCCTCACAACTTTTGGAAATGCCTTTTTCTCGTGCGCTCAACAATTTAAAAGTTGTTACCCCATAAAGCCAAGAAATTAAGGGTTGAAATGGGTTTTACGTAAATATATCGCTTTCAGTTAATCCTACGATAAAAAATACTCTTATATTTTTTGTAGAACAACTAATTTGCATAAAATTTGTGTATGAGTATTTTTCCATTTGGACAATTATTTACCGTTCTACAGCGCCGCAAATGTCGCAAGTCACGTAAACCGTACATTTAGTGTGCACTTTCGAACGGCCCTGTTCCTTCGAGTGTGTCGCACCAACTGTTTTCCACACCACCTTTTAGGTACAGCTTGTGGCGCGTTTTTTTTACGTGGTCTCCCCTATAGGCCTAATCCACACTTCCCTTGGTCTTTTTGATGGGCCGGGTTCTGCATCGTCAATTCCAATCATTGCAGAATCGTTGATTTTGTCGCCCTTGTTAAGTTGTGTTTCCCTTGAAACAAACTCGGGAAGAGAAAATATGTCATCGTCGTAGCTGTTGTGGTATTCGTCTTCATCTGTAGCAAGCATTCTGGAGATTTCTTGCACGTTCTCACAGGATTCCCCGGCGCATATGGTGCAAATGGCGGTGCACTTTAAACCCACTTTGCATGAAATTAATTTAATTATTGCAGTAGGCGCGGGAGGCTCAGTGCTAGGCACCGGTGTAAACGTACGGCCACGTTTCTTCCAGCCCCATCTTTACGCGGGTAGAGTGTCATTTCCAAGCCAGGATTGAACTTGATGGTATGTCCGGAATGCGTGCATCCTGGCCGTGTCTTTTGTAGGTGGCAGGGATGCCAGATTAAACGTTGACTTCGCAAGGGATTTCGCAAAGTGTTTGTATCGCAGCAAGTTGATTGACTTGTCTTTATGGATGTCTCCACCGTACAACGCAATAAAAAATTGCTCTCCCGCTAATGCGATGATATCCGCGTCTACATCTTTCTGTACAAAGTGATTCACTGCAGATTCCAGGCAAGGTGTTTTTTCTAGGGTTTTAAGAAATTTCACTTTGCCCATACCGTAAGCAGCCGATGTTGTGTTACAACCAGAAAATGCATGCAAGAACAAGATATGCTTTGATACAGCATCGCCGTGTTTCACGCATGATGTATCCTTCGTATTCAGTTTTCCGGGCTTGCAAAGAAAAACACACTACAGTCTAGATTCAAAAAATTAATCAAATAACAGAATAACCGAGTTGATTGTTCTTCACATGGTGAGTCGTGAATCGTTCATTTTGAATATAAATTTTTATTTTGTTTAAGTTTAGTGACACTCTACCCGCGGGAAGATGGGGCTGAAAGAAAAGTAACCGTACGTTTACACAGGTGTCTAGCACTGAGCCTCCCGCGCCTCTTGCAATAATAAAATTAATTTCATGCGGGTGCAAGACCAAATGTGGAAAGGCCTATGGCTGTCGCAAAGCGGGTTTAAAGTGCACCGTCATTTGCTTCCCGCCGGAGAATCCTGTGAGAATGTGCAGGAATTCTCCAGAATGCTTACTACAGATGTTGACGAATATCACATCAATTACGACGACGACATATTTTCTCTTTCCGAGTTCTTTTCAAAGGAAACACAACTTGACAAGGGCGATAAAATCAACGATTCTGCAATGAGTGGAATCAACGATGCAGAACCTGGTCCATCAAAAAGACCATGGGAAGTGTGAGACTGTTAGAAATACACTTCGTGGAGTAGGCATATCGGGGAAACCACATAAAAAGACGCGCTACAAACTGTACCTCAAAGGAACAGGGCCGTTCGAAAGTGCACATTAAATGTACGGTTTACGTGACTTGCGACATTTGCGGCGCTGTAGAACGGTAAATAATTGTCTAAATGGAAAAATACTCATACACAAATTTTATGCAAATTAGTTGTTCTACAAAAAATATAAGAGTATTTTTTATGGTAGGATTAACTGAAAGCGATATATTTACGTAAAACCCATTTCAACCATTAATTTCTTGGCTTTATGAGGTAACAACTTTTGAATTGTTGAGCGCACGAAAAAAAGATATTTCCAAAAGTTGTGAGGAATTTCATAAACTACAAACTTGTGTTGATGCAATTTCAGCATCAGAGCAACAGGAAACGAGAAATTGCTAAAAAACCATTTTCAACACTTCTTCCGATATTGCGGAAAAACAACTTCTCCAATCGATCCGAAAACTTAAAGTTAGACTCAGAGCACAGCCCCCCATCCACCCATTAACCCAAAATGCTGGTACCAAGAATTGCAAGTAAAGCCCTATTAACGATTTCCCTGGCGCCTGTACTATATGCATAACTACAGTGTGAAACAATTTTTTGGCTTCGCCTAATTGTTTTGCCAGTTATCAAATTACTTCAGGCTTAACCTGTATATTTTTATTTGAATTATAAACCCTTTGCATTTCAAATTCTTGAATTTTCCACAGCAGCTTATTTTGTACCTGCATCGAGTTCCTTTCGTTTACACGATGCCCTTTCTGACCCACCCTATCTCATATCAGAGGTCGTTGTAGTGCGAGCTTTCCTTTCCCCACGCACTTGCTATTTTCGCCTTGGCCGCCGTCACCGGCGTTGTTAAAAAATGTTTGTTAAAGTCAAATTACGTGCACTCAATTCCTAGGTCTGACAATGATCATGTACGATAGCGCTTTTCTGTTTTATTATCCCCATAGTAATTACATCTTTTTCTTAGCTCTTTATTAACAGTTTTATCCACGAGTTTATCTCGGAGGCCAAGTTGTTAGCCTAATCGCATTTTCGACACTTGCTGGCGTTCAGGGTGCTTCCGCTGCAATCACCGGTGCATCCACGGCGATTTCAACACTGCACGTCCAGCATATGTTTCGAAGTTAGTTAGTGCTACTCCGGGATTAAATAACAACTTATCTTCAATACCAGGAATTCACATTTGTGCATTTTAAACCCGTCATTATTTGGAATTTAAATTCACACGTTCCGCAATTATTAACATGTAATGTTCAATTTCATACATGCTCTTGTTTTTACCTTTAAATTTTTATGCTTTTAGTTAATTATGCTCAGTATTTAAAGCTGCAATTTTGATGTGTATTGACCCTCTGTAAAAGGTACAGTCACGCTTTTTTTATTTCAATAACCTAAACAGAAGGATTTATTAAATAACTATGATAGCGTGATAAGCTTATCCACGAATGATTTGTTGTTAAAGTTATTAAAAAAACCCGAAAGGGGTTTTTGATTTTATGCGTGTCGCAATCTTCAGTTAACGTACACAACTTTGTTATAACATTATTTGCATTTTAATTATCCTGACTATTCAATTCACCTGTCATCTGTCAAAAAGTGACCAATGAAAATCCAGAATTCTGACGTTTCTTGACCAATCAAAAAAATATCAGTGGATATATCTTCCTAGAAGGTATTCAAGTGACTATTTTTAACAAATGCGATTTTTATTAGAAAAAGTCGACATTAGTGGTCTGTTACTATAGAAATTGCGTAGTTTGTTCCTAGATTTACTGAAAACTAATTTGAAAAAGGTAGTTTGGTTCATTAAATAGTCCCTCGAATACCATTCTTAGTCAAAGTTAAGTAGATTATTTTTGCGGGGGTATCACTACTCATGTCCATTGCGCTTGGGATTAGGACTCGTGCTAGCGCACTCGTCCTAATCGTACCCAAGCGCAATGGACATTCGTGACACCACCACAAAAATAGTCGACATAACTTTGACTACTCATGGTATTATAAGTGATTATTTATTACTGACACTTCAAGACTTTTTATTACTTATTAATTAAACGCTAGTCACTTGCAGTTTATTTCCTCTTATTATTTGACATCTTCTGATTTCTGGCGCCCATTTCCTTTTCCTTTTTACTTTCTCGCATACGGTAGTAGGTATAGAGAAAGTATTGTAATCGTCAAAAAAATCGACTTCGAGATTTTGACGAATCTTGACGTTTTAGACCTCCTAGAGTCCGAAAAAACCATTTTTCGAATTATGTCTGTGTGTGTGTATGTGTGTGCGTGTGTGTGTGTGTGTGTGAACACGATAACTTAAAAACGAAATAAGCTAGACCCTTGAAATTATGTACATAGTCATTATTCAAAATTTGTAGATTCCTGTCAAATTTTGAGCGAAATCGGTTAACCGGAAGTGGCACTTTACCTAAACAGGTAGCGGTACCTATTCAAGTAAAGTACCAGTTTGCTTCGAGATATTTGAACAAAATTTTGTACATACATTTCTTATGTAGAAAAACTACCAGATATTACATTTCAGCATGATCGGTTAACCGGAAGTGGCATTTTACCTAAACAGGTAGCGGTATCCATTCAAGTAAAGTACCAGTTTGCTTCAAGGTATTTGCACGAAATTTTGCACATACATTTATTATTGAGAAAAACTCCCAGATATAAAATTTCAATATGATAGGTTAACCTAAAGCGGCACTTTACCTAAACAGGTAGTGGTTACCTGAAAATGTAATTTTATCGCTGTATGTATATACATTGCAATAAACTTTTCAAATTTGCTAGAAAACAAGGCGAATGCGAGAAAGTCTAGGGGAGCACACTCCCGATTTTTTGAAGATATTACAGGCTGCACAGCTGATTATTTGAACCTACAATCCAAGGCCGCCGAAATTGAGTTAGCTCGGCTATCGCGGTAAGTGAAGATTTTTTAGAGCTACCGTGGTGTACAAACTATAGGGTGGTTGACCCGCGATTTTACTACCATTGCTTAATTTTAATTAATTAATCGCAGGTCGGCTTCTTTATTGTTTCAAGTGACTGTATATATAGTCACTGTATGAATAACTAGAGATCCTGTATATAGTTTACTAAGAGTTGGGCAAACAGCCTGATTTGACAAACATTTTTGATCCAAATTAGATATCTGACTTATGTCGAACAAAGAGGTTATGTGAACCAATTTTGCTAACTTGCTTTTGATGATATAGGTTTAAGAGTATTGATCATTCTTAGGATCTCTAGAACCGACTATTAGGAATATACAGCCAATTTAGTTAAGATTTAGAATAGCATGTGTGAAACTATCGGTCGTAACATATTACAAAATATGTAAAAACGGCACTTTTATCACACATGCCTTGCAAAAAGTGATCCAAACCAATCAAAATGTATCCCGGTGTTTGCCCAACTCTTAGTAACCTATATGCATAACTAGATTCCCTGTATATAATAAGAAAGAGTCGAGTCATTGGTGCAACCCATTGTGATTGGTTGGATCCACAAACCATGGAGTACTTGAATTTTAATAATAATATAACAATCACATTACATTTAAATTTGACATAAGCTATTCGAATACCTTGTTTCAGGTTATTTTGACATGGCTTATAACTAATGACAAATAACTTATTCCTAAGCTAAGAGAATAACCCCGGTGATCGGCCATCTTTTATTCTCTATAGAATGGACCAAACAAGGATTTTTATTATATTCATTTCCAAAATGGAAGGCAAAGAAGAATGGTTGAAAAAATTTGAAAGGAATTCATATTATTATGACGTATGTGAAACTGGTAGGTATCGTACATGATCAATGCCTATGTCAAACATAAGAGATTCACATTAGACGAAGCATTTTAAAATCTCACCTCTTTATATTATTTGATTATTTCATGCAGTGCTAACTAAAGATGGAACATGATCCACCAAGAACAAGCAAAAGTGATATTGGGAAACCACGATGTGCCTTTAATTATCACTGAACTAAACAAATCTGATTCATATTTCCAATCAACCAACTAACTTAACTTTACTAGTTTAGTGCATTATTTAAGAATTATGCAGGTTCCTAATTTATTGGTAAAATGTTCATTTTAAAGATTTTTTCATGTTATTTCATGTAATGCGGGTTAAACATGAAACGGGAACCATAAAAGTGCTAGAATGCAGAAATAAAATGAGCAAAAGTGATATTGAAAAACTACAATATTTCATTAATTATTATAGGACTGAACGAATCTGATTTCCAACCAACCAGTTAACTTTATTTTACTGCATTAATTAAGAATTATTTATCTATTCATTGGTGAAATCTTAACTTTTAAGATTAATGGTATAATTGTAAAAAAATATTTGGTTTTGCCCTTTTTACACAATTTTTTTTCACCTTTGATGGCTTTCCTTTCCTCTTTTAATTATTTTGTTGGTATATAAAATATCCAATAGATACCTGCACAGTAACAATACTAAGTGCCAATACATTTTAACAACATAACTTTCTAGTCTTTCAGTATGAGGTTAAGTTCTCTTCATATCAATTGCAACCTGTAAATTAGTATAGGCAATGATGCAATGTTCCAAATTTAAGGTTGTCATTACACGTAATCACGTAAATAACTAGTACATAATTAAAGTTTCAAGAATTCTGCAGGAAGTGTAACCGAAATCTTCCTAGAAAATTCAACAGAGAATTAAATTTTTGGCTAACTTTTGCCGTTTGACATATTGACATTTGTGTTTGAAATATTAGCTCACCACGTTAAATATACATGTTTAATGTAAAATCAAGTGGTTTTGATTTGTGGATCCACATGTCTCAACTCTTTCTTATTATATACAGGAACTCTATGCATAACCAGAGTCAGTAGATATAGGAGAGTACCGCCACGTCCGCCATGTTTGTTCCTCTGTCATATGCGTCACTTTGAAGTTAGTAACACAATTCCGTCAATGTGGCATTTATTGGCAATCCGAAATTTTACTTAAAATTGCCAAGACTGTAAGTCTATGTCAAATTCAAAGTTAGCTGGTTAGGTTTTGTTTGTTATTTGACACAGACTGACGCAAAACATAACCTGCTAACCTCCAATTTGACATAGACTTACAGTCTTGCCAATTTCAAGTAAAATTTTAGACATAACTCAGTCAGTTACTGCTGATGGGAACAAAAATGGCGGCGATGGCGGCATTTTCATGGATCAAAGAATGGCGGTACTCTCCTATATCTACTGACTCTGATGCATAACTAAGGTAACTATATCAATACGGTACCGCCATTAGTGATTTTTTATATCTATCCTTGTCGCACAATTTTCTCCAACTGGGGATTAAATCACATAACCTAACAGATTCCTCACTTTACAAGTACCATTACACCAAAAAGAAAATCCCCAAAAACTAGTGTCTTCCATATTGCACTTGGGAAATTTGTATTTGTTATCCTTATCTCACAATTTTCTCACATTCTCAAGTGCGGAATGGAATGGCGGTACCTTATTGATATAGTGACCTTATGCATAACAGCCTTCTCGCGCCCTCGGATGACAAATACCCCAATTAGCAAAAGGTGCGCAAGGGTAGTAAATTTTAACCAACACATACTTTTGTTTGAATTAGTTTTTGTAGTTATAGGGCATTCAGTAAACAAGTGGCAAGTGCATATAATTTTCGTATTAGGGATTCTGAATTTTGTTTTGCAAAGATTTCCACACCTGTATGCAGGCAGATTTGAATTAAAAATGACAATTAACATTTCTCTTTGTCAGTGTCAAAGTAGATATTTTTCTAGAAATTATCACCTGAAGTTTTATAAAATATATAAGTGACTATACCATGAGTAGTCAAAGTTATGTCGACTATTTTTGCGGTGGTGTCACGAATGTCCATTGCGCTTTGGTACGATTAGGACGAGTGCGACAGCACGAGTCCTAATCCCAAGCGCAATGGACATGAGTAGTGATACCACCGCAAAAATAATCTACTTAACTTTGACTAAGAGTGGTATTCGAGGGACTATTTAATGAACCAAACTACTTTTTCAAACTAGTTTTCAATAAATCTAGCAACAAACTATGCAATTTCTATAGTAACAGAACACTAATATTGATTTTTTCTAATAAAAATCGCATTTGTTAAAAATAGTCACTTGAATACCTTCTAGGAAGATATATCCGCTGATATTTTTTTGATTGGTCAAGAAACGTCAGAATTCTGGATTTTCATTGGTCACTTTTTGACAGATGACAGGTGAATTGAATAGTCAATGGTATCCAACACCGTAAACATATATTTATACAGGGTGTCCAAAAAATGGCGGATTAACTCTACGGTGCGTTACTTGGGGATGCCTAATGAACCCTGGAAAAATATGAAAAAAATTCCCTGGGCCGTATTTTTCGAAATATTTCTGGTCAAAGGTGGGTAATAAAATCCATTTATTTAAATAACTGCTGTAGGGACGTGGCGACGTGATAAGTGCATAGCAAATCAGTCCCGCGCAAAACGTGTTTTAAAGCTATTAAAGTGAAATTAAATTAAAGTAATTAAGGTAAGTGAAGTATTAAAGTGCAAATGAAGCTTGGTGATCAGTGTTTTACGAAGGAAAATTAAAAATAACGGGAATTGCAAGTAAATGCGAGCAGGACGGCCAAGGCCGGCGATAATCAAGAGGTCATTGAACAATCGCCAGTGCCAGTGCGCGTATTAACGAAGGCTAACTGAAGCCAGGGTAACATTTAAAGTACGCAAATCTACGATTCACAGAAAACCCACCGACACGCGTATCAGCGAATACTAAGTAAATATACGTGAAGCTACCGTAGGAATAAACAAGTTTAAGTGTAAGAACGACCACATGAACAGAAACGATCAAGAAGGGCGAGCACGAGCACATAGTTTATCAGATCTTGCTAAAAGGAAAAGGGACATAGAAGACCCGGAGGACTTCGAAAGGTGGGAAATCGACCAGATAGCCTTCAAAAAAAGCGCAAAAATTGTAAGACCACCAACAAAAGAAAATTTAAAACAACAAGCAAGGAAAGAAAATCAGGGAAAAGTCGAAGAATCTATAAACATGGATGAAATCCTAAAGAAAATTGATGAACTAAAAACAGACTTAAAAGCAGAATTTAATAAATCTCACAAGGACCTGAAAGCAGAAATAACAAAGATCAGCGAAGAATTCCAAGCGGCGAAAGCTGAATGGCAAAAGAAAGCAGAAGAATGGCAAAAGGAAAAAGGGAACCTAGAAAACAGAATAAAAAAACTAGAAGATAGGCTTGAGAGGCAGGACAGAGATAAACGCAAAAAAAATGTAGTGATAAAGGGAGCAAACATAAGAGAACAACAACTGAAAGAAGGAGTAGAACAGCTACTAAGAGACAAACTTAAAATCACCATGACGATAAAGAAGGCACACTTGGTCAGGATTAAGGAAGACAAAAACATAATAATTGCTCAGCTCAATTCATGGGAAGAAAAAAAAACGATACTAGAAAGGAAGAAATTACTAAAAGGTACGAAAATATTTATTGAAAACGACCAAACATATGAAGAAAGACAAGTGCAAACCCAACTACTTAAAATGGCTAGAGAAGAAAGAAGCAACGGAAAGGAAGCTAAAGTAGGATACCATAGAATCTTCATAAATCGAGAAAGATATGACTGGAACCAAGAAGAAAAATGCCTGGTTAAAAATCAGGCAAAAAACGAATAATATCAAACCAAAAACAGGAAGACTTAACGGAGACGAAAATGGCAATGAATAGGAATATGACTGAGGAAACTAGGAAAGTTAAAGAGGAAAAGAACCATCGAAATAATACTAGCAATAGTAAAATAACAGAAATCAAAATAGGCACCTGGAACATACAAAGTCTAAAAGGAAAAGAAAATGAACTGTATGAAGAGTTTGAGAAAACAAATATTAAAATACTAGCGCTGACAGAAACAAAACTGAAAAATACGGGATACGAGACGGTAAAAGGAGGCCACTTGCTGCTATACAGTGGGGTAGATGATGCAGTCTGGGCACAAGCAGGTGTAGCCTGTTTAGTAAACACTAATTATATTAATTATATAAAAAAATGGAACTTTATCTCCGAAAGACTAATGACCGTCGAAGTAAAATTTGCAAAAGAAATGTATACATTAGTAATAACATATGGACCTAATGAAAATGATAAGAAACAAGCTAAAGATGCATACTGGGAACAGCTGCAAGAGGAATTTGATAAAACCAAAAACAGAATCATCATTTTAGGAGATCTAAATGGGCGTGTGGGTAATAACCCAGAAGGTACTGAAGGTGCAATTGGAAAATGGGGAGAGCACACACTGAATAGCAATGGCAAGAGAATAATCGAGTTCTGTATGGAAAATAACTGCATCGTAACAAATACATGGTTCAGACACAAAGACATCCATAAATTTACGAGAGAAGTTGCTAGTAGAAGTGAAAAATCAATTATCGACCTAGTGTTAGTAGAAAAAGACAACAAAGCCAAAATAAAAGATGTGAGAGTCAAGAGAAGTGCAGAAGTAGGAAGCGACCACTACCTAGTAGAAGTTAGACTTAGATTAGAAGAACTGACAACTCTAAATAACATAAAACAAGAGAAGAATACATTTAAAAGCATTAAGAGCTATAAGCTGCAAGATACAGAAACACAGGAAGAATACGCTACACAAATACGACAAGGAATACATTCAGCCAGAGAAAATCTCAAAACAGAAAATATAGAACTACTTTGGAGTAATTTTAAAAACATTATATTAAACGCTGCCGAAAAAGTATGTGGGGTAACTTGCTACAACAATCAGATAAAACAGACAGCATGGTGGAATAAAACAATTAAAGAAGTAAAGGAAAAGAAAAGGCTGTGGAAGAAATATATTAATGACAGGAACAACGAGAATTATCAAAAATACAAAACACAAAGAACCAAAGTTAAGGAACAAATCAAAAAAGCAAAGGCAGAATCCTGGGAAGAGTTTGGGAAGAGAATGGAAAGGAATAATGAAGGAAATGGGAAAATGCTATTTCGCATAATCAAAGGACTAAAAAAAGGAAAGAAAAAGACAACATACTTTAAAAACAAAGAGGGTGAACTACTAACAAATGTAGAAGAAATAAAAGAAAGGTGGATGGAACACTTCAAAGAGGTCGTCGGAGCTGAACCAACAATGGACAAAGACGTTAAGGTGACGGTACACTGAATCACAATGAGGAAGTACGAACAGACGAAATAAGTAAGGAGGAATTAGAAGCGGCCATAAAGAAGTTAAAAACAGGCAAAGCAGCAGGTATAGATAATATAAAACCGGAAATGATAAAGTACATGGGCAAAGAAGGGACAAACCTACTCCAAAAAATTATCAACAAGGCCTGGAACTCAAAAACAATACCCCAGGAATGGCAGACCGCGGTGATTATACCAGTGTTTAAAAAAGGAGACCAAACGATATGTAACAACTATAGGGGAATATCGCTGCTCTGTGTAGCATATAAAATTTACGAGACAATTATAGTAAAGAAGCTAAGGGATGCAATTGAACCTACATTAAATGAGAACCAGGCAGGCTTTAGACCTGGAAAAGGCACCCAAGACTGGATATTTTGTTTCAAGCGGATTACAGAAAACGTAATAAATTATAATGGAAAACTATATACATGTGCTATCGACCTGGAAAAAGCCTTCGACAGCCTACCGAGGGAACTAATTTGGAGAACTCTAAGAGCAAGAAAGTTAAACAGACACCTGCTGGAAGTAATCCAAAGCCTATATAAAGAAACTAAGAACAGCATAAGAATTGGACAGGCAGCGACACAAGAATTCATAAGCCACAAAGGTGTGAGACAAGGAGGAACCCTAAGCCCTTTACTCTTTATAGCGGCGATGGATGAAATATCCAAATCAGTAAATAACAGAGCAAGTAAAAGACCAAAGAGAGCAACATTAGGAATTAGAAACCTAGAACATGTCAGAGTAAGTGAGTTTATGTTTGCAGATGATCTAATACTAATGGCAAACACAAAAGAAGATCTCCAAAATAGTATCGATGCATGGAATGAAGAGCTGAAAGCAGCCGGCATGCAAATCAACATTAAAAAAACTGAAACGATGCTGATAGCAAGAGAACAAGAAAAAATCGAGCTGAAGGTAGAAAATGAAAACATCAAACAAACTACAAAACTGAAATACCTCGGAGTCGCACTCGATTCTAAAGGCAAACTAGATCCAGAGCTGAATAACAGACTAGGAGTAGCAGCGGGGATATATAGAACTTTGGAGAAAGCGTTTATAGGAAAAAGGGAGGTATCTAAAGAGACGAAGGTGAGAATATATAAATCAGTATATATCCCAACTATTATCTACGGAAGCCAGGCATGGACCCTCACTAAAAGGCAAAAAAGCAGAATACAAGCGGGCGAAATGCGCTATTTAAGAAGAATATGTGGAATAACAAGAAAGGACAAGATAAGAAATAATGAAATAAGAGACAGCCTAAAAGTACAACCCCTTATAAACACCATACAAAGAAGACAGCTACACTGGTTTGGCCACCTATGTAGAATGGAAGATAACAACATAGTGAAAAGAATATGGGAAATGGGTACAGACAAGAAACGGAAGAGAGGCAGACCAGCTACAACATGGAATGAACAAATAACAAAGACAATAGAAGATAGAGGAACCACCTGGGAAGAAGCGAAGAAGCAAGCAAAGAACAGAGCAGAATGGAAAAAATTCTGCAACCTCGACACCTCCGGGTACAAGAGGACGGATTAAGTAAGTAAGTTAAATAACTAGTGTCAAATATATCTGAAACTTATTAAAATATCTGTTTTTTTAATATTCTTGGGATTAAACTAGATTGTTTTCAATATTTAAGTATTTTAAAAAACTGATTTTCTGTTGAGTTTGTCAATAACTGAATATGGCAAACAGGCTTTGTACAATAATAATATACGAAATCAAGCGTGGCATTGAAATATTTGTTGTATGAATAATATGTTGGTGGCACTGTAAGTCTATGTCAAATTCGAGGTTAGCAGGTTAGGTTTTGTGTCAGTTTTGACACAGACTGACGCAAAATGCTCCAGTTGCCTACACGTTATTTCATTTTGATTTAATTTTTTTATGTATAATATGTACTACTGTAAATGCCATTATTTTATTTTATATTGTATGTTGGAATGCTGACAAATGTAACTGGGCTGGTCCCGTTTTTGTCAGTCTATTAAATAAATAAATAAATAAATAAATCCTAACCTACTAACTTCGAATTTGACATAGACTTACAGTGTCACCAACATATTAACAACTTACTATGGATACGTTTTTGATTGAGAAATTGTTGCAGTATTAATTTGCCAGATTTATTTTTATTAATTTCGAAATATTTCGAAAAATACGGCCCAAGGGTTTTTTTCATATTTTTCCAGGGTTCATTAGGCATCCCTCAGTAACGTATCATAGAGTTAATCCGCCATGTTTTGGACACCATGTATAATATCATTAAAAGTAGTTATTTACAATGTTGATGACAGATGGGAAGTAAATGTCACACACTTAACCTATTTGTTTTAGTAATTTTTTGTAAGTACATTCCTAAACAGATGAATTGTGAAAGTACACTCATGAAATTTTGGAAATCAAAGGCCACTTTATGTTTTTATGTTTATTGAACAGACTATACCAAGTATTTTTGTTATTATTTTCACTTATTGTATTTTAACCCTGAGTTTATTTTAATTAAATAAATTTAAATTAAAAGTGTTTAGTGTTTATTTCCAGTGTCGGTTTAAGGTACTTTAGCGCCCGGTGCTAATCGTAACCGCCGCCCCTACCTACATTTTTATAAAGTAGTAATTTAAACTATCTGAAATTATATTTTTATATTATGTTTAAAAAGAAGGGTCCCAAAATCCTAAATTATTTATTATAAATATCTTTACAGTATACATCAGTGAAAAATAAAATAATCAAAAACAGCAAAAACTAGAACAAATAAGAAAATACACCCAAAAAATAAAAAGCTAATATTTGGCTTTCATTTACAACAATAATGTAAGAAAAACGAAATAAAAACAAAATAACATTCTTAAACATTGACTTTCTATTTGTATTTTCTACAATATCTAAATATCACTAATATACTAGGAACTGAGTAAAAATTAAATATAAATAAACCATAAAAATAAATATTTTACGTTTAAAACTAATAAAAAACACAAACTAACTTTGGTTTTTAAAATAAACTAAAAAGTCAAAATTAATAAATAGGCAACACAAAACAACAACAAAGCCAATGCCCAATATTACAATACATACATTGACATGTCTGACTACTAATATACTAGGAACTATATTAGGAAGGAATTTTGGAAATTAAGATGATCACATGTAAGTACAATCACATTCGTAATAAAATACAGAAGAGTGTTTCACTCAGTTTTACAAGAGTCGCTTTCTTGCTTTTAAATTTGAAAAGGTTTGTATTAGCTAGTTAGTAAGTACAGTTTTTAAAATTTCTAAATTTGGTGATAATATGGCTAAAGCATTTAATTTTTCTTGGGCAATTCTAGCATTCCTAACCATTATAGAAAAACAATACGAAGGCACACATGAATATATTAATTTATTTTCATGTAACAATTTCACTAAATCTTTGGGAAATTAAACATCTTTTGTACACTTCGGATATACGATTAATTTCAAACTGAAGATTATCTGGATTATCAAGAATTGGAAGATGTTCCCATTTTCTCTCTAGGTCTTACTCTTAAAATAACTTCTGTATTTGGTTGCCTATTTCTTTTAGTGCTCCGTCGTTCCACGCAGTTTTCGTTGCTTGTTAAAGCTATTCCTTTGGCTTCATATTGACCAAACTCGTTTCGTCGATATTGAAAGTACTGGGCCAATTTATAACGCTAACAATCGTTTTTAATACGTTAACCCAATATTCCTTTTCCTTTTTCAAGTTTCTTATAAATTCTTTCAGTAGTTAAAGATCGCGAGGTATATATTCTCAGATTGTTGAAGTGTTCAGAGGGTTTTCGTGTTCATCAAACCTGTGTTACTTTATGTGCTTCGCCCGGATTTGCCTGACTCGCTTACGCTCGTCAGTCAAACGCGTCCAGTCTCGCAGTCCGGTTCGGTCCGGTCACAAAGTATCACTTTTACCTCTTAAATAATGAAACACTATATGCCGTGTTAAACCGGCAAAAGTACAAGGCTTAATTCAACTGTTTACTATTTTCGGATTTTTCTAAACAAACTTCCCATTGCTTTTAATAGGAACATTATTTAACAACACAATTACTTATTATGCCTATTGATTATGTTTTTTAAAACTACGAACACAAGTACATTTCATTTAATAATGAGGGTTTATTACTGCCTTACTGAATGGGACCCACAGTCGCCCACAGACTCCATTTAAACACACCCTTACAAATCGAGGCTTTGATGCTTCGGTTGACATCACACTTGTATTTGACAAATGTGAACTTTTTGTGTGTGACCTGTCTCGTTTGGTTTTGTGGTGCTTCGTATTCTACCAGTTATTAAATTCGTTCTAAATTTTAAATGCGGCAGACGCCGTGGGCTACAGCTAGTAATATACTATTATGCGGCCTGCTTAGGTCTACCAGACGTCGGCAGATGAGCAGGACATGATAATATGCTTACTTCGTCGTCGTGCCAACTTTATTAAGTGCGAGTCTGAGTATGTAATAGAACTATCGTATGTGACCGCTAATATCGTATGTGACCGCTAGAGTTATTACACTAGCGCGCTCTGCCTGCTGCCCAAGAAAAATTTACCGCCCGGTTCTACAGCACCCAATAGCACCCTTGTAAAACCGGCACTGTTTATTTCGAGTCATATGTACTAAACTGGTCCCCAACGTAAAGCCGTGATAATTTACAGAAATACTATAAAAATCACACTCAAAAAAGCAATTGACAATAACAGCAATTAAAATTAGTGCTAAAGGTGATTTTCGTAGTTCACGTATCATACAAGGAAAGTGCGTGGATTCGACGTGCAACGCTTAGCCATTTTGGTCAATTCCGGAAATGCCTACGGTCACATAAGCTGCAGCATCCCTTTGTATACGAAGCGAACGTCCGCCATTAGCTCCAAGCGTCACTTAAGCCAGGGTTGCGCAATACACAGTTTTCACTTTCAACCCCAATGAGCTGCTCGCTGCTGTTAGACAAGGAACACGCCATCCCAGTGGGAGCCGCCGCATTGTGTCATTGTTCACGCAAAAGCTGTGAACTTGACCGCGAGTAACCCAGAATTTAAGGATAAGTCGAGCTCTCGCTTTTTTTACCGTTCGGTGGTTGATAAACTGTAAACAAGTGCTACTATATACGCCAAGCGAACATTGTACAGACATTTCGACGATTACGTCACGTCAGCGTTCACGGTCTATGTACTGTTGTGATATTGGCAAATGCACAAAGACAATTGACAGTGTCGCATCTTTGCTTAAAATGACGTTGATTTTAAATACTATTAACTTTGTTTTTCTACTCACTGTATAGAAAGTCGGCTTTTGCGCCCTAGTTTTAGGAAAGAAAACTGTCAATTTCCAACCCGCTAACGCGTTGGGCATTAAATTCACACGCGGGAGGAAATTAATACCTTTGCTCCCTAGATATATAAATAGCTATTATAAACATTAACGTAATAGCAAAGGTATTCATTTCCTCTCCGCTAACATGTGGGGCATTAATCACACATGGGAGAAAATGAACCTTTGCTCCAGCGATATACAACAGTGAAATCTCCCTTACCGGACGGACACCTCTCTTACACGGAAATTTTGTTGGGAACCAACTTGCTTGCATTAACTTTACTAATAGCATTTTCTCTATTAAATGCACACTCTCTTAAAGGGACACGGACCCCATTTTTCCACAATTTTTAGACTGTGAATCTCTCTTGTACGGACACTTCAAAATGCAGGCCCAGCTAATGTCGTGAGGCGTCAAAACAATCCGTAAATCCAACATTTAATGACCATGTTGTTAAATTATAGAACTCTTGCAATACGGGCGGTATTTAGTCAACTGCAGGAAATTCGACACTTTCATTACCCTATGCGCGATATTATTACAAAACAATCCATGTCGCTTGACTTTAGAGGCCTGCAATTCAAAACTACTTTGCTTTTTGCGTGGGCATCTCATTATGATAAAAATAAAAATAGGAAAGAATAAAAAAACTAGGGTCAGGGTCCCCCCGGCCGCGGAGTCTGCGGGTATCAAGTTACGCCACTGTAATCAATTTGAACCAGAGGACGATTTACCCTTATCAGTAGTGGCTGAACTGTATAGAAATATCCCAGAAATCGAAGACGTCGTCCTTGAGGAATTAAAGACTGACAAAGAAATAATCGTGGAAGATGACGTAACCGAACTTTCAGGTGAATCAGCTGCCGTTGACGTGCAGTTGGCAGAATTAAAAAACGATGGCGACTTAGAAATTTGTGAGAATGTAATCAAGACCTACACCGAAGCATCAACAGTGAAAAATTTTAAATGCTTTGCTAAAGAAAGTAGTAACTTTAAAGTATTCAAACTGCCAAAATATTTAGAAATACATGTGAAAAATATAATAAGCAGTCAGAAAAAAACCCTTACGTCAAACGAGTATTTTAGATTTTGTAACAACTATTACATAACTTTATTTCAATTATTTTATTATTCTTATCTGTACTGTTAGCGCGTATACCTTTGCATACTACAACTTTTTTAAACATAAAAATGGATTTTTCCCTTAAGCGGACGCCTCTAATAACCGGACAAAAACTTTGGCACCGTGCGTGTCCGCTTATGGGAAATTTCACTGTATACGTTTTTACATGTAGCTAACATCCAACATATACTGTAAATAAGAATTTAAATCCAAAGCGTATCTATTTATGTATGGCACAGAAGATTTTTTTGTTAGTTTTCAATAAATTGTTCAATATTTATTAAAATATACCATAATATTGATTACTCAAGAGTTTTAGACGAGACAAAAAACTTGATCAAATAAGAATAGTACCTTTATGTACATAAATGTTGTGAGTGCAGAATATTGTAATGAAATAAAAGAAAATCTTCTTGTTATTCTCCTTAGCATAGAATTTCGGCTTAGACCGCGTAGTATTTGTAGATGAACACCCAGCATTCTCTGGCTTAATGTGCCTTGCACCTTGTGAAGTCGAGCAAAAACCCGCGCGATGGCCATGCTCTTTGGTGGCTGGTGTTGTTTGAGTATCTTGAGAACGAGGATACTTAGGCAGATTTGGCCGTTTTGCTGTTTGTGCATCCATATTCACTAACGTTTCGCAAGACCTAGCAGCTTGCATCATCAGAGTGAAAGTCGCACTAAGAACCGAAGGTCGGTGTGGAGCTATTTATAGTCCTCTGTGCCAGGCGCGCGGAGTGGCGCAACGCTGGTTGGTCATCCGAGTGCAACGTAATCCGCGGGGCGTGGCCGTATGACGCACAGTGGTTGTAATGCGTCATACGGCCACGCCCCACGGATTACGTTGCACTCGGATGACCAACCAGCGTTACGCCACTCCGCGCGCCTGGCACAGAGGACTATAAATAGCTCCACACCGACCTTCGGTTCTTAGTGCGACTTTCACTCTGATGATGCAAGCTGCAAGGTCTTGCAAAACGTTAGTGAATATGGATGCACAAACAGCAAAACGGCCAAATCTGCCTAAGTATCCTCGTTCTCAAGATACTCAAACAACACGAGCCACCAAAGAGCATGGCCATCGCGCGGGTTTTTGCTCGACTTCACAAGGTGCAAGGCACATTAAGCCAGAGAATGCTGGGTGTTCATCTACAAATACTACGCGGTCTAAGCCGAAATTCTATGCTAAGGAGAATAATTCGAGTAACCGCGAAAGCCTCAAACAGTACAAAATCTTCTTGAACATATAAGATCAGCAAGAAGTAAACAAAGAAAAAAAGGAATAACAATAACGATATAAAAAACCAAAAATTCGAATGCAGTATAACCATGCATTTCTTTTATAAATGTCATTTAATTGACCTTTTACCTTCAATGTTAATTGATAGTTTATTGGGTTTTAGCATCACGTCGAGTAAGCTTAATTTGTCATTGTAAACGTTTCAACTAGCATTATTGGGTCTTCATAAGTAATTATTCTGTAACTACAACGTGGCAATAGGGCTAAAAATAGTATACGAGTATTAATTCTCAAAATAGCATAAATATTTAATTTATAACGTCATTGATTTATGTGAATGAATTATTCTATAATATGTTGTTTTCAGATTGTATGCATTTTAAATTTTTATGATATTTAGAACAAAGACTATTAAACTATTATGACCATTATAAAACATTATGCAATTTTCAGTAGAAATATACCAAATGATTGAAAATTTTCTGAAAATATTTGGAAAAATGTTCTGGAGCTAATTTCTTGAAGGCATGCAGGAATGTTTTTGTTAAAAAAAGTAGCTGAGGAACACGTTTTGCAAATATTTCCATAGGAATTTTTTTATGCACGCGTTATATTTTGATAGAAAATATCACGAATAAAAAAAGCACAGTAAAGAAAACATTTTTGTTAAAAATAATAATAAAACTATTATCTAAGTACTAACATTTTAGGATTTTTTGTCAAAACTACAGTTAATTAACATTTAAGTTTGTTTAGGGGTCGCTTTTGGTTGCCCATAGCAACAATCATTATCGGCCTACTGACTTTGTTGTTTGTTCACAGCTTTGTTGTCTCTAAATGCTTTGATGACAGTGACATAACTGGAAATTTCCCGGTAAATTTCAATAAATTTCCGATTATTAATAATCGCCGATGCTATGGAAAATTTTCAATCAAATATACATAAGGGATATTCTCAGTTATAACTTCCCGTTGCCCTATATTTACGGTTGAATGTGTTTGCATTCTGTTTTCTTACGGAACTTTTCGTGATGAGGTACGCTGTCAGATAAACTTGTCATCATAGGCTTAACGATCTCCACTGGTCAAATCTACAACAGGCCATTGCCAGAGGCAATAGCCGTTCAGTTTGTTGCCTATATTTAGGCGTTTTCAAAAATCCTTAGATGTGGCGAACGACGATTTTAAAGTTACTAAATACTAGCCTTAAAGGTTACATCAGCCGTGGCTTGAGCAAGAGTAGTACTGGATGAAGTATTCCTCAGATATGGGATTCCAGGAAAGTAATTAGCGACAATGGTGTCCAATTTGTTAATGAAGTGATGCAACAACTAATACACTTTCTCGGAATCAGCCATGCTCTCACGCCCCTGTATCATCCTGAAAGCAATCTCGTAGAGCGGAAGAATCGAGACTTGAAGTTTCAACGCTGGTAGAAGCAGGCCACCACACCAGGGATGATCACATCAGTAGGTACTGTTAGATTCGCCATGAATTCTACTGTGTGCTCCTCTACAGGGAATACTCCAGCATACCTGACTTTTGCTTGCCAAATGAGACAACCAGATTATGTTCATCGGGACCGAAGATCGTTAATTGAAGCGGAAAACTTTTTCCTTGAAATAACTTCATTTTTAAAGCGCTTCACTGCAGTTCTACAAGAAAGCCGCGAGAAGATAGAGAGGGGACAGGATGGGCGTAAAGAAGATGCAGATGCCAAGCGCCGGGATGCGGAAACGTACCAAACATCTGAAAAGGTTCTCGTGCGAGGGCATATACTAAATAGCATCAAGAAGCGAATTACGTCTAAGTTTGGCCCTAAATGAGACGACCCCTATCAGGTGAGGAAACAAGTAAGCCCCACGATGTATGAGATCAAAGACCTTGCAGAGAATTCCATTGGGAAATATCACGTATCGGATTTGCGGCGTTACATCGAATCTCCAGAAGAATCCGGATCTTCAGCTATAATTCCAAAGAAGAAACGAGGACGACTTCGAAAGAATCCATCCCAAAAATAAGGACTTGACGTACTACGAGACATTTACTCCATCAGGAGAAGAAGATTAAAGCAGCAGAATATTAGCATATGTCCATATGCATAACAGCCTTCTCACGCCCTCGGACGACAAACACCCCAATTAGCAAGAGGCATGCGAGGGTGGTACATTTTAACTAACACACACTTGTGCGGCCACAAGCCGGAAAGTGAAAGTGAAGTGTCACCGCATCGGTTTTGTTTTAATTAGTTTTTGTAGTTACCAAGTTTTTTGTTATTTTCACTTTTTGATAACCCTGAGTTTATTTTCATTAAATACTTAAAAGTTTTTAGTGTTTATTTCTAGTCATATACAGTGTGACCCATTTGTTCTTGAGCCACCCTGTAAAATCTTTATTTATTGTGCGATTTTAACCGGATGTTTTTGAAATGGTAGAGCTTGATGAACTATATTTTTGTATGCAAAATCGCCACGTTCCTACAAAGCCCAAGGCCTACTAGATTAGTGTTTAGTACTAAAATTTTAAGAATTCGTATTAGCGATTTTTTTAGAAAAAATCTGGACACGCCACTGGGTTCGCCACCCCTCAAAACGGTACTGTACTAAATTTTATCGAAATCTTTCAAGTATTAACGATTTTATAGCCAAATTAAAAATACACAATACCAAATTTATTCTAAAAGTTATTCATGAAAAAATATTTAAATTACTATTATCATTCTTATGCCTTATTTTTACAAATACGTACAAAAAGAAATAGAAATAATAACACAAAACTTAAACAAATAAAATATCTAGAGTATTCCATTACAAAAGCTACAATACTCTTGTTACTTCTACTAATCCACCGTTTATTTCAATGCACTTGTCAATCCTTTTACGCACGTTCATAATCACCTTTCGTAATTGTTCCCGAGTAATTTCTGCACAGGCTTGTATTATCCTGGCTCGTAGTTCTTGAAGAGTTTGTGGCCTTGATTTGTAAACTTTTTGTTTCAGTAAACCCCAAAGAAAAAAATCAAGGAGCGTTAGATCTGGTGATCTCGGCGGCCACTGAATCAAATGACTGTTTCGCCCTATCCAACGATTTTCAAAATGTTCATTTAACCATTCTCTTACCAAAATAGCATTATGAATAGGACTTCCATCCAACTAAAACTTTAAATTACGAAGATTCTGTAATGGTATATCATCTAATGTGTTCCAAAATACGTTCCCAAGAAAATTTAAAAAGCCATTTGCATTCAAATTACCCTCAAAGAAGAATGGGCCAATTATTCGGTCATTTAGTAGTCCACACCAAACGTTAATTTTTTGTGAATACTGTCTCTTAGCATTTATGACGAATTCGGGATTCTCAGCTGACCAGTGACGGCAATTTTGACTTGAAACCACCCCATTTGTAGTAAATGTGGCTTCATCACTAATTAAATTTCCATAATAAAGTTAGGATTATTTAGATATTCCCCTTGTAGCCAATAACAAAACTCTAATCGTCTTTCCTCATCTCCCACTTCCAACGTATGCAAAATCTTTGGCTTATAAGCCCTTATTTTGTTTATTTTCAGGCATCTTCTAATATTTTCTCTGGGGATATCAAGGTTTAAACTAGCCGTTCTTATACTATCCCGGGGGTTGTTGTTAAAGTATTCCAAAATATGGTCATTATTTCTCAAAATTCCACGACGTCCATTATGCCTGATTCTAAGCAAGTTTTTGGAAACAGCCCCCGTCTCATTGAAAACTCTATTAACCCGTTGTACAGTACTACGACTTACTCGTCTATCTGGGTGTCTATTACTGAATTCTCTCGCAGCTTCTCTTGCCGAACGCACATTATCGCCAACAAGACGTACAATTTCTATTTTGTCTCTTAAAGTTACGTTTTCAATGTTTATTTACACTAGCTGAATAACTCTCCTACAACTTTATTTGTCACTTTTGACATTAATTAGCTCTTGTCACTTTTGTTTTTTCATGGATAGCGTACGTTTTTGAATAAATTTATGAAAATGACGAGTATTTGTTATGTATTCTTAATTTAGCTATAAAATAGTTAATACTTCAAAGATTTCGATAAAATTTAGTACAGTACCATTTTGAGGGGTGACAAATTCAGTGGCGTGTCCAGATTTTTTCTAAAAAAATCGCTAATACGAATTCTTGAAATTTTACTACTAAACACTGATCTAGTAGGCCTTGGATTTTGTAGGAACGTGGCGGTTTTGGCTCCAAAAATACAGTTCATCAAGCTCTACCATTTAAAAAAAATCCGGTTAAAGTCGCACAATAAATAAAGATTTTACAGGGTGGCTCAAGAACAAATGGGTCACACTGTATGCTAAACATATAGATATAAATTGCTATCAAAGAGGATCTTGCAAAACCAGGTATTTTAAGCAGAGCAAGTGAGAGGTTTGGTTATAATTTTTTTTTTAATATATGATGGCCATATATACCATGGCCATGTATATAAAAATAGCCAATTGTTGCAAGAAAAACTTCATTCATTAGTACTGTTACGTTCTTAACGTTCGGGCTATTTAAAATTATACGACAAACATGGGTTCAAACATTTATTTACACAATGAATTATTATGATTATTGTTAACAAGCACATGCGAGAATTATCAAGCAGATTACAAATTAATACAGGCGCTAACAAACTATCGATACATTTATTCCTATTACATACCGATTAACACATTCATTTATATCACTCTTAAACACTAACGATTATATATGGTTGTTTATTTCTATTAGTTATATGTACACGCGGTTATTTATATGGGGGCTTCTAACAAGCCTCGACGTGAGTTTGAACTGCCCGGAGAATTCATTCAGAACTGACGGTGGGTGAACTCCGCCCGCTTATATATCACGCCGGTAATTTTCCAGAAGCCTCCAGATAGTCTCGATATTCACTAGAAACTCCAGACGGAAACATGACGCATTAGACCTCGGGCCCGTTCTCGGGGCATCTGTTCGAAGTGACTCATCGCGCACACCTGCTTCTAGATCGATCTGGAAGTCGTTCTCGCATTCGTTACACTGCCCCCGCCTTAGGTCGTTCTGTCCCAGAACGAGTTGCGTCGGGTGCCTGTCACTCGCTCTTGTGGGAGTTTGATGGCGGTATTTACAGAGGGTGCCCTTCTTGCACATGGACTGGCTGAAGAAGCAGCAGTCCCCCGTGGGCCCCATGCTTCGTAACGGGCTGCAACAGCAGACCTCGATCTGGACGCTGGTCGTCCCTTGTACTACCGATCGGTATGCTCTCAGGAACAGGTGAATGCACTGGTCCCAGTTACGCTGATGCTCGGAAACGCCCTTGGACAGATGCTTCTCCATGGTTCCGTTCATTTTTTCCACCATACCGTCCGATTGAGTATGGAGGGCAGTGGTCCGGGTGTTGCGTATCCCCAGTATCCTACAGACGTTCTGGAACGGTCCAAACTCGAAATTCCGGCCCTGGTCGGAATGTAACTCCAGGGGGACTCCAAAACGGCTGAAGCACTCCTTCACCAGAACATCAGCGACAGTACCGGTCTCTTTCTTCGGAACGGCGTACGCTTCGGGCCATTTGGTGAAGTGGCCCATGCACACCAAGATGTATTTATTTCCCGCTTCGGTTTCGGGGCATGGTCCGGCAATGTCAATGGCTATACCCTCGAACGGACCACCGACGTTGTACTGCCACCTCGGAGCTCTACGTCTTCCAACAGGTCCGTTTCCCGTAGCGCATGCTTCGCACCTCCGGCACCACTCTCGGACGTCACCTTTGCAGCTCGCCTCGTAGAACCTTTCTTGGACCTTCTGCAACGTCTTCTTCAATCTGAAGTGTCCTCCAGAGGAGCAATCATGCAGGTAGCGCAGAACCTCGGCCACTCTACTCCTTGGAACCATCGATCGTGATCTCGTTGCCCTACTGTCCTCATCTTCCAAGATTCTGGTCAGGACGTTGTTGTCCAGCTGCAAGGAGTCCCATTGCGCCCAATAAGTCTCCACTGTTGCGTTGGTGGCGGGGACCTCCTGCCAGGTAGGTCGACGGCCATCTTGCTTCCAGGCTATAACCGCGCCTAAGTCGGGGTCATTCTCCTGGCTACTCTGTAACTCGTCTGGCTCCCACGAGTCGTCGACCACAGTGGTACGATTAATGGGTACCACACGACTCTCCAGTCTCGAACAGTGGCCGCAGTCAGCAGGGCAAGGCCTCTTGGATAACGCATCGGCGTTGCGGTGGACTGTGCCAGGTCGATAATTTATTCCCAAGTCGAACTCTTCTAGGCGCTCGATCCACTCAGCCACCTGCCCTTCAGGGTTCTTGCACTGCAGCAGCCATCTCAGAGCAGGATGGTCGGTCCTCAGCAAGACTCTTTTGCCAAACTCAACTGATTTATGTTTTCCTACATCAGTACGGCCGCTGGGATGATCTCCGCACTCGACGATGTCTTGGTACCGGGCCACCAAATCTTCTATCTTCTTCCGTTTTCGTTGGCTCATGCCCCCTCCCAGTATTGGGTTCCTCCTGACGGTTGCCAGTTCCCTGCTGACGTTCATCATCCTTACTGGGACCCCAAGCCCAGTCTTCACCAACGTCTTCCCTACCAGGATACCATGAGTGAGCTTCTTGCCACCATCAGGCTCGACCACGCGCACCACGTTGCCCCGGAGATCGCCATCCAGGTATGCATCCACAACCCTCTCGGCTCGTCCTTGCAGAGTAACATCTTCCGCCCATACCACTTGTGCCGCGATCTCTCCTCTTGGGTGTCGGGAAAGCTCCTCCCCACCCACGTGCAACTCGCCGCGTCTCAGGTCCAAAGCGCACTCACACTTATCCACAACATCCATTCCCAGGATGCACTCGTCCGCAATGTCAGCATAATCGGGCTCAACCACGCGCACCACGTTGCTCCGGAGATCGCTATCCAGGTATGCATCCACGACCCTCTCGGTTCGTCCCTGCAGAATAACATCTTCCGCCCATACCACTTGTGCCGCGATCTCTCCTCCTGGGTGTCGGGAAAGCTCCTCCCCACCCACGTGCAACTCGCCGCGTCTCAGGTCCAACAACAGAGACCGAACTCTTCCATTTATTTTCCCATCAAGCTTTTGGACTACTTTCTCTTCTGCGGTTTCCAGCTCTTCCTGCCCGACCTTCAGCTCTTCTCGTGCTTTCTGCCCGGCTTCCAGCTGTTCCCTAAGATCCTCTTGTGCTTTTTCTGCCTTCTTTCGACCGGATCGCAATTCTTCCCTAAGCTCATCCTTGAGGTTTTTTTGAGTGGCTTTCAATTTTTCCTCAAGTTTTTGGACTGCTTTCTCTTGCTCGGCCTTCAGCCATTCCTTAAGTGCTTTCGCGGCTTCCTCTGCCTTATCTTGTGCCTTCTTTTGGCCGGCTTTCAATTCTTCCTGGCCAACTTGGATCTCTTTCTTAAGTTCCTCCGCCTTGTCCTGGCTAACTTGCATCAGTTGCAAAAGTTGGCTTAATTGGGCTTCCATTTTGTTGCTTTGAGATCTCGTCAAAGACATCCACACTATCCACTTAAATTTAGTTATCTGACCGTCGTTTTATCGGCACTTGTCAACAATTTATTTATTTAATGTTTGTTCAATAATTTTCTTATAGCCCCCAGTACAAAACCTCACACCGACACCACTGTGACGTTCTTAACGTTCGGGCTATTTAAAATTATACGACAAACATGGGTTCAAACATTTATTTACACAATGAATTATTATGATTATTGTTAACAAGCACATGCGAGAATTATCAAGCAGATTACAAATTAATACAGGCGCTAACGAACTATCGATACATTTATTCCTATTACATACGGATTAACACATTCATTTATATCACTCTTAAACACTAACGATTATATATGGTTGTTTATTTCTATTAGTTATATGTACACGCGGTTATTTATATGGGGGCTTCTAACAAGCCTCGACGTGAGTTCGAACTGCCCGGAGAATTCATTCAGAACTGACGGTGGGTGAACTCCGCCCGCTTATATATCACGCCGGTAATTTTCCAGAAGCCTCCAGATAGTCTCGATATTCACTAGAAACTCCAGACGGAAACATGACGCATTAGACCTCGGGCCCGTTCTCGGGGCATCTGTTCGAAGTGACTCATCGCGCACACCTGCTTCTAGATCGATCTGGAAGTCGTTCTCGCATTCGTTACAGTACTACTAACATTTTTTTGTTTTCGCTTTTCAATTTTGAAAAATTATTTACTTAGTACTGCTAAATTCATTAACTTATTTGCAGCTTTCCTTCCGTTGGATGAATCGTTTGAGCGTGGCACGTATTAATGCTCAATCATTGACGTATGACTTTTATTTATTTGTTTTATATTTACATCATCATATCTTGTCTAATAAGTACGACACAATTAATTGCTGTGGTGCAGACTTACACTGTATTAGCTTTACATTGTATGCACAAAGCTACCATGCTTAAAATTGTGTTTGGAAACTTTATATAATCAAAATCAATACAAATTTACTATGATTTTGTTATTGTTCAGAGAACTTTTTAAGTCAACTGTGTGACCTCTGGAGATACATTTAAATATTGAAAAAAGTGAAAAACTTTAAAGGTTTTTGCCTCAGATCAGTAGTTTTTTTATGAAACAGTGTTTAAAATGTAAGAAGTTTACAGAGAAGCTGAATTTATAGTATATCATGTTTTTAAAAGCAGGTTGAATAGAAAAAATTAGCAATCACGATTTTAATAATGGAACAAGCATACAAACAACTAAATTTAAAATCGATGTTAGAAAGAATTTACACGATTAGGATGTTCTAAAAGAAAAAAAACGGCAAATCAATTATAAAATAATTGGAAGTAGTACGTATAACATAAGCGGTCTGATTATTACCGACAATATTTGTAGTTCAGAGCAGAGCAGCTGTTGTGACAAAAATCTACATGAACAAAATGCGAGGGCAGATTTTCCAAAAACAACAGCTATGAGTTAGGTCTGAATGACAAATACTGAAGACACAATCAGGCCTCGAATTGTGTTCAACAAAACAATCCAATAAAAAGTTGAATTAAATTAAAAGAATATTTTTAAAATGTAAGAAGTTTAGTTAACTTACGACATTACCATGATGACTGCAACTAAATTTAATTAAAATTCAAATTAGGTAGCTATGTATTTTGACGTTAATATCCTTTATCTAATAGACTTGTCTGTCCGTCCGTCCGGGACGCTGTTTCAGCAGCCAAATTGTAAGAGATAGAGAAAAAAGTTATTAAAGTTATATGTTTGGAATGGTCATGTCAGCTCAGGAACCGAATTTCAGTCACGTGACACTTCCGGTTTTCGAGAAATCACAAAAAAGACCGTTTTTCAAATAGAACGCGTATTAAATAAAAATGTTTCAGCAGCCAAAGGGAGGCGACCCTCTGCGCCTTAAAACGTCGATCGGTTAGGCAACCACTTTGACACCTTCCAGGTCTGGGTACAGTTTTTATTTAATACGCGTTCTATTTGCAAAACGGTCTTTTTTGTTTTATTAAATGAGACATTTGTCTCACTGGATTGCTTGTTGTCACTATTATAAAAACTTTTGATGTAAGTATCGCTGAAATAAGAAAAATTAAAGACAGCTATTAGTTGACTGCACAGAAATACAAGTATTTGATTAGTCACTTTATTTTGAGTTGGATGGTCGCTGATATTGCACTAGTGTAAAATTATTAATTGAATTCAATTACCTCCATGGAAACTAAGAAACAGACTCATGCTGTTGGTTGTTCGATTATGTAGAGCATTATTCTAAGTCACGGGTTCTCAAACTTTGTTCCTCGAGTACGCCTTCACGAAATGTATCAAAGTAATACTCAATTGAGTGCATAGTTTGTTAGCACTCCTTACTTAACATGATAACATGGATGAGAGTAGAGAGTTTTCAATTTCAACAGAAGTACCTGATTGTGTGAAATGTTCACAACTTAATAAAATCAAAAGAAGTTACAAGGTTACGTAAATTTTATATGGTTTTGTGAATGGAATCAAAAATCACTTATTCCACGCAGAATCTTTTTTGACAAACGTTTGCACTCTGTCACAATGAAACTTGTAAAATGTTAATTTTGTATCAATAGGGCTAAATATAACTTACTTCACACTCAACCTTCTAAAAAAAAAAATAGTACATTTGAGAACTATTGAAATTAAATTTATAAAACTTAATAGAATAAGAATAGATCAAATGGTACTTTGCTTGTGTTAATACAATTAGAATAATCTTTTTTCACACTGAAGCGTTTTTTCAGTGTGCTTAACATTAACAGACATTTTCCATCTGTCGAAATAAATTATGTAAAACGCTTAAGACATAATAAATGGGAAGAAATTAAATTAGTAATTCTTTTACGTTTTCTCACTTACACATCTTTTCTAAGTGACAGATACAGCAGACAACTTAAAAACGTTTTGAATTTAATTTGTAAGATGCTTAAAGCTTAATAAATTTGGAAAATGTTAAACAGATACTTAAAATTCTAAATTTGCTTGTGTTAAGAGAATTTAAAAAAAAACTTATTTCAGACCGATTTTTTTCTATATGCAATCAGTCAAAATAAATTTTTATGTTACTTCTCTTAAACATTTTTCTAAAAGAAAAGTACTAGTATCGACTGAAAACTTGTTAGAACTAAATTTATAAGATGTTCTAAATTTGCCAATGGTAAAAGAACTTATTTCACACCGAAACATTCTTACTATGTAAGAAACACAAATAGGGGTTGAAATGAAATTTCAAATAGTTCAAAACATCAAAAAGTTTACTAGCTATTTAAAAATGTTCCAATGTGCAAAATATTACTGGGTATTTGAAAACTGCCAGAAATAAATTACAAGATGTTTAGTACCCAAAGTCGTAAAAAGTCAAAACGATTATAGAATTCATATTCTTATATGGGTATTTCGCCACTCTGCAAATTAAAATATTAAATAACAAAAATATTAACAACGAACGTTTCGAGGGACAATCTGCCCTCGTTATCAACGAATAACAATTAAAACTAACAAGAAACTTATCTTTTTTTCACTGGAAGGAAAAACGACCAACCTCCAATGAATTTTTTGTCATTGACGTTTGTTGATATCTGTACCTACTTGATCTCATCTTTAAGAATCGGTAGCCAACTATTGTCTAAAAATATTGAGAAAGACGACACGCATTTTTCTTCGTTAAGTAAAATATATGCCGTTTCCTTAATTTTTCGCCTAGTTGACATCGATTCTTTAGACAAGATCTTTGTGTTGTCCCATTGTATTTTATGGTTTTCATCCCAAGCATGTTCTGCCAGCTTAGACTTATTGAATTGATACGTTTTCAACATATTTTTATGTTCTTTAACTCTAACTGCTAAAGGCCTGGATGTTTCACCGATATAATATTTCCCGCATTCACAGGGAATACTATATATACAATTCCTTGAATGTTGTTCTTCGTTGAATGGTTTAGTTTTTATAAGAACTGACCGCAAAGTATTCATCGTTTTGAATACCGTCCTAACATTGAATCTATTTCCAATTCGTCTAATTTTGTCAGATATGCCTGGAATATATGGTATAGTTAGAGTATTATATTTTTGAGTGTCATTCCTTTGTATGTGTGTGGCATTGCTTTGTGTATTGAAAATGTTCCGAACAAGAGTCTCTGGATAGCCATTATCTTGTAAAACATTAATAATAAATTCTTTCTCTTTTTTGAAAATTGTATCATTAGAGCAAACAACTTTGGCTCTGTCGTAAAGACTTTTTACAACGCCTGTCTTTATGTTTTTGTGATGGTTAGAATTAAAATCTAAGTACCTATTAGTATTGGTTTTCTTACGGTATACTCATGTTTCAAAAGTATTTATTGTGCGTGTGATTAGTGTATCAAGAAAGGGTAACTGATTGTTTTGCTCTGTTTCTAATGTAAATTTGATGGAGGTTTCTTTACTGTTAATATGTTCAAGAAATTTGTCCACCTCATCCATATCATGAGGCCAAATTGCAAAAACATCATCGACATATCTCCACCAAACTACTGGTTTGTTGGTGTACGTATAGACATGTTGTTGTTCAAAGTCTTCCATAAAAATGTTACTAACAATGGGAGATAAAGGTGAACCCATTGCCATCCCGAAATCTTGTTGGTAAAATTCATTGTTTAGTTGAAAGTATGTCGTTTTAATGCATAGTGTTAAAAGTTCTATAATGGTACCAACGTTTAATGTTGTTCGTGTATGTAATGTGTTATCGTTTGGTAGCCTATGTTAAATGATGTTGAGTGTTTTGTCTACTGGAACATTAGTGAAGAGACTAACTACATCGAAACTAACCATTAAGTGTTTTTCAAGGAAATGGGGCGTGTTTTTCAAGGAAATGGGGCGTGTTCTTTATATACGTGTCTGTATTTCCTGATATAGGAAATACAGACACGTATATAAAGAACACGCCCCATTTCCTTGAAAAACTTAAAGAAGCAAACATAAACACACAACACTTAATGGTTAGTTTCGATGTAGTTAGTCTCTTCACTAATGTTCCAGTAGGCAAAACACTCAACATCATTAAACATAGGCTACAAAACGATAACACATTACATACACGAACAACATTAAACGTTGGTACCATTATAGAACTTTTAACACTATGCATTAAAACGACATACTTTCAACTAAACAATGAATTTTACCAACAAGATTTCGGGATGGCAATGGGTTCACCTTTATCTCCCATTGTTAGTAACATTTTTATGGAAGACTTTGAACAACAACATGTCTACACGTACACCAACAAACCAGTAGTTTGGTGGAGATATGTCGATGATGTTTTTGCAATTTGGCCTCATGATATGGATGGGGTGGACAAATTTCTTGAACATATGAACAGTAAAGAAACCTCCATCAAATTCACATTAGAAACAGAGCAAAACAATCAGTTACCCTTTCTTGATACACTAATCACACGCACAATAAATACTTTTGAAACATCAGTATACCGTAAGAAAACCAATACTAATAGGTACTTAGATTTTAATTCTAACCATCACAAAAACATAAAGACAGGCGTTGTAAAAAGTCTTTACGACAGAGCCAAAGTTGTTTGCTCTAATGATACAATTTTCAAAAAAGAGAAAGAATTTATTATTAATGTTTTACAAGATAATGGCTATCCAGAGACTCTTGTTCGGAACATTTTCAATACACGAAGCAATGCCACACACATACAAAGGAATGACACTCAAAAATATAATACTCTAACTATGCCATATATTCCAGGCATATCTGACAAAATTAGACGAATTGGAAATAGATTCAATGTTAGGACGGTATTCAAAACGATGAATATTTGCGGTCAGTTCTTACAAAAACTAAACCGTTCAACGAAGAACAACATTCAAGGAATTGTATATATAGTATTCCCTGTGAATGCGGGAAATATTATATCGGTGAAACATCCAGGCCTTTAGCAGTTAGAGTTAAAGAACATAAAAATATGTTGAAAACGTATCAATTCAATAAGTCTAAGCTGGCAGAACATGCTTGGGATGAAAACCATAAAATACAATAGGACAACACAAAGATCTTGTCTAAAGAATCGATGTCAACTAGGCGAAAAATTAAGGAAACGGCATATATTTTACTTAACGAAGAAAAATGCGTGTCGTCTTTCTCAATATTTTTAGACAATAGTTGGCTACCGATTCTTAAAGATGAGATCAAGTAGGTACAGATATCAACAAACGTCAATGTCAAAAAATTCATTGGAGGTTGGTAGTTTTTCCTTCCAGTGAAAAAAAGATAAGTTTCTTGTTAGTTTTAATTGTTATTCGTTGATAACGAGGGCAGATTGTCCCTCGAAACGTTCGTTGTTAATATTTTCGTTATTTAATATTTTAGTTTGCAGAGTGATACCCATATAAGAGTATGAATTATGAATTCACGCCACAAAGAAGTTTCAGAGATTATCACGATTATAGAAAATTGTAAATTTATTTGCGTCAATAGAATCCAAATTATCTGACTTCACACTGAAACATTTTTTCAATGTGAAAAATAAAGCCCTTTACAATTCAGAAAAATGAATTTAACAAAATTGGAAATGGTATACATCATGTTATGAATTTATAACATAACTTCCAATCTATTCCACACCTAAACCCCCCTTTTCAATGTGTGAAATATGTAACTGCCCACTTGCAAACTGGCACATTAAAACTATGAACTTTACAGAATTTCGTAAAGTAAAAAGGAAGTTATATAATATTATTTATATACATTTACAACATGGTTTACACAAATATTATTTACTTAATATTCTGTTGCAGATCCAATGTACCTACACGTTGGTTAACAAACAAATCAAGAACAGAATTAGGTATTATACAAGTGCATTCCGTCAATTATTTAAAACCACCTCGCACCTTTTTCCTATTTATGTCCTGTGCCATGTTTCTTTTCGCTATTACATAAAACTGGCTGCGTACCCCGTACATCTGGCCGGCTTACTCCTAGGAGTACCACATACCCCACTTTGAGAAATCCTTGTTCAATGTAATTAACCAATAATTTTAAAATTACAATTAACAGATTCATAAGTAACATTGGAAAGTACAAGATTAACATGAAATTTAATGCGCATTTCTGAGACATTTTTGAGGGAGTTAAGTGTTTGACCACTAACCATTTTTTCCCAAATTCAAGTGACAATTATGCTTACCTCAAGCCTATGTTGTGAATCTACAGAAGTAGACAAAGCCACCTTGTTGCTATTGAGTCGGATGCGGCACATGAAATTTTGATGTGGTTCTGAAAGAAGATAATATTCATATTATAAATATTTTTAATCAATTGTTCATTGAAATATAGACGTTTACAAATATTATTTTCGTAATACTATACCGTTGCTGTATTTTAACTGAACTAAATAAACACATGAAAATTCATTCATGACAGCCACTGACCTTTAAGAATCATAACGGCCGCTGACCACGAGTCTTTAAATTATGTTCAATAAGTTACTCTTAAAATGTGTACATTTGTATTACGGAAAATCTTGAACAACACACAGCCAATATGCAAATAACAGACTTGGTTAATTATAAACCTCGGCTATCGCCTCGGAGTAGACCATTCAACAGTGTCCGTTATTTGCCTCATGACGTAATAACTATAATTAGAGTGCTTTATAATATAGTACCTTAACCCTTAACTGGTAACGTGAAATTTTGTAGCACAACTGGTAACGTGCAGTCTGTGAGACTGGCACACCTTTGAAGCGAAAAAAATTATACTGTTTTAATTATTTGTTTAAATATATATATAGAGGTTTGTTAGGCATATATTTGTTAGTAATAATTTTGTTTAAAATAACCGAAAACTTAATGTAAAGAAAAAATAATAAAATAATTTTCAACTTGAACACAAATTTGCAATGTACTTTTTACCAGACCAAGATAACAAGGGAAAACTTTTGATCAAAAGTAATTTTATTTATTTTACGATTAATAATCAGCAAAACAATGCATTTGTAAAAAAAAACTTAAAGAAATATTGTAATTCACAGGGCCTGCCATGCATAAAAGTGGCAAAAAATTCTCACGTAAACCGTCACCTTTGAGGAGAAAAAAATTAAACTGTTGTAATTATTTTTTAAATATATATATAGAGGTTTGTTAGGCATATATGTTTTAGTAATAATTTTATTTAAAATAACCGAAAACTTAATGTAAAGAAAAAATAATAAGATAATTTGCAACTTGAACACAAATTGGTAATGTACTTTTAACCAGACCAAGATAACAAAAAAAAAACTTATTTTATTTATTTTACGATTAACCCATTAGCGCCCGAATTAATTTTTTCTTAATTTTTCAGACTTTTACTTTTCTTGTTTAAATATCGTTTACTTAGTGGCAAAAAATATTAAATTATAAATTCACCCTTTTTGTTAATGAGATAAGGGCTGATACCATATGGTATCCGTGGGCACTTTAGGGGTCAAATAATTCAAATCGTGTAATTTCATTTATTTAATTCTTGCGGCCATAGAACATGTTATAGACTACAAAAAAAGTTATGTACAAGCTACTGATTAATTTATCTAGTATGATATTTTACAAAGCATGGCACACACAACCCAACATTACACTTTTGACACATGGTTCGTCCAAAAGATTTACATCCATCTCCGGCACATCTTCGCCTGTTGCAAGAGATAACTAAATGGTTCATTCCGTCAAATCTCAAGTTCGGAAGAACATTACGGGAAAGTTTTATTCTACCAGGACCTTTTGGTAGCTCAGCATATCGTTTTAAATATATTTGTGCAATTTCTCGACGAAATTTTAGAAGAGGCGTGTCTTTGTGATTTTGTCGATACAAAAACCACGAGTTCATAATGGCCACATCCAATAACCACGTAATTATGGGCCAGTACCACTTTTTTGCACGTATACCCACACGATACTGCGATACACCCTGGTACATTAGATCTGTTCCACCCATGTTGTTGTTATATTTGGCAATGCAGTTTGGGCGAGCGACCATGATATTTTTCCTTTCCTTCTGGGAGTATCGTTTTACATTTCCAATAGGCATAACCCCACCACTTGTTGACAAAATAGTAACAACAGAATTGTCCATCCACCGTACTAAGAGAATCCCACTGTTCCTTTCTAAGTAGTGTTGCATTTCGCCCCTATTCTTCTTTAAAAAACGTTTTTTGTCAGTTATTGGACAATTTCTTGGCACCCGATTTTCCCTGATGGTACCAACTGCTCCATATCCTAATGTGCGGAGATAGGAAATTAAGTCATTCCACTAAATAAATTGTCCATGTAAATGTTATATGGCAAATCTTTGTTTTGCAACTGATCTAACATCAGCACTAATGGTAAAGCCGCTTTTCCAAATAGTGTGTCGTAGTGATCTACACCGCGGGGATTCTTACCTTGATATAAATCAAAATTGACTAGATAACCATCATTTGTATTTAGGCACCACATTTTGTATCCAAACCTGATCGGTTTGCCACGGATGAATTGTTTACATCCGTGGCGGCCATAATATCGAATCATAGATTTGTCAAAAGCTAATGATTGCGAAGGCACAAAGTTATCAAGGCATTTTTTCTTTATTAGATCCAGTAGTGGACGTATTTTCCATGCTTTATCTGAATCAGACGGCATTGTGTTATCCGCAAAATGTAGAAATTTTTGAATCTGGAGAATACGATTTCGCCGCATTGCGTTACTTACAAGTGTATTTTTAACATCTTCCTGCATATCCCAATATAATCTTTTTGAAGGTAGATCATTGTAGCCACTTAGAATTAGAATCCCAAGAAAACAGCGAATTTCTAATGCTGTAATTTTTGGATCGTTTTGGTTCAAAAAGTGCGCATATCGCTGAGTTTCTTGCACGAGATATTCAACTGTCTCATCGTCAAAAAATATTTCAAAAATCTCAACACAGGACATACTTTCGTACCGCGCGTAGTTTGCTGGAGGAAATGGACGTGTAGAAGGTTCTAGGTCGCCGTGTATCCACTCGAAATCTGCCTTTTTTCTTAGATTGTCCCGAATCCATTCATCTTTTTCATCCACGGTTTGTGTAGACGTTGAAGGCATTGCGTCGTCTACTGGAGGCATAGCTGCTTCTGTAGATGGTGGCAGCTCGCTTTCATCGTCCGAGAAAGTGGCGTTAACCCCAAGGCGTTGGTTATCTACCAATCTTATTTCAGCTGGGACACGTAACTGACGACCAGTTAAATTACAGACCATTCCTCCCTCATCTTCACTGGCTGAATCCTCGTCGGTCTCAACACTTATATTTGGAGGTTCAATAAATATTTCATCTAATTGTGCTGCAATATCGTCATCTTCTTCTAGCATATCCAAAGCTTGAGATAACAAAAATCCAGGACTGAAATTCACATAAGATTATAAGTATTCATCATGTGGTACAATAAAGTAAATACATTAACGTTTTTTAAAAATTAGGTAGTGCAAGCGCCCACGGATACCATATGGTATCAGTGCACTTTACGGCCCTACTATCTACGTGATAAGCAAAATATTTAAAATATTGTTACTCTGTATAATTCTACACATTATTTTCAACATATTGAATGTGGAAAATCAGAAAAATGTTAACAAATAAACAAAACATTCATACTTACGCCCAGCGAATATCCATATTTTCACGATTTGAAAATTGTCACTTTTACAGCCCACGCTACTACCGCACCAGAAACTCGGAGAAGACTAAATATAACATCTTTGTACTCTGCATTTCAAGGGCGTTCCAACGGTACCTGCTAAACCCTTCTCAGAATAATGTGTTTATTACTACCCGGGATTAATGAATGGCTGGTTTACTGATACCATATGGTATCCGTGGGCGCTAATGGGTTAATAATAAGTAAGGCGCGGATCCTAGGTAAAATACCTTTTCTGACTATTGTAGGTACAGGATAAATAACTGTATATAAATCCGTTTCACGAAAAATCTTATCATTTAATAGGAATTTGATATTACCTATAATACCTATTTCAAGTTTTTTTAACCTAAACTCAGACATTATAGCACCTGAAATAGGTTGTTTAATTTTTTCTTTTTTCTTATTATTTAGATTAATATATCCGTTAAATTTCAGTCCGCAATTGGTACAATAGACACAACGGGCATTCTAACCTTAAATAATAGATTAACAGTAATAACACGTTTGTTGTTAATACTTATAATCGGGTTTCAGGAAGATTATGACCAACTGGAATAGACTTACTGTATATTATAGCTATTTGCGGCATTAGGCCGGTAGTTAAGCATTTATTGCCAAGCTAGTACATTACAGTTGAGCCCGTTAGGTCGATGCACGTGATCTAGCAAGGCCATAAATGCGAATACCGGCCGTGTGTTGTATTTTTTTTTGTATACTGAACTAGAACAAGACCCATCTGGATTATTAAAGAATAATCTCAAATTATTTTCTTTCAAAATGGTGCGATTCGTGTTATATGTTTAGTAGTACAGAAGTGTATTATTGGTGGCACTGTCAGTGTATGTCTCGACGTTAAGTTTTGCGGCAGTTTGTACCTGCTAACCTCGAATGTGACAGAAACTGACAATGCAAGCAACAATATATTTCTGTATTTCCAAAAGTATAACACGCATCACAGGCGTTGTTATGTGCTACCAGACTCGTTGATAATCTGGTAAATAGTTGCGTAGACTAGTAAAAAACCATAGATGTCATAGTGAAATTGAAACAACGCGGGCTGTCATTAACAGATTCAATGGAATAAATTAATAAAATTCAAACTTGGTTGAAAGGAACTTCTGACAAACCAAGCGAAAATGCTTTTAAAAGATTAACTAATATTTTGGAGAAAAATTCAGGTTGTTTATGAAAAACGTACTAAAACTTCAAATAATGAACAGCCCAATGAACCTATAGATAATAATGATTGGTTCATTTACAAATTTGTACCTATTATCTAATTCTGTAGAAGATAAACTTAGCTTTTCATGGCTGAAAAATATATTCACAGATAAATGATACTCATTTACGCCAGAAAATGTTGAAATGTATTTTATTTGTTATGCTAACAGTAGCAAATAAATTTAGTTTAATGTTTAGATTTTGTTCTATTTTAATTTTCTTTAACCTATTTTAAGTACCTAGTCCTGGGTTTTAATAACCTATTTTAGGTACCTAAAACCAAGTTTTTTACAACCTAAAATCCTAGCCTTAATAATAAGTAAAACAATGCATTTGTAAAAAAAAACTTAAAGAAATATTGTAATTCACAGGGCCTGCCATGCCTACCAATGGAAAAAATTCTCACGTAAACCGTAACGTGCCGTCACACAGACTGTACTGAACTAAAAATAAAACACATCTCCAGCGTTAGTTACTCAAATTTACCAATAATTGTGCGATAGGTGGGGTACCAAGAGGAGAAAGATTAGATCAGATCATTTGCCGAAAAGCGGTACTCTTTTGCTGAAAATTTGAGATTAAAATTTGCTTGCAGTCTCACAGACGGCACGTTACCAGTTAAGGGTTAACTATAATGGTACATACATACTACCTATACATATCGGTCAAAATAAAAGTAATAGTATCTACACATAGAGGGTTTGAAAAGTGTACAGAATCTACTAGATGCATGTAGTGCACCCGATTAATAAATTTGTGACATCGTGACACACGAATCTGACTAGCAAACACGCAATTTAGCACATTCTAGGTTACAGAAATACCGCAGTTACTTACGTTATGAGATTATTTACTCAAATTAGAGTACCGATACATCATCTGACTAACGATTGCAAATGCCGAATATCAAAAACTGTATTAAAATACCGATTATAAGAAGTAGATAAACTCACCATAAACTCCAGCATCAAACAAAGTTGCAATATTAAATGACAGCAGCAGGGTTGCCAGACGTTGCAAAAGTTTTTCACCACTTTTCTTGGCAGCTACAAGTGCTGGTGAAGACTATGATACCATTGAAACCAAAGTTTGTTGAAGTGGGTAATTTTTCATCTGCTTCACATGTTTCTTGCTTTTCGTGTGTTTTAACAATTCTGTTTTTCCACACACTTAATCCTGAGCACAAAATTTACAAAGTGTGTAAACCCCTTTTTAGTTGGATGTAACCATATATCTAATACTTACTATATTGCTAGCGGCTATAAGTGGGAAACTGATCAAGGAAGTGAGACAGACAACCAACTCTTCAATGTATAATGATGAGCTGTGTGCAAGCGCGGCGGCGTCGTCCGGCCAATGGGGAAGTGGGCAAGTTTAAAATTCGCTTTTAAAGGCCGAGCTCGAATTCTCACGCATGCGCACGAGACGCGTTATACTCTAAGTGAGACTATGTCGGCGCCGTAATGTTTTCTGACGTTTCCAGGCCCTACTAGCAATATATGTGTATTATATATATGGATGTAACCACAACTTAAATTGATCTTGTTGTTCCCACGCACACTGATATTTATGCATAAATTTTCCTTTTTCATCTTTCTCTTTTTTTGTTTTATTATGTTCATATTCCGAATCTGATTTAGATCCTGAATCATGCATTTTTACATAGAATTTAAGAGTATCTACACAGAGTAGAGAAATTCACTCACATACATCACAAAAACGCGAAGCGACCGGTTATGAATTTTAGAAGTGCGTTCAGTAAGCAGTGAGTAAGTAGGTAGTCTATTTAATTTTAATAATGAGGATATGCTAAATGCAAATACGACAGCTAGTGTTATATAAACTACAATTTGGTAGGGTATTCCCTGAATTGGTGCACATCGGCAGTAAATAATCTCTCACCATTACCATTTAATTATTCAAACTATGCCCAAAGAATAAACAAACTTTGAATAAATTGCTTCCAGTAGGTATAAACATTCTGACATATTATATTTCAGCAACTATTTTCAAAATAATGCTGCGATCGCATATTTGCAACATTGACCTTACTGTGTCAAAATACGAAAATTAAAAAATGCTGGTATTATCAATTTTCATCACTTTTCCCTATATTTTACTGTAAAATCACCAGTTCACCACTGGGTCAACATTTTAACCTATTTTCACCACAATTGGTGAAATTTCACCACTAATGGCAACCCTGCACAGCAGCCGTTAATAACTACACCGTGCCGACCAGTGTCGCCAACTATAGATACTTTCAATCATATATTTAATACTAACTATATTGCTAGTAGGGCCTGGAAACATCCGAAAACATTAACGCCCGTATTCATAGTCGTTCGCCAGCGGATCGCCGGCGACTCGCCAGAGTTTCGTTATGAATAGTATGTTGGCGGCACTGTACGTTTATGTCAAATTCGAGGTTAGCAGGTTAGATTTTGTGTCAGTTTCTGTCAAAACTGACTGAAAACCTAACCTGATCACCTCGAATTTGACATAGACGTACAGTGCCGCCAACATACTATTCATAACGAAACTCCGGCGAGTCGCCGGCGATCCGCTGGCGAACGACTATGAATACGGGTGTAAGTCTCACTTAGGGTATAACGCTTCTCGTGCGCATGCGTGAGAATTCGAACTCGCCTCATATATAATTATGTTCCGCCTTTAGAAGCGAATTTTAAATTTGACCGTGAGGTGAGGTGCACTCAGTGATTTTGAATGACATAGATACAAGTATAGCATTTAAAATTACATACGTTTATGTGCCAAGATGTGTAACATCCCTTTTTCGTGCTATCTTCTTCTGCAATACAGAATATGAATATACTCTATCTTTCTTGCAGTTACTAGCACAGCACCCTAGATATAGAACACAGCATGCTTATTTTTGTTTTTCAAAAACGTATGTTGGTTATTGCACCTTGTTTCCTTGTTATGAACAAGAAATGTCAAACTCACATTTTAGGTGTAAACACATAACCTTAAAGTCGGCTGTTTACTAATTTCAGTATGACTAAATTATGCTTTAAATGCGATAAAGAAGATGATCAACTATTTCCATGTGATGGCTGTAAAAGAGAGCTGTGCAAAAAGTGTGGAGAAATATCCGAAACCGAAATAAGATGCTTAAAGTTACGTAAGAGAAAACTGCTAATCTTTTGTGAACCATGTAAGGTTGGTGTTTTTCGTGTACCAGAGTTAATTAAGGAAGTGCAGCAGCTACTTGAGAGTAAATTTGATCAATGGTGACAATATGTCATGAATGTGCAAATAAGCTGGATATGGGTCACAACGAGGCTTTGATCTCAGAAATGTTTTAACGTCAACAGCGAGCTAAAAATGTTATACTTTTCAACGTTCAAGAACCTCATGGTAACTCCTATTCAGAAAAAGCCCACGTAGACAAAAACTCAGTCAAAGAACTGTTGAGATATCAAAGTGGATACTTAATAACTTGAAACTTTTTAGGTTAGAAAAATTTGATATAGTATAATACCTACATCGTTTAGAAGTTATTCTGAATTCTTGTGAAGAAGCAAAAAATATTTTAAGAAACAAGAATAAAATTGCAGTGCCTAATGTGCAAATTAAATCTGATCAGACTCGAGCGCAAACAGATTACTTTAAAAAAAAATAAGGCTAAAATTGAGCGGTTTAATAAGGAAGGGGTTACTAATAAAACAATCAAATACCTAAATGGTGTTCCTACAATTGTGGATGCCACTTCCCGTAGTAACTCAAAAAACTACTAACTGTACTATCAAAATACTCGTGGCCTTCAGACCAAATTACAGTTACAAATTGCAGTAACTACCAATAGTGATTGTGATTTAATAATTTTTACTGAGGCATGGTTACAGAGTGACATTTCTGATAATGAAATGGGACTCTCGAACTACACTGTGTTCAGGAAGGATCGGAATAGTGAAACTAGTGTTTTTAGTAGAGGTAGTGGTGTTTTGATAGCTGTTCGGAACCATCTCTGCAGTAGCCGTATTTATGTTACTAACATTAATGTTAAACACTTGTTTGTAAAAATTTCCTGTCAGTCAACTTATCTTATAGTGGGTGCAGTTTATATTCCACCGAGGTCTGCGGGGGATATACGTGTTGTCCCCAGAAATTTTAAATACGAGCATTTCAATGCATTACTTGGCGCTTAGTTACTACTCTCATTTTTTGCTTAGCCGAACCAAATATTTTAATTCACTAAGCAACGGAAAATAATTAGTAATTTCTAGTTTTTACTGATTTTGTAATAAAATACGGAATCAAAGTCAAAAATAGTTACACGATACAAATTATACTTAAATTCTAACAAACACAATATTAACCTAATGAATAACAAATAGCTAAGTTCATTTTATTAAATGTTCAAAAACATCTTGTTGAGCCAGACAATATCCCAGGCGATCATAAAATTCTGGTCTAATTTCTCTTAACATCGCAAGAGTGATATTTTGAGAGGCTTCAAGAAGTTTTATTCAGAGCTCATCCACGTTGTTATCTCTTTGATGCTGATGGGTATAAATTGTTTGTGGCCCAAAAAAAAAATATATATATATATATTTGGGGACAAATCAGGAGATCTTGGTGGCCATTTTATGTCTCATGTGGTGCTAATAATACGATAAGGAAATATTGATTTAAATATTCCTTAGCCGCATTGTGAGCAGGACATCGGTCGTGCTGATACCAGATGTGGGCCATATCAATGTTTTGTAAGCCTTGAACTGCTGGTATCACTTGCTTGTCAAGCAGTTGCAAATACTTTTGGCCATTGAGGTTCCCGTCAATAAAAAATGATCCTATAATAGTGTCCCCCAGTATACCAGCCCAAAAGTTAAGTTTTTGGGGGTATTGAGTTCTTAAAGTTATTGTTTGGTGACTGTTTTCTTGGGACCAGTATCTCACTACCGAAGAATTATGACGACCATGTAACAGGAAAGTCGATTCGTCACTAAACAGAATATTTCTAAGAAATTCATAATTATTGTTTACTCTATCCATCACATCTTCACAAAATTCCATTCGACGACCATGGTCAGCTGTGAAAACCTCTTGTGTCGTTTTAACTTTGAAAGACTTGAAACCATTCCTTTTAAGTAGTCGATGCACTTCTGATTTTCCGGCATTAATTTCTGGATTTTCTGCAAGGGTGCTTGTTGACAAAGTGTCATTTTCTGTTATCATATTGCGAACCATAATTTCCCGCATTTCAGCTTCTTCATTTTGAGGCTTCCATTCCTTTGAGCACTTACATGATGGATTTTCAGAACCAGTTTCCTCAAACAAATGTTTAACATTGAAGACCGAACTGGTTTTACTGTCACATCGTATGCCATAACAAACAAATTATTCGCGATTTCATTCGTGGAATGACCTCGATAAAACCATTTAACAATTTGAGTTTTCTGTTCTGTTGTCAACATTTTGAAAAGAAAAATTAACCACTTATGTGTATCATATTTGAAGTTATGTATAAAGTCAAATTGACATGCACAACCAACAGTTAAAAAACGAAAGTGAGAAACACTTTCTGCAACTACTGCGACTACTTATTGTCTGGGTAAATTATTATACAACATTGTTAGAATCGCTGGTGGAAAAAGCTTGGTAACGTGGTAACTAGGTTACCGGGAAATTTTTGGGGGCCGCCGAAGGCGGTCCCCAAAATTTCTCGGTAAAATGCATTTTTGGGTTTAAGTTTGGTGACGCATTTTTCGGGGGAAATTTCACCGGGAAAGGAATTATTTCCCGATGGAATAATTTCATCACAATTGCATATTTGAAATTGTGGGAAATGTTATTGCATCGCAACCCAACACATACAAACTGGCACTTATCAATCTTTAGGCATAATGTGTGACAAAAGGAGACTTTTGTCTCACCCTCACGTACATGCCATACTTAAACTGTAAGAGTGTAATCTGGTAAATATGTTTATGTCAGCAAATCACGTCTTACTCAAGTACAAACTCGTTTCGGATTTTAAGATTTTGTCTCGGCGTCAGTGTCAAATTGCACTTTCGGCCACTTCTGCATTTAACATTTATGCGTCACCGGGAAATCTTTTGGGTATATTTGGTTACCGGGAAGAAAAGGCTTTTTCCACCAGCGGTTAGAATGTACTTATATAAAAAATAGTCAGTACTACTTAATGGATTTTATTATTCCAATTTAACAAAAACAGGAATATAATTCTATTTTATATATTCAAATCATATGTATTGTTGCTTATCTAGTTCTACAACCAGTTACTAAAAAGCAGAAATTGGGAATTGATCCACTTATTTGTCCAAAAATACAAGAAAATTTATTAGAAAATGAGGAAAATAGCACACCAAGATATAGTACGTCTCCCGATGGGGTAGGTACTACACTCTTGTAAACTATCGAATTTTTTATTCTTCAGGAAAAAGTCATTCTTGATAAAAAGTTTTACTTGTCTTAGGAAGTCACAGTGATTAAACTTATGATAAAGTATGCAAAACATTAAAAAAAATTTTAAATGTAATATTGAACTTAAGCAAAGTACTGACTCTTATTTTTAACTTTTATGAAAAATTTTATTTAACAAAGTTGTTACAAAACTGAAGAAAAGCTCAACTATGGAGTTTGGTTACAAATAACAAAAGTAACTTTTTCCTAAGAAAACTAAATTTTTGAGGTCGATCTAGAACTCTTTTATACTTTCTCATTCTTGACAGAAAAAATGGTTCCAGTGAGAACAGTAAACAGTAAAAAAATCAACTATGTTACGAACTTTCAACATAAAGATCTACTAGAACTTACACATTTTCTAATCTTCTAACTTCTTCATACACATTCATATCTTTCTTTATGGTGACAAATTCAAACAAGCTCCTGTCATATGACACTGACAATTTTAACGACAAGTTAAGATGGCACCTTTAAAAAAGCTCATAAAGCAATAAATCGAACCAGATTGAGGAATGGGATGAGCATATGGGTCTTGCTCAGAAAAAAAATCTGCAATACTGAAACAATAATTAGAAGAAAACAAGGCACAACCAAAATTTTCGAAAATTAGGGTATCTTGATATTTTCACCGCTTAGTTTACTATGAAGGCGCTGGTATAGTATTCCAACCAGAAATTGGAAAGCTATTTAAAATCAGGCCAGCATTGAGAACAGTAAGTCACTTCGTAATTTAATCCATAAAATTACTGTTTGATTGTCATTCAGTGACACTTCGATAATAACCTTCAAATTTGACAGATGCAATGGGAAGTTTGGAACACATATACGTTTTTCAACATTTTCTATGCTACTATACGGTTTTAAAAACTCAACTAGCACCTACTTAAATCATGCAAAATGTTACAATGCTTTAACAAAACAGTTACATGTACAATTTGCAAATGAACTGTCATTACTTGAAAGCTGATTGACATTAGAATATTATTTACTGATTGTATGAAACCAACTTAGACATGACTTACACTTTTCATGGTGTACTAGATTTTAAAAAACTTTCCAATTTTTGGTTGGAATACTATACATACATGTTTTCTATAGCAACCGGCACAGAACTTCAGAAAAAGTTATCTTCGTGCAGCATTGAAGGTGGAGTTTTCCATTTTAAATAGTAACCATGTGTTGATACGCAGGTTAAATGAATCAATGCCGTTTGATCCTAACTCACAAGACCAACCGAATTGTGTACAGGTAGGTGTAGGTATATACAAACCTACCTGCGCTAAAATTCTTAAGGTTCCGCGCCAGTTGCTATATTTTTTTGATAGTATACATATCTATATATTTAGCATGTGAAAAGTTTTCTTTTGGCACCTATTTTGAGACTTCCACCAAGCCGATTTATATATTTTTTACTTCCTTTTACGATAAAGGAAGTATTGGATTCACCCCAAAAATTCGAAATTGAGTTTTCAACAGATCTTCACGTTTTAGGGTTCCCTGATCCCAAAAAACATATTTTTTTCATTGGTCTGTGTGTCTGTCTGTCTGTGTGTCTGTCTGTCTGTCTGTGAACAGAATATCTCAAAAACGAAAAGAGGTATGGCGTTGAAACTTCATATATAAGTTTTGTGTACTATGTAGATGAGACAGCAAGCTTTTGAAGAAAATCGCATAACCGGAAGTAGGTGTTTACTCTTGTGATTTTTCAGTTTTTTTCGATTTTTTCAAAAACGGCTCTAACGATTTTTTTCAAACTTTACATTTTTATTACATTTTTAATGTGCATTGACGTGAGATAGGTGATTTTCCAGTTGAATACTTCTAAAGTGGGTTTCTTTTGTTTTTTTTTTATTTTTTTTATTAACTCCTATTTTAAATGGAACACCCGGTATATTATTACATTTTTGAATTCTGCTTAAGATTTTAGAGAAAATTTGTCTCTTCAACTAACGCTCTATTTTGTACCGTTTTTGTAGAATTCGTAATTTTTGAAAATTTTTGACAAATGCTTAAAAATTAAAAATTAAATTTTTGACTAATTATAAGATCACTGTAAAAGGAAGTTGTGTGAGTGTATCACACCAGATTTTTTTAAATAGAAGCTGCCACCATATGGGTTTGCAAATATATACTGCTCAACAAATGAACTGAACCATTTGCATATATTGGTGCAATTTTATGAATATTTCCAAAAGGGCAGTCATGGCATTTTTGGTAACCTTTCAGGATTGTGTCACTATAAAAAGCATTTCTTTTCGTAATTTTGTTTAAATAAAACTAAGTCCATTAATAAAATATTAGCATTTGAAAATTTAGAGTTTTTCCCAAATGTTGATAGCACATTGCATACAAAGTATGCCAAAAAATTGTAAATGTTCCAAAAAGACTCGAAAAACTCTTAATTTCCTTTATTTCATACTGATGTCAAAAATGGCATTTTTTGGATTACTTCCAGTACAAAAAATGGAACATTCTAGTCTTAGTACATTAAAGTAAAATATTAAAGTTCAAGTACTTTAAAATTATACGTCAGTTGTTAACATTAAATTTAAAACGATTTACAACTTTTTATTTAAAATTCATTAAACTTGCAGTATGAAATAAACTGTTGTATTCACCACGAACAAAAAGTGTTTTTAAAGGTCCTCGCAAGTAATTCCGTCCTTGGCTGATGCCTCAGCCTTTAAAATGTCACTTTTCATTCTAGATAAATAAACTACTATTTTTTGCTCTTCCTCTTATTTTTGTTAAATAGTATTTTTTATAATGGTATTGTTTTTTAATTGTATTAATATGCTTCAGTTGATATTATCCAATTATAAAAATACAAAACTTGTTTTAATTAGAATATGTAGTTTGTAAGTATATATAGTAAATCCCTGTTATTTTTATAAACAAAAACATATTTCAAATAAATTTGATATTTAAATAGCAGCTTTGTGCTTTATTATATGTATATCCACATATTATGTATCATGTACAAAATATATTCACGATAAACATTACTTAAGTATCTTTAATTTCATTGCAACGTTGGGAAATATTTTAATTTGAAGCATTGCCATATTACTATTTTTAATTTTTTAGTGTGACACAACAACCTTTCAATGAAAAACGTTATAAAATCTAACTCGGATAAACTTGAATAATTCAAGAGAGATTGAAAACTTCACAGCCTAACACAGGAGTTTATTTATTTTTCAATATAATCCCTTTTTATGCTGTGATCCCAGTTTGATAAAGCTTCGTCCTGGTTTTTAAAATACCCCGTTATGGCTGCTACAGCTTCTTCCGTGGACAAAAATCTTTGCCCTCCTAGGTGTTTTTGAGCTTCAGAAATAGATGGAAGTCTGAGGGAACATGAAGTACCAATTCAAAACCGTACCGATGAATTTCGCCCATCGCAACTGTTGATGTTTACGCCAAAGCTTCATTTTGATGGTGTAGGATACGTTTCGTTAGCATTTCAGTTTGCTTTCTTTGAATTTCTTCACGAAGTTGATGTAAAAAGTTAGAGTAGTATTGTCCTGTTATGGTTTGATCCTTAAGAAAGGAATCCACCAGCAATATTCCCTTCCCGTCTCTAAAACCAAAGCCATCACTTTACTAAAGGACGGCACCACCATTGCTTTTTTGGGAGGTGGTGAGCCCTTATGCTTCCACTGTTTCGACTGCTGCTTTGAGTTAGGCTGATAATAGTGAATCTATGTGTCATTGGTGGTAGATAACAAATCTTTAAATAAAATTATTAGGATCAGCCTCATAACAGAGCAGCAACGTTTGAAAACGAACACGTTTCTAATCAATTATCAGAAGCCAAAAAGCCCACCTCGCAACAACTTTCGACTTTTCTAACTCATTACTTAAAATGTTTTGAACCCGTTCATAGGATATGCCCACAGCCTCTGCTATTTCTCGAACCTTGATTCGCAGATCTGCCATGCCCGTATTGTGAATCAAATCGATGTTTTCTTCAGTGGTAGCAGAAGCAGGTCCTCCACTGCGAGAATCATCTTCAATGCCGTTTCTTCCCCTGTTTCAATTCGGCTGCCCACTTTTTGACCATTGTGTATGGAGGACAAGATGTTCCCAAAACGTTTGCCATGTCTTCATGAATTTGTCCTTTTTGTGCACACATTGCTCCACAAAATTCCACAAGTCTCAAATTAACAGAATAATGTAAAGCTTTGCATATAACCAATAACAGTGCCCATAACCTCACTACGAATAATTGTAACTATAATGTTGCCCTCTCTCTGTCATGTAAAATTTTCAAATCTATTCGCATAGAAACTTTCTGCAGTACATATGGGGTACTCATTATTTTGAAATTAATTGAAAAATACATGACTCATTGGTGTCTGTTTGACATATCTGTCACAACTATAAACTATAACATCTTGACAATTTCAATTTTGGTGCTTTTGCTTCAGGGTTGGTAAAGTAACTGCAACAAAGATAAATACATACACATTCTTTTGCTTGAGAAAGAGATGATAGCAAAAAAGTATGTCTGGGATATGTTGGATCATTAGATGAACCTTGTGTTTGTATCTATATCCTTCAAAATCACTGGGTGCACTGCAACCATATATCTAATACTTACTATATTGCTAGCGGCTATGAGTGGGAAACTTACCAAGGAAGTGAGACAGACAACCAACTCTTCAATGTATAAAGGTGAGCGGTGCGCAAGGGCGGCGGCGTCGTCCGCCCAATGGGGAAGTGCTCAAGTTTAAAATTCACTTGTAAAGGCGGAGTTCGAAATCCCGCGCATGCGCACGAGACGCGTTATACTCTAAGTGAGACTATTTCGGCGCCGTAATGTTTTCTAGCGTTCCGAGGCCCTACTAGCAATATATGTGTATTATATATATGACTGCAACCCTCCGCAGACGACGCGCTTGCGCACAGCTCACCATATACATTAAAGAGATGTTAAAGAGTTGGTTGTCTGTCTCACTCCATTCGTGATGATCCCACTCATAGCCGCTAGCAATATAGTTAGTATTAAATATATGCTTTCAATGCACTAAATAGAACGTAAAAATCCACCAGAAATGCACCAAAACAGTGTCGTAGTCCGAATTTGAGGAGTTCAAAAGCAATATCGAACAATTACATTTTTGTTGTATCAAGATGCCTGTTGAATTATAACTCTTAATATTTTAATATTCAGTATAAAAGTAATAAATATAGGTATAATAAACATAAACTTAATATAACTTAATCACATTTTAAAAAATCAAAAACTGCACATTGCTAACTCCCAATTGGATAGTTAACATATTTTTAATCACAAGATAAAGTAAATCTTTCTCATCTTAACCAACAAAATAGGAACTCCGAAAAACTATTATTTATTTTAATTTATTCAAGATAGCAAAATAGGTTAGGACCTGGTAACGTCGAATTTGACGTAGACATACAGTCTTGCCACTATCAAGTAAAATTTTAGATTGCATTATGGGAAATTCACAGCCAACTAGATGTAGCTCTTTTTTAACCACTCTGTATATTAAGGCTACGAAATTGACAACATCGTAATACGGAAAAATTGCACCAGAAAACATCAAAACGCATATTTTTGCACCTATACTTTTAAAAAATTTCCGGAGGAGTACCCCCGGACCCCCTTTTCCTGGGGGATATTTCATACCCCCCAGACCCCCCGGAAGTCTAGCGTTCCCCCACTGGCATTATTGCCACTTACTACACCACTGACTCCATCTATACATATAAAGTAGGTCTTTCACACTAGAGTAGACCAAGAAACTGAGTTAAAGTCAACTAAATTAATATGGCGACGTCATGAAATTGTTTACTGTATCGATGTAGTTATTAGGTAGTTATCACGGGTATTTTAATACAGTGGTTGATATTGGGCATTCGCGAAAGTTAAAACGTAATATATTTATTATTTACCTATCGTTAATGAGATGATCGAAGTGTGTGAGTAAAAATATGAAATATTCCGACTTGGGGATATGTTTGTATTATAATGTAAAATACTTCTCATTTACCAGCGGTGTGTCTGGTATGTATCATATACAGTGTGTCTGACTGTCTGATGGGATACGCAACATAGGGAAACGTTAGTAGCAGTGATTTGTCATATCTGGCTCTGCACGTATAAAATATTCATGTAACTGTTAATATCTATTATTTATCGATTCCTCAATTTTGGCTGTCTTCTAATTCATAAATCGTTTTCCCATTTAATATAGCTTTATAAGAAAACTTAACAAACTGCTCAATGTTGCTTTCGACATCGTCAGATGGGCTGTATAACAGGACTAACAATATTTATAAATATGTAATAATATTTCAGTAAGTAATTGCCCAAGAATTGTAATATGCAATTTCTCTTATTTCAGAACCTCGACAAAACTTCAAGTGCATCGTTTGATGTAATAACAACAAGATGTCTTTTCTGATTCAGTAGATTTACACCACAGGCTTCAGGTATAAATTTAAACAATTCTCACTTAAAATTGGAAAAGACTGTTAGCATTCATAAACAACTAAACACACTCAAAAATAATCCGCGAGGGAAACTAGAATACTAATTTTTGTATTAAGTGCGCGAAATGAGTGTTTTTTTTATGGCACGTGAGAATGTCAATTTTCGCTGAGACCGTTAGGTCTAGGCAGAAAAGTAATTCAAACGCGCCATAAAAACACGAATTTTGCCACGAGATACAAACAACGTTTTTTCTACAGCCATCAAAAAAAGAATAAAAGAATAACTATTGATTTTGTTTATGTAAATTCTAGAAATAAAATACGAACATTAATTTGCTAACATAATATGTAGTCACCTAATGTGTTGTAACTAAGAAAATGGTGTAATTATTGTTTGTTTAACCGTTTTTTCACTGCTAGCTGTGAAGAATAGTAGATTATGTTATTAGGAGTAAAAGTGATACTTTATGTGGCGAAGCTGAAGTTTATTTAGCCGAACGTTAGTGAGGCAAATAATTCAGCTAAGCCACATAAAGTCACTTTTACTCCGAATAACTTATACTATTTTATCCGCAAACGTATTCAGGTAAATTTCAGGCTAGCACTGTACCCCTGCGCCAACCTCTGTTGTTCAGATAACGCGCAACTGTAATGATATATGAACATACTGAATCACCCGTGCTAATAGCACACGGCCACAGCAGCTGTCACACCATAACCCACGGCGACAGATGCTCCGATCCGCTGCTTAAAGGTTTATTTAAATTAAAACTTTTTCGTACTTTTTTGAAAATAAAAACCGGCCTACGAACTAATTCTAAAAATTAGCAAAATTTTAAGCCATCATACAATTTAATCGGTCCAGTATCTTCGGAGGAGATGGCGAACAAACATAGAAAGAAAGAAAGAGAGCAATCATTTTGTGTGCTTAGGCAGATAAAGTACGCAAAAGTCGCTATTTTGTCTGCTTAGGCAGATAAAGTGACACTTTTACCTTGTCAATAAAGACAAATAAGTTGTCACTTTTGTGACGTTTGCGGATAAATATTATTTTTTCACGTGTTTAAAAAAGTTAAACTTCGCGTATCTATAGCGATGCATAAATGTCACGTTTTTTTTTGACGG